>VZTB01016356.1:19446-41670 GCA_013397245.1 Thryothorus ludovicianus | reverse complement strand
CGGTGGGAGCGGTGGGAGCGCTGGGAGCGGTGGGAGCAGCCCCGCACGGCTCTGGCAGGATGGAGGCAGCGTTCCAGAGCTCCACAGCCTCAGCTCTGGTCATTCCCAATCCCTACAGGAAGTTTTACCTCTGCTGACAGCACAGCAAAGAGCTCTGGGCTCCTCTCCGTTCACGTTTTTAACTCCTGGAGGGAATTTTAAGTGCCTGGATTGTGCTGAAGGCTCACTGCACACACCCCGAGTGCTGCTGGCACAACCAGAGCTGTGGGGTCTGCGGGAGAACCTGGATGAGGAGGGCTCTGCCCCACGGGATGTGGGCACAGCAGCCAGGGGACACCATCTAAACACAGCCTGTGCCTTGGGTTCCCTGGGAAAAGCGATTTTGGGATGAGATCCTTTTCAGGATCTCAGATTTCTGTCATCATGGAATGGTTGGGGTTGGAAGGGACCCTAAAGCCCATCCAGTGCCACCTCTGCCATGGCAGGAACACCTTCCACCATCCCAGGCTGCTCCAAGCCCTGTCCAGCCTGGCCTTGGACACTTCCAGGGATCCAGGGGCAGCCACAGCTGCTCTGGGAATTCCAGCCCAGCCCCTCTCTACCCTCCCAGGGAGGAATTCCTTCCCAGTATCCCACAACTCTGCTCTCTGGCAGTGGGAAGCCGTTCCCTGTGTCCTGGCACTCCATGCTTTCTAAATGCTCTCTCTCCATCAAACACAGACAAGTTTCCCTTCAGCTGCTGGTTTGAACTGGTGGAAATGCAGGAGGGAAAAAAAGAAACCATCAGACAAAAGAAAACAGGAAAATCCCAGCCTTTCCTCCCCCTGCTTTTAGATGCTGGCTAAGACTTGAATCTCACCCCTCTGCAGACTATTTCAACTTTGCTTGTGGTTCTGCTGACATGAAAATTAATGAAGCCCCGTCCCCTGGCTTAAAAGCATTTTTAGTTGGCATTACAATTGCCAGCCCCAGCTCCTCCATTACAGTGCTCTGCATGAAACATTAGAAAGCCCTAATGGGGTTATTCATGCCTGGAACAGAGCAGCTCTGTACCTGCAGCTGCCTGGAAAAACAAGCAGCAGGGTTTGATAATTCCCAGCTTGGAAACATGGAACACTCAGGGACAACAGCACCCAAAATTGTAGTTCCAGCTCGAGTGATTCTGCAGGGTACAGAGAGGGTTGTGGCACTGAGAGGATGTTTAAAGTGAAATATTACCACGTGCCACCCTCTAGAGAAAAGTTTGCACCTCTGCTGGGACTTAAAATTTGCCTCATCCTTCCACAATTCCCAGCTCTGGTGGGAAAAGCCTCGGAGGAACAGATTTGTGGCTCTCCTCTCACAGAGCTGAAATCAGGGGAAAGGTATTTCTGAATTCTCAGGTTTTGGGGTCCTCCTGAAGGGACACCATTGAAAGGCACTCTGCTCCCAGCTGGAGCTGTGATTTCCAGCTTTTCCTGCTCTGCTTTCAGCCCCCAGTGTCACCCAGACCCTCTTGCAGCCTTTGAAGTCCAGAGCTGACCTGACAGGGCAGATCCAGGAGGGCTGGATTTGGCCCTGGATCCCACAGGGAGGGAGATCAAGCTGGTCCACATGTTTTTAATCAAAACCTTCAATCTGGGGAGGCTGGTTTTGGTCTGTATCTTCTGAGAAGCTCATTAAAAGGCTGAGAGCAGCAGGATTGTTAAATTACACTTGGATATAATGGATGGAGCAGAGACAGCGTCAGGAAAAATATTCTGGTTTATCTTGATTTTTTTTTTCCCCTGCACATAAAATAGTTCACTGAGAGGCCTGGCTTTTAAAACACCTCNAGCAGTCCTGCCTTTAAAACCACATCAAATGGATTTCTCAGTGTCCTCACCCCCTGCCCCCTGCTCTCCTTGAGCAGAGTGAACCTGCTGCCAATCCCTTCAGCAAAGTGGCCCTCAGATGGGAAAGAAGAAATGTTTTGGAAAGATCTGAGGAGGTGACAGCAGAGAACCGGGCTCAGAGGGACCTTCCTGCTGCAAAATCACCCCAAAGCTGGTGATGACTCCTCATCCCACCTGAGAAGGAGCTGGGTCCTGCTGCAGGGCTGTGTTTTCCACAGAGCAATCCCTCTGCCAGGCCCCAAATCTTGGATCCACCCTGGGATTGGCACCCAGATCACCCAGCTGAGGTTTATCCCATTCCCAGAGCTGTGTTTTCCACAGAGCAATCCCTCTGCCAGGTCCCAAATCCTGGATCCAGCCTGGGATTGGCACCAGGACCACCCAGCTGAGGTTTATCCCATTCCCAGGAACAATCCCTCTGCCAGGCCCCAGATCCTGGATCCAGCCTGGGATTGGCACCAGGACCACCCAGCTGAGGTTTATCCCATTCCCAGCCCCAAGCCCAGCCTGCCACAGCTCCATGGGACATTTCTGTGTGTGCAGGTGGGGACAGATCCCCCAGCCCTCAATCCCCAGGGGACATCACAGACAGGGCACAGGACACACAGACAAGGTGCCAGGCAGACAGCGAGCCCAGAGGGTGCAGTTGTGGCCTAGGCTGGATTTTCCTGCTGTTAAAACACAAATTCTTCCTCCTCTCCTGCTCTGTCCAACGCTGGGAATGCTGACCGAGTTAAAAGCAGGGATCTGTGCCAGCCTCCCCACATCCCTCCCTCCTCTCCCTGGGGTGACCAGGCCCTCTCCTGCTGCTCCACAGGGGTGACACAGGGTGCTGGGACACATGGAAGGGGTGGAAGGGACACATGGAAGCAGAGGAAGCTGCCAGCTGCTGTCACATGCAGATCCCACAGCTCCACGAGCACGCACACACTGCCCACGGCCACAGCTCACATCTTTCTGAGTCTGCCACGGTTTTTTTCATCAAATTTGTCACCTAAACCACCCAGGAGGTTCAAACCCCTCCCAGCCAGAACAAAAAAAACCAACCCCTTGAAATGGAAGCAGCAATTGCCCAAATGTGTAGCAGAGATTTGGGTTCACCTTGTGAGCAGCTCCAGTCTGGATGCCAAGCTGTCCTTGCAGGTAGAGCCAGACATTTTCAGGGAACCTTCTGGAAGCCCAGCACATGGCCAAATGTTTCACTCCTCAGCTGCTCTATTGGCTTGATCCCCTTCCAGAAATCTGTCCTCCTCCCTGTGCTCTCCCCACGAAATGTTACAACCCTCATCTGTGCAATGGCTGGTCTGAAATAGCTCCTTGGAGGAGGTGGATAAAGAGGGACAATGTCACAGTGTCCATCACTTTGACAGGGACTGGCTCTTTCTGGTGTCTGAGCTGTGGAGTCACAGCCAGGCTTTAATAAGATTTATTTCCTAATCAGGAACTGAGCTGTGCCTCCGTACCTGTGCCCCTGTTTTCTCTAAGGATGCTTAAAATTGCTTTTTTAGAAAGAATTTCATATAAACTTGGAGTTTATCTGAATGTCTTTTAGGTCAGCAAATTGGGGTAGGAGCTGCACAAGGAGGACCCCTGGGGCCCTAAAACTGATTCTCCTCCCTCTGCTGGAAATGTTGCCTTCAGTATTTCCACCCTCAGACTCCTAAAGCGAAGTGGGAAAAGGGGAAGGAAATTGCATTTGAACTCTTGGAAATCTCTGGAGGCACTCAGTCTGAGCTGGATTTCATTTTGAGCCAGGCCCTGAACTCACAACTGGCTAAAACCAAATGGGCCCTGTGGTGTCATCAAGGTCCTGTGGGGACAACAGTGCCACCCTCTAGTGCTGAGGTGTCCCCTGGCTCCAGCAAGGAGCACCAGGGGAGCAGGAGAGGGGCTTTGGGGGACACAGAGCCTGGAGGGATGCAGGGAATGGGACGGGAGCTGGGCTCTCCTTCCAGCTGGAAATGGACACCCACGGATTGATGTGTGGGACACGAGCAATTTGTCACAATAAATATCCAGGAGATGACACGGCCAGGCAGAGTCAGAGCAGGAAAGCTTGGCCTTACCCCTGACTAAGCTCAGCTTTGATGTCAGTGGCCAAGCCAGGTTTGCTCGCTCCTCAAAACTGCCTGGCAGGTTCCCCCTGCTCACGGGGATTTCTGGGGGAGCTGGGGCTGCTTTCCTGGCTGTTCCCCTGGGAATCCCCCCTCGGTGCTGAAGGAGCCAGCCCAGGGGAGGTGGGAATGAACGGGTTTGGGGCAGGAAAGGAGCACAGGCTCAGGTGGTTTTGGGGTTTGATGGTCCCTATTAGATCCACTGAGAAGCAAAAAAAACCAACAGGCCTTTTCTGGCTAAAGGCCTTTTTTGGCTAAAGGCCCTGCCCCTGGCCAGTGTTCCAAGGACCAAACGAGTCCCAGGACTGTGTCCCAGCCTGGAATGGGACGAGCATCTCTTCTCATGGGCATCTTCCTGAGAGGAATTCTCCCTGCAATGCCACCCCTGCTGTCCCCAGGCCGTGGCTCTGCCCATGCCCCCATGCAGTGTCTGTGACATGCGGGGCCATCCATGCTCCAGGCCTCCCAAACAGCATCCCCACCCTCCTATCTAAGGAAAGAATTCCCAAACCAAACCCCACCACCATCCTCTGATGCAGGCGGTGCTTTAAGGCACGGGGGAGCCTCGGCGTGGCCTCCAGGCACGGGGGAAGCACGGGAGCTGTCCCCCCCTGTGTCCCTCAGTGCTTGGGACAGCGTGGCCTTGCAGAGAGGACTCTGCTGGAGGAGGATTTTCCCCCCAGCCAGCTGAAAAACCAACGCTTCCCACCAGGACAATCCCAAGGCATCACCAGCCCGAGCCTCAAGGCACCGCCGACGAGGCGACAAAACAACGCGACCTCCCGAACCCCCAACGAGCCAAAAAAAACCACAACAAACAACAAACCAACCAAACCCACAACCCCAAAAAGGCAAATCTCGCTTTGGGAGCAGGCAGGGCTCAGAAAGATTTTGGTTTGTAAGGCACTCTACCGACCAGACAGGTACATCTCCTTACTCCTGCGCTTTTTCTCCAGGCGGCGCAGCCGCTTCTCCTCCCGGCGCCGCGCCTCCTCCGCCTCCTGGTGCTGCCGGCACTTGTGGAAGTTCTCCACCACCACCCCCACGAACATGTTGAGCACGAAGAAGCTGACGATGAGCAGGAAGGAGATGAAGTAGAGCAGCATCCAAGGGTTGTGGTTCTGGATGGGCTGGGGGAGAAGCGGCACAGAGCGGGTGGGTTAAGTTCAGTGAGTTTATTTCTGGAGCAACGAGTTGCGTGGGGAGGAGGAGAGGACTGGGAGGAGGTTTTTGCCCGAAGTGTTTTCCTCTCACCTTCTCACTGACTGGAATTTTACTGTCTGGTGCAAAACCCACCCAAAACTGCCTTGCAGGATTTAATTATTTTGGCATTTGTATCGCACGACTTCAGATAAATCTCAGCGGATGAGCACCATCCCACCAGCAAGATTGCTTCAGCTAAAGATAGGCTCCAGATTTTTAAATTTTCAGATGTGGGCTCCTGCTTAATGTTTCTCAGTTGTTACCAGATTTTCAGAAGTGGGGGAAATGAAGTCCAAAAGCGTTACTGTGGCTCTGGGTGGGTCCTACTCATGCGAGACTCAACTTCCCACAGAAAATGCCAGGAAACTCCCAAACTGAAGGCCTTTTCCACAACATTCCTGGTGGTTTCCCATCCTCAAGTACCCTCCTTCTAATTCATTCTACATGCTCTGATGTAGGACACGTCAGAGCTTGTCCTACATGGGAAGCAACCCCAAAAAATGGAAAACTGGCAGCTCAACGAGCAGTCAGGACCTCGAGGAGGTTCTACAGCTCTGCAGCTTCCTGGGATTTGTCTTGGTTTGAGAGACAGGTGCCTGTTAACAAAGGCAGGAGCTTCCCTGAGAATGGAGAATGGAAATTCTTTTTCTCTGAATTATTATAATTTTGAAATTAAGGGGCTTTTAGGTAAAGATATGGGAATAGGAATAACAGTTTTTGATTAGGAGAATTAAAATAAAAATGCAGTAATATAAAAAGCAAACTTATTTACAGAGTCAGAATAACTTGACACTTTGTTGGCCAGGGTGTTGGTAGCAGTTTGATTAAATGGTGGCTGCTCTTTTTTTGGAGTAGATGTGGTTCTGTTGAAACAATGATTCTGCAGAAAGGCATAGGGTTGTTTTTTTTTTTTTTTTGAAGGTTTAGTGGTGGTGTAGATGGGCCTGCTTTTGTTTTGAATTTAGCAGAGAAAAGGCTGATTTGGGGTTTCAAATCTCAGATTTTTATCCAGGTAGCAACGCTTGGCTCCTCCCCCTGGGTGGAGCATTTTATAACAGCATGATGGAATTTTATCAGTTGTGCAATGAGACTCAATGGCTTCTTAAAGGTATTTTTTGGGACAGAGGATGGGATTTCAAAAGCCCTGGAGTGCCCAGGGGCTGAGAGAGGAGCCCAGATGAGGACAGGTACCTGCTGGTCAATGCCCACAGCATCCAGCCCGTCGTACATGATGTTCACCCAGCCATCCTTGGAGGAGAGGACAAACAGGGACATCAGGGCCTGGAAAACGGACACAGAGCTTGGTCTTGCCTTTCAGTCCCCAGAGAAGGAGCTCCCAAATCCTCCTGTGGCCTGGCCTCCACTATAAAGCACTTTGTGTTTTCTTAATTTGCAAGCAGAACGGCAAGAAATCAAGAGAATGAAGGGGGCAGTTGAGGGATTGCATCCCAAAGCTGTGGCTTTAGGCCAAATCTCCTAAAACCAAGGAACAGTACAACAGCAGCAAGAGATCAAGGGCTGATCTGATCCATTTTTGCACGTTTAGGGTGAAAGAGATTTCCAGATCAAGGATGGAAAAAGCCTCAAAGATCACCGAGTGCAAACGTCAACCCACTGACAGACGATTGCAGCATCAATTTGGGAAACCTCCTGTGATGGAAGCTCCACACCCTCCTGAAGCCCCACATTTCTAGTGTTCATCCCTGAAAAGCTGGCACAGAAAATCCCTGCAGGGAGGACTTTACCTGCCCCAAATTGTCGAAGTTGTACTTCCTCCGGACCCACTTGTAGTGAGCGTTGGTGCAGTCGGCCTTCGTGGTGATGTTTTTGACATCAGGGCCATCACAGTAGTAGAACTTGCCTTTAAAAAGCTGCATTTGAGAACACAAATTTAAATTAAAAAAAAAAAAGAGAAAAAGAACAACAAAAAAAAAGCAGCTTTGAAAAGTCTGTTCTCTGATTTATCTTCCATTCCTCTGGTTGAGCTCCTCAGGGAGGTCAGTCTGTTCTCCTCATCCTGAGATCCTTGCTGGGAGCAGCTGCCAATCCCACCCTGGATCATTCCTCCTAAAGCCTGGCTCTTCTTCCCAAACTGAAATCTTCCTTTAGAGGCAGTTCAGCTCATTATTTCCACCTCAATCCCAGCAGGTGAGAAAAGCAGCTTCTCCTTTTCAGCAGTCACTTACAGGGGAGGGAAATACTCTACCTGGACCCCCAGAATCCCAAAGATAATGAAGAAAGCACAGCAGATGAGAACAATATTCCCAATAGGCCTCAAGGAGGAGATCAAGGTTTCCACCACCAGCTTCAGACCTGGGGCTCTGCTGATGACCCTGGAAAAAAAAAAAAAAGACAAGACAATGAAACTTTTAATTTTTATGCATGCCCTGTTATCACCCAGCTGTTTCTTCTCTGCTCTCTGAGCTGCCACAACCCTCCTCTGCCTCCAGTCAGGGATTTCTTCAGCCAGCCAGAACATTTACATTCACTTCAGATGGAATTCCAACAGTAGCAGCTGGGCAGAGTGAGGAGGGGACACTCCCTGTGGGCAGGACATCACAGGATTCCCACTGTGGGTGCTTGTACCTCGCTCCAGGAGCCTGATCCCTCCAAGGGCTGTTATCCCAGCACAGGGACAATCCCAGCAAGGGCTGTGATCCCAGCACAGGGACACAGGCAGGACTCTCCTTCCTCCCTCACCACGTCAGCAGCTTCCCAGTGGGCCCAGAGAGCACGTCTGGTGCTCTTTCTGCAGTAGTGGCCATGACAACTTTCCAAACAGAGTAATTCCAATTTACTTCCTAATTAGTTCCTGGACTGGCTCTTAGCTAACAGGAGCCTGTGATCAACAGCTCCACAGGCAAAGGGTCAATCCCTCTGGAAGCAGGTTCCTGGTGTGCTCTGGGGCAGGGTTTGGGTGTTAGGAAGAGCAGCAGTGTTGTTTTCCTGGATGCACTGCCCTCCCCTGGGATGTGGGAGTGGAACCAGCCCAAGCCAAGTTTCCTGGGAAGGGCCAGGTGGGAGTTTTGCCTGAGAGACATCAAAGTTGTTTCTTAGGATGGGCTTGCAGAGGGGGAGTCCTTGCAGGGACTCGGATAATGATGCCTTGTGCCTGCCAAGCCCAGAGAAAAGGGTTTTGTGCTGTTGCATTTCCACAGGGTCCTGTTTGGGAGAAATCATGTGGAGACTGAACTGCACCTCCAAAGTGTTAGGAATGGTCCCTGGAGCCATCCTGTGCTCAGAGAGGCCGTGGTGAGAGGGAATGAGTTCCTTTCTATTCCTAGGATCTGGCCTAGTTATTCTCAAAGACCAATCCCCTCTTTCCCCCTTCCCTGTCCTCATGAACTGCCCGTGTCCTGAATTCTGTTCCCACTTCTGTGGGTCACACTGGGTGACTCGTCCAGGATGTCCTGGGGAGCCAGCACTGCCAGGGGACCCTGGTGCCACAGAGAACAGCAAGGAGCCACAAACACTGATCTCCTTATCACTAAGGTGACACAGAGCACAAAGAGCTGTTGTTCTTGTGGTCTAAAAGATTCCCTCTTCCTATCACTCTCACAAGCACGGCTTCATCCCAAAAATTTTCCAGAGTTTTGGAGGTGACTGTCTCATTCCCCTGAAATTTCAGGGAAAAAAGGCTCCTGTTTCTTGCCAAGCAGGATGAAACCAGAACAGGAGCTGATCCAAATTCCCCCCAAAGCATTATCCCTCTTTATTATATAATCATCATAAAAATACAGCTCAAAACCTGGCAGCTGTGCCCTCCTGTGCCTCGCTGCTTTGCAGGGATGTTTGGCAGGGTTGGCAGGACAGGGAATGATGCTGCAGCTTTTCAAATCCTCATCAGCACCTCTTCAACTGCAAATCCCCCTGTGCTGGGGAATGCCTGTGAGGCTGTGCAGTAGAAGAAGGAGCCAGAGGATTGGAAGGGCTGATAAAATTGCAGTGTGGAGGAGGCTCTGACTGCACTCTGGATTACAACAACTCCTCTCACTCCAAACTCATCCGAGCTGGAGCACGTGAACTGGAATTCATTTCGCTGTTTCCAAACTGTTCCTCAGCGAGTTCAGAGATCCCCAAAGAAGTGTCTACCCCTGCTGTGTTTCAGTTTTCTGTGTTATTAAGCAAGACCCCCTGCCTTTCCCAAGCTCTCTGGTTTATCAGCGCGTACCGCAGAGGTCTCAGGGTCCGCAGGAGCCTCAGCACACGAAGGACTCCCAGGATTTTGGCTCCTCCTGCCGAGGCCATGGACACAATGATGTCAATGATGGAGACAAAGACCAGGACTCCATCCAGGACGTTCCAGCTGCTCTGCAGGTACGTGTTCTCCCCGGAGAAAAAGCCAAGAGCCACCACCTGCAGCCAGGAGAAGGGAGACGTTGAAATCTTCACCCAGATTGCAACTCTGGCGTGGTCTGGGCTTTGCCAGAATCTGCTCTGGGCCGTGGGACAAAGCTCTAATTACCTTAACCATCATTTCAGCCACAAAGATGGCAGTGAAGATGTAATTAGAGACACTTAGGAATATCCTTTCCTGGAAAACACAGAACAACAAAGAGAGACAAGTCAGAAAGCCAGCATTCATCTTGCAGGGTCTGGTCCTGAGGAGAGGAAGGCCTGGAAGGGGCTGGAGGGAGGAGATGCCTCTCACCGTGCTCAGGGGGTCGATGTCGGGTCTCTCCAGAGCTATGGTGATGCAGTTGAGGAAGATGAAGACCAGCACCACGTGGTCAAACATTTTGTGGGCAATGACCTTCTGGCACGTCACTCGGAACCTGGGGAAAGGAGGGAAAAGCAGATCCTTCAGGAGTTTGGGTCAGGAATGGGCTCCTCCCCAAAACCCTTCTGCTGATGTGCCACCAGCACCAGCCCGGGTGGTGAGGCAGCATCTCCACAGGCTTCAGCCTTGATTAGCATTAATTATTAATTATTGCTAATGCTGGCTAAACCCCTGACAGCAATGGGGTGAACCACACAGTTCTGCCCACACCAAACCGAAAACTTTACCTCAAAATCAGGAGCTGGATTTCTAAAACCCTGAAGGATTTTTCCCAAGGGGAGACTCTCTAGGGATGCAATATTCCACCAGCTCAGACTGGGCTGGAATTTCACTGGAATTTCTCACCTGTTCTGTGGGGAAAACAAGTAGAGGGACCAGTCCTCGTGGGTCTTGCACCACTGGGGTTTGTAGGGCTCCAGGGCTTTGCGGATCCGGTAGCAATAACTCTGGATAAAAAAGAAGGAACACCTTTTCTTCCTCTTTTATTTTCCTGCCTCTTCAACTTTCACAGTGTTTTTGTGGAAGGAGGGGGCAGTAAATGGCTTTTCATTGTGTCTGTTGCAGTCACAGCTCTCGGGACGGAGCTGTGGTGGCCACTGTCACATTTGGCCAAGAAAATAAGGAGGAAAGGGGAGGAAAAAGGGAAGAGATGGACAGGACAAAGCAAGACTTCTGGGAAGGTGTAATTTTGAGATACAGAGTTGTGCCGTACCCAAAAAGGCCTCAAGCAACCAAAAAGTAAAGTGGAAAATGTTTTTTTTTTAGGCTTTCAAGCTTTCATGACACCAAACAGCTCCTGTGCATAAATCCATTCACCCATTGTGCCTGCAGCTCATTTTGGAGGCATCCGGGGCCAGGAGGACAATCCCAATTGGCCCAAAAACGAGGCATTTTTGGGAAAAAAGGAACTTTTACCTCCCAGGACACTGCTGCAACGTCAGAGCCTGAAAAAGATCTCTTAAAAATGGGATCTTCCTGTAAGTAAAGACCCATCCTTTGGCTCAGAATCAGCCCAGAAATATTTGCTGCTCTGCCATGGACATCCCTCCTACCCCCTGAGTGTGTTACACACCAAAAACTGGAATTGCACTGGAATTGTTCTCACTTTTGAGTCACCAGCTGGCCCCTGCACACAATCCCTCCTGGACTCGGACTGACAGCATATTCAGCCCTGTTTTTTACCTCTGTATCACCTGGGCAGAGGTGACAACATTTATATCCCCCAGCCTGGAGGCGGCAGCGCATTTGCACGCTGGATTTTCACCCATCCTTTGAGGTGCCGGCAAAACCCCCAAACTTGAAACACGACCCCCACAATTCCCACAGGACTCACGTCCTCCACGTCGTCCTCGTAGTCCAGCGCCTCCTCCTTGTGCCCGTCCACCCTGAGGAAGAACTCGGCGGGGCCCCCGTGGCCCATCTTGCCGTTGCAGTCGTGGAAGTCGGCGGGCAGCAGCGCGGCGCCGAGGCCGAGCTGGCGCACGGAGGGCACCCGCAGCAGCTCGGGCAGCTCCTGGGAGCCGCGGCGATCCAGGGATTCCGCCCGGCGGGGCAGCGAGGGCCGGCTCAGCGTGCTGGACTTGGCGTCGTCCGAGTCGTCGTCCGTGCTGCCCTTGCCCTCTCCCGACAGCAGCGACTCGCGCTCTCCCGACTGGCTCTTCTTCTTGAGGCTCGGCGCCCTGCCCAGGCTGTTCCAGCTGGAGCGGCGGCTGCCCCAGTTGGCGCAGGGGGAGCTGCGGAGGCTGGACTGGGAGGGAAGGCAGGGGGTGTTTGCAGGAGGGAGACGAAGATTTGGGCAGTTTTTGCCCAGATCGGTGGAAGTCGCGGCTTCCCCCTTTTCACACCTGGCCAAGGTGGTGCTGGGCCACACCTGAAGGGCAGCCACCAACCCCTCTGTCCTGGAGACTCCCTGGCAACACCAGCTCTCCATAAAAATGAACCCAAAGGCATCAATCAATCAAAAAGTGGCATTTTGCTGAACTGGCACGTTCTTTGCCCGCGTTCAGCTCCCAACTTCCCTGCCTTCCAAACTTGAGTCAACCAAGTGCCTTGTGGGAATTGTGCCCCCATTTCCATTACTTTCCTTACACTTGCTGCGTGAGGAAGCGAAGTGAAAAGAAGTTTTGGGGGTGACTGTCTCACTCCCCTGAAATTTCAGGAAGAAAAGGGCTCCTGTTTCTTGCCAGCCACATCCACAACTTCCAGTGTGTGCTGGTGCGCTTGGACGGGTACCAGGCAATTCCCAGGCTGAGAGAGCTTAAAGCCAGCACAGAAAAGCCAGGAGCAAAACTCATTTTCCCTCCACTACTTCCTCCCAGCACAAACCAAGGCAAACTGCCTTCCTCCTCCTCCTCCTCCTCAGTGCTGGCTGGCTCTGCCCTTCCTCCTTCATCTGCCTCTGGCTGGTGGCTCTGCCACGCTGCCCGAGAAAGGATGCGAAGGATGAACATCCCTCTCCAGCAGCTTGCAATCCCATGAAAGCCCAAGGCAAACAGCAGTCAGCTCTGTTTTCTTTTCAAAGGCATTAGGTTGACTAAGCAGCTTAGCAAGGGGGGTGGTGGCTGTGGCTGGCGTGAGCGAGGTGCCTTCACGGTCTGCTGCCTTGATTTGAGCACGATCCCTGCAGTTACAGGGCACAGGATGGGGTGGGCAAACAGCAGCAGGAATCCACTTTGCCTGCTGCCTCTGCTCCCTGCGTGCTCAGAGCTGCCCTCCCACCCCCCTGCCCCAATCCTGGCAGCGGGTGAGCATCACAACCTCTAAAGGGGCCTTTGGGAACTCAGTGCCCTCCAAAGGAATCATGGAATTGTGGAATGGCTTGGCTTGGAAGGGACCTCGAAGATCATCTAATCCCATCTCCTCATTCCACACCCCCTCATTCCCTCGATTTCCTCTCTGGCTGGGCTGTGGGACCATAACCAGAGCTCAAGGGAAAATGCTTCATCCCCCTGACACAACGTAAATTCAAGATACAGCCCTAAAACACCAGGAGGAAGAGGTCTCACCCTCAAAGGACACCTGACAGCTTCTCCAAGTCATCCCAAATGGCCGGAGTGGTTGGAAAAGGTTCCTGCTCCTCCTCTGAGGGGTTGCTGGACTCATTGAGGTTGTGGCTCTCCAGTGAGGAGGTTTGGCAAGGGCTTCCAGTGAGGCACCAGGCAGGAAAAAGCTGGATCCCAGCACATCCCTGCTTTCCCTTTCCATGGTCTCCTTGTCCTTGGCTGTTCTGCTGTCACTACCCTGCCCCAGCACTGCACAGCCCCGTTCTGCTCCTGCCTTCCTACACATTCCCCACCTCCATCACCTCCTTTTCACGCTCCCAAACATCTCACACGGCCCTAAGCCGAGCTCAGCAGCTGCTGATCACACCAAACTCGCGGGACCAACCCCTGCAAGGCCCATCCCCTCCATCCTTGCGGGTCCCACCCCACCCCAGAACATCCCACCACAAAAACGAATCCCCCCGGTGTCACCGAGGGGGAGACGCCGGCCACCAGAACCTACCAGGGACTTCTGGTCGTAGCCCGTGGGGTCCAGCGAGGCGTTGCTGCCTCTCCTCGAGTCCCCGAGGGCGTGCAGGGAGTCCAGGTGTGGGGAGCACTTCGGGGTGGGCATGGGGGTGGCCGCCGTGCGCATGATGATGGGCGGGGGCATGGCCCCCCTGCCCTCCAGGTGCCCGTTGGGGGTGACAGCCAGCGAGTACATCTTCATCTCTGCGTGTCACAAAAGGGGACAGAGGGCACCGGGTGAGGGGAACACTGCTGCTGGGGATCTCCGGGAGCTCTGTGGGCTGTAAGAATTCACCCCAGAGAGTTGGGAGGCATCAGGTGAACGCCAACGATCTCTTAAGGGTCCTTTGGGAGCTCAGTGCTCTCCAAAAAATATTGTGGAATTATGGAGTGGCTTGGCTTGGACCTTGAAGATCATCTCACCCCATCTCATTCCAAACCCTCTTCCACAGGCCTCCCACTAGATCGGGTTTCTCCAAGCCCCTGGACCCTTGAGCACTGCCAGGAAGTTTTGCTCTCTGTTCCTTGGGATTTAGGGAGTGGAATTAGAGTTTGGGGGCTGGCAGAGAATTTCCAGGCCGAATTCCACCTAAGGATTTCACCTCCTGTCTGTGTCGCACAGAGCTGCATAGGGATTTTTAGGATTTTTAGGATTTTGTGAGGTGCCTGAAGTTCACACACGGGGAGGCACTCAGCAAACATTTGGGCCAGGAAAGGGAAGTTGCTTTTACCCACCCATAACAGAAATCTGATGGCACATCTCTGTGGCAGTCCCAAAAATCAACTGTTTTAGCTGTATGGCAAGAAAAGGCTGCAGACCCCAATATTTACACTGACCCAAAACAGACCCAACACCTCCAGCCCTGTGCAGTCCCACGATAGAGCCAAAGGCTGATTTTAAACCCCAAACCAGAGCTGAACCAATTCCAGCTTTCCTGGGCTGAGCAGGCTCTGCTTTCATATCAGAAATCAATGGATATTTCAGAATCAGCCTTGAGGAGGGGGAAGAATCAGAAGGGAAGCAGTTCAGGTTTCCAGGGAGAAATCTGAGTGCCTCACCCCTGCTCTGTTTGTTCCACTGGGGGCTCTTGCAATAAAATTTGCTTTAATTCAGCTGCTGGTTTGTGCACAAATCCCTGATCTGCACCCCAGAAATCCATGGGGACATTGGCATTTACCCTGAGGGTGGAAATTTCAGCTAAAATCTGCTGCTCTGCCATGGACGTCCCTCCTGCCCCTGAGTGTGTTACACACCAAGAACTGGAATTGCACTGGAATTGTTTTCACTTTCCAGTCACCAGCTGGCCCCTGGACACAATCCCTCCTGGACTTGGACTGACAGCACGTTCAGCCCTGTTTTCTACCTCTGTGTCACCTGGGCAGAGGTGACAACATTTATATCCCCCAGAAATCTCTCCTTATTAAAGCTGCTGCAGATTTGGACCTGTGGGCTCCTTCCCAGCCATTTGCAAAGGACATTTGGTCACTTGGTGTTGGGGATTTGCTGCTTCTTCTCCAGCCTGAGCAGCTCCATCACCCCCCTGCGATCCAGCTCTGCCCCAGCTTCCCCAACAAATGGATTCTGCCCCTTCCTCAGCTGAATTCCATCTGCTCCCCACAATCAGCAGCTCCTCAGCTGAGACAAATCCTGGTTTGGAAGCATTTGGAGGGATCCTAGCAGAGCCTGAGTGGAACTAAAGTGGCTCCTGTTTACCATCATTCACTGTTAAAATGTGTGATCCCATTTTGTCACCCCTCTGGCTGCAAAGTGAAGGCTGTCACCTCCAATTCCATGTTTTTGGGACACCAGAGCAGTGTGGGCCTTCCCTCAAATCGACTGCCAGACCCTCCTGGAACACAAATGAGCAGCAACATTTTCCATCCATCAAACCTCACCCAAATGCATTTTTGTGTGGGAAACCAAAAGGAACAGATGAGAACATGATTGATTGGAAAAGCTGCCGAGAAGTGGGGTGAGAACATTGCTGTCAGCAAAGCACTCTGTGCTAATGGTGCAGCAGGAAGGAGGAGACACAGCTAAAAATTCTTGGGGACGTTTAAATTGAAAGAAACATCTGTCTAAAGGAAAAAAAACAACGCTCCTTTAGCGTCCCCTGCACTTTGCAGAGCTGCTCTGGTGCCCTTGCAATCAGATTAATTGCCAGATAAACTGGATTCTTCCACTGTGGAAGCAGAGCTGCAGCTCCCACTAACCCAGGAAAACGCAGACACAAAACCCCACCTGTTGCTCTGAGGTCTTTCAGCTTCTCAAACTCGTCCTCGAAGTTGGCAGATGTCTTGTCCTCATCTGTGTCTGACCTGTTGGCATCCCCCTGCAGAGAGGAGGAGGGTAATTAACAGACCCAACTCATTAGGGCTCCTCAGCAGCTCAGAGCTGCCTCTGCTCCCCGTGGGTGGTTTATGCCAAATTCCCTCTGAGACCAGGCTGGGAATGACCCCAGGTGAGCTCCTCTTCCTTGTTTCCACTCGTTTGGATGGAAAGGACAATGCTGTGCTTGTCACCGTGTCCCTGCCAGGTCGCTGTGCTTCCCACACTGCTCCAGGACCAGCAAATCCCAGGGGAAAACATCACAGAGCAGCTGGAATTGCAGGAATGACTGCAAAGCCTGGTGGGGCTCCTTGTTTGCTCTCTCCGTGGGCCCAGCTGAAAGCACTTAGGGTTTGATGTCAAAGGATGTCAGAGGGTTTTAATTCTGTGCTTGACAGCACTTTAAAATTGACTTAGATCTGGAAACCCTGATTTTGCTTTCCCTGTGCTGGCTGGGAACAGATTGTTTTGGGAAATCTCTTGGCAACCTGAGGCAGAGGGAATGAGGCCAGTTTGCCTGGCAGCCCTGCAGCATCTCAGGACAGGGAACAGCCACCCTCACCCTGCCTTTCCTCCTGGAAGTGCAGCTCCTTTTCCCTTTTGTACACATCTGCTGGAACGACCAGCCTGGGACAGAGGAGCTGTCCTCAGGTTCTCCCTGCTGGGGGAGGGATTCCAGCACAATGTCAGCAGGACTCTGGCTGGGCTCCTCAGGACTGCAGAAATCTGTGCAAATTGATAGCAAACAGCTGGATTAAAGAGCTGATCCCAGAAAAAGGAGCACAGTTCCTTGCCTGGTGCCTGAACAAATCCCCACAGCTCCCAGAGACACGGTGCTGAAGTGGCAATGAACTTCATTTTGCCTCTGATTTATTGCAAAGTGCTGCAGCCAGGATGACTGAGAGGCTCGAGCTCCCTGATTCATCTTTGTTTCAGAGCAGAAACACCAGTGCAGAGCGGATGAAGGATCTGCACAATTTTGGAAGGTTTTCCTGCTCTCCCAGGGCAGCTCTGGGGGACATTTCAAAACGACATGGGAATGGTGTAAGCACAAATATGCAATTATGGCCCTGTTTGAAGTCTGGCTGCTTGTAGTAAGCACAAATGTACTAAAAATGGGTTTGTGGCCATTTAAGTCTGTTCTCTTCTAGGAAAACTCCTGGCACACTTGCTGCAGAGGCAGATCAGGAGCTGGGATCAGGCTGAGGCCGTGTGCTGTGGTTCACAGGACAAGTTTTTGTGTCCTTGCTGAAGCCCTGCTGATGGCTCTGAGCTCAGAGCAGCTCTCAGCTGCACAGATCTCCCAGGAGTCCCTCTCCAGATAAACACAAGAAACACCTGAGCAAATGGAGGAGAAATTCTCCTCGGTGACTCCTGTGACTGCTCAGAGGGCAAAGTCAGAGAGGTCAAAACCAGAATTCTGCCCCATTCCCAGCACAGCAACAACCAGGGATGACAAAAGCAAACCCAGCTCCACCTGCTCTGCTGGGAGGTTCCAGGGGGCTGGAACCTGAACTTTGATGTTCCTTCCCACCCAAAGCATTCCAGGGCTCCATGATTTCTCCGTGCAAGGCTCGAGAGGAGCCCTGGCAGCCCAGAAGGGTTTTGTGTAATCTCTGCCTGAGATGAGTGACAAACCCACAGGCCCTGATGTCAGCGTTGATAATAAATGGGAGGGGAGAGCAAAATGTGCCCTGCACATGCCAGGTGTGTGACAGCTCTGAAAGGAGCCATCAGGGCTGAGCAGGGAAACCACTGCCACAGTTTGGCTGCAGGAGCAATCCAGGGAACTCTGCCCAGCTCTGCCTTCACATCAGCACCAGGTCCAACCTCCCAGAGGGCAGGGCAGGGCTTTTTACTCTCTTAAGGCACTTAAAGTCTATTTCTACTTACTTAAAACTAAAATTTACACTTCTACTTCGTGTCTGGGTGGCTTAATATATTTTAAGCTCTCTAAAGGCTTTAATTCAATCCCTGCATCCTTTTCTCTCTGTGATAAATATACTGTAATTTTTTACTATAAGAAACAATGTGGAATTTGACAATCTGCTGAGTAAGGTGTATCTTTCATACTTTTCACATTCTGTGCTGCCTAGCTGTGTAGCTCTGAGCTTCAAATAAAGTGTGAACAAGTTCTCCTCACATTTTAGTCAGACAAAACAATTTTTTTCTAGCCTGAGAACCAAGGACACTGTTACAGCTTCAGGCCCAAACAGCATCAACAGCAGGGAACTGAAGAGAGCAAACTGGGACTTCATAGCCTGGAGCTGTGGTTGGACAATTAACCCCAATATTTAAATGGGCCAAAATTTATAAAAGTGTGAAAACTCGTGACCAGGATTTTACCATATATAATTACACTAAACACAATTGTAAGAGGCTGCTGAGTTACTCAGCTCATCTGCACCCATTAAATTTGAATTTTGGGTTGCTCAGATTGATGCAGAAGAGCTTGAGTTGCTGAACACAGCTCATCTACACCCCTAAAATTTGAATTTCGGGCTGGCTGCGTGGGTTGATGTTTTCCCTGTCCCGGACTGTCCCCCCATGTGTGCACCAGCTCTCTGCCCCTCCCTCAGCCTGGACCTCTCACCTCTGCCTGGAATCCCTCCACCAGGATGGCCACCAGCAGGTTGAAGAGCACGTAATTGCCAAAGGTCATCAGGGCCACGAAGTAGAGGGCGGCCCAGGAGGAGGTGGAGGCCATCCCATTGTAGAGCACCACGTTCCAGTCCTCCTGTGTCAGGATCTGCGGGACAAGGGGACAAGGGGACAGCCTCAGTTCCTGGGGGCAGCTGCCCTGGGGTCCTGCCCCTCTCCCTCTGCTCCCGGCCTTTCCTCAGCACAGCCACCCACAGCTCTGTCCTGGGCTCACTTCATGATGCTGCTATNCCCTCGTGGCCATTTGTCCATTCTGTGCCCATTTTGGGTTCACCTTGGGCTCTGGTGCTTCCCAGGGGTGCCCAGTGAGGCCTTTGAATAAATCCCCAATTTATCCTTTGGCTCTGGCTGGGCTCTGCCCCAGCTCAGCCTCCTGAAGGATCAGTATCCCAATCATCTGTTCTGTTTGTGTTGGATATTTGTGCTCTGTACCTTTGGGACTGGTTTTGAGAGCAAGGAGGAGAGAAAGAGAAGTTTGTTTTCAGAAACTGCACTCCCTCCTACACATCCTGCTCCTGGGCTGTGCTGACTGCAGCACAGACAGACAGAAGGACAGAGCTCTCCTTTGCTTTCAGTTGGTGTCCTGGTTTAGGGAAAATTTGGGAAGAAACCTTTGAATGGGGTCCCTCTAGAAAGAAATTCAAACAGCCCCTCTCCCAACCAGTTTGGAAAAAGATTCTTCCTAAATTTGCCCTAAACCTGGACAAGGTCTCACGAGATGAGACTGCAGGAATTTATTATTGCCTTCCTTCAGCTCCTTACTCGTGATTTTGGATCATGTGTCAGAAATTTGCCTTTGTTTAGATCTTTGCACCTCCCTGAAAGGAAGGTCTGGCACTCCCCTGCCCTGGAGAGGACACCTTAGATCCAAGATATCCCAAAGTGAAGGATGTGAGGGGAATGAGGGATTTGTCCTTACAAACAGGCTGCTGGGAGATAAAACTGAGAGAGAAAAGAAACAATGGGAAAGATTCCACTGACTGATGAATGGAAAAAAGAGATTTATTTTACAAACTGTAAGTTTGCTGGTGAATAAAATTGGATAGTAAAAAATGAAGGAAATAATGGCGAAAAAACCCATAAATCCCATAAGAATTAAAAATGGAAGGGGGTGTTATACATTCGAGGGGAATCTCAGGGAAGTCTGGACCTCTCAAGTGCCTCAGCCAGTGGGGAAAGAGAGAGGGAAATGGGGCTGGGAAATTGGGATAGAAAGGAGGCTGCATCCTCCAAAAATTGGAGAGACCCCAGGGGAAAGCCCCATGGCCTCTGCCTGGATTGGAATAAAATAAAAGGATTCCTCTGGCTCCTTTTTGACATAAACCTCAGGTGTTTGGGGATTCATTTTCCTGACACAAGATATCCCAAAGTGAAGGATGCTCTGTCCTAATCCCGTTATTTCATGCTGCCTCCTTTGATAACTATCAGGAGATAACAGACCTGAGGCCACAGATCTTATCTCCTTCCAGGCTGCTCTTGAGAAGGCAGCTGGAGCTGAAGGAAAGGGTAAGGGACAGGATATTTAATGAGATAAATGACATTGGGTGGCTCCAGCACCTCAGGGAAGTTGTTTCCTTCAGGTAAAAAATACTGAGCAGAAAAAATACCCATCACTGCAAAGCTTTGCACTGAGGGATCTTCCCCAGGGGTTTCCACGCTCCAGCTTCAAAAATCCCAGAGGCCTTAGACAAATGGATGACAGGTTCATGTTCCACATTAATTCTTGCAGTGAAAATGGCCTCAGCCCCCCTGAACCAAGGTGGTTTTGGGGACAGGAGTGCTGCACTGAGTCATGCTGCTCAATAACCTTCCTGGGACACAGGACTGAGCCTTTGTGCTCCTGCCAGCTGCAGTTCCCAAGGGACTGGGAGGAGAAATGCAGCAATTTGTGTGCTGGGAAGAGAAAAATGGGAAGCTCTGAGGCTGGGGCTGATTTATCCTTGTTCCTTTGTAAGAATTTTTATCCACAGTGAAGGCTCTGAACTGGTTTCCACCTTGAGTGATGCTACTCTGCCTTTAGAAACTTTATTTACACTTGTTGCACTCAGATTCTAAAGCCTGGCCTTTGAAACACCAAAGTCTAATCTCTATATTTAAAATATCTTTGAAGCAGCAGCTGATTCCTCTGCTGTGGAACCCGCCAGGAATTTCAGGCACAAACCAGAACTTGGCTGCAGAGGAAACACAACTTTTCATACCAAGGATTCCCCAGCACCTCCAGTTCTGATTTGTGAGGGGATTTGTCACAGATTTGTTTGCAAAGGGCATCTTTGGGGCAGTGAAGGAGAGGGATCTGCAGAGTAGGAGCAGGATGGACAGCAAAAAGGAAAATAAGAGTGGATGCCCTATTTTTACTGATAAGAGATATGGACAAGGCTGATTTTGAGTGGATTTCTTCTTTTCCATCAGGGCTTTTAGACCCAGTAACACCATCTCTGCCCTAATAACTTCACTCCAAATTTGATACCTCCCAGAAGAGTTCTGTGGAATAAAAACTCCTCACGTTCCCCCTTAAATCATCCCTGAGGACGCAGAGCTTACCTGGAACACGGTCACAATGGCCCAAAGCAAGGAATCAAAATTCTTCCTGTCTGGAACTGTGTCTCCAGTGTCGGTTTTCAGGCTGAACTTGCATCCAAAAAGATGCATGCCAAGGATGCTGGAGTGGGGGAAGAGGGAGATGGGAGAAACACATGGGTGAAATGTGGAGATTGGAGAGTTTTTATGGATACTTTCCTGCTCCCAGTGGGGCTTTTTGTTTTAATCCCAAAATTCAGTTTTCCTGCTTCACGTTTCATTCAAGGAAAATCAAGGATCTCCTTTGCCTGGAAAAATTGCAAACCACATTGCCAAGCAAAGGATCCTGAGAGGCCCCAGAGGGTCAAACAGACAGAAACCTTGGAGCCTGCACAACCTCCATCCCAAATCTGACGCTGGCATGGTCCAGCCAGGGACAGGCACAGCTCAGAAGCCTCTCAGGGGCAATCACCGCCCGTTTGCACCCTTCATTCACCTCTGGAATGATGATATTCCACGAAAAACAGGCAGCAAAGGGGCAAATACGTGAGTGCTCCCTGTCCTCATGGCGGAACAACGCCTGGAGGAAGCGCTGCCGGCCGAGGAGGGAGGGAATACCTGAAGATGAAGATGAAGAGCATGAGCAGCATGCAGAAGGTGGCCACGTTGTCCATGGTCTTCATGAGCACCACGAGCTGGCGGCGCAGGGCGGGCATGAAGCGCACGAGCTTGAGCACGCGGAGCAGCCGGAACGTGCGGAGCACGGACAGGCCCCCGTCCGACTGCCCGATGATCTCCCAGACACTGCGGGGACACGGGCACGCCGCTGGCACCAGCAGCTCTGCTCCCCTCCAGGAACGGCCCCCTCTTCCTGCTTCCCCTCAGGAACATTGCCCTTTCTCCTGCTTCCCCTCAGGAATGTCCCCTTTTCCTGCTTCCCCTCAGGAATGTCCCCCTTTTCCTGTTCCATTCTTGCTTCCCTTCAGGAACGTCCCCCTCTTCCTGCTTCCCCTCAGGAACATCGCCCTTTCTCCTGCTTCCCCTCAGGAATGTCCCCTTTTTCCAACTTCCCCTCAGGAATGTCCCCTTTTTCCAACTTCCCCTCAGGAATGTTCCCCTTTCTCCTGCTTCCCCTCAGGAATGTCCCCTTTTTCCAGCTTCCCCTCAGGAACATCCCCTTTTTCCAACTTCCCCTCAGGAATGTCTCCTTTTTCCCTGCTCCTTTTCTGCTTCCGCC
>VZTB01016356.1:7832-19092 GCA_013397245.1 Thryothorus ludovicianus | reverse complement strand
AAAACCAGGAGGATGGAGCTGCATCACCTGGAGCTGTAATTGGACAATGAACTCCAATCTGCTGATGGAGCAGAACTGATCAAAGTGTGAGACCTCGTGGCCATTTGTCCATTCTGTGCCCATTTTGGGTTCACCTTGGGCTCTGGTGCTGCCCAGGTGTGCCCAGTGAGGCCTTTTAATAAATCCCCAATTTATCCTTTGCCTCTGGCTGGGCTCTGCACTGCTGGGATATGGACACTCCCAGCACCCCCTTCCCAGGACCAACCCCACTGCACTTGAGTGGAAAATCCACCCCAGTGCCAAATGTGTGGCATAAATAGATTTTCCTCTCCATCTGCCAGGTTGGTTTACTTTGGACAGCTCTCCTAAGGACAGGAATCCATAAGTCCAGCCCATCCCAACCCTAGACTAACACATGGAATCCCAGAATCACCAGGTTGGAAGAGACTTTTAAGATCATTGAGTCCAACCCAGCCCTAACACCTCAACTAGACCGTGGCACATCCATGGTCCTTTTTTAGACTCCACCACCTCCCCAGGCAAACCATTCCAGCATTTTGTCACACTTCCAGTAAAAAAAACCTTTTCCTAACATCCAACCTGAATTTCCCTTGCCACCCCTGGTCCCCACCCCACTCCCCAACCCGTCTGAGCCCTCAGCAAAGCCACGCTGGGGGGAGTGACCTGATGACCACGATGATCCCGTCGAAGATGTTGTAGGGGTTCTTGATGTAGCCAAAGATCCCGAAGGCCAGGAGTTTCAGGAGCATCTCCAGGGCAAACATGCTGGTGAAGACGATGTTGCTGATCTCCAGGGCGTTGGTCAGCTCGTCTGGCTACGGGCAGAAAAGCAAGGTGGTCAGAGAAAACAGGAAAAGCCAGAATGTTCCTTCTGCTGGGATTTGGGGCCCTTCTGAAAAGCCATGGAGGAAGAGAAATGTCTGAGGGAACGACACTTAAACGTCCTGGAGAGTGCCTGGGAGTTCTACTGGAATCCCAGGATCCCAGCCCAGTTCTGGAGCGGCTGGAGAGCAGCTGTGCCCAATCTGAAATAATTCAAGCTATGCAAAGGAAAGGGTTTGTTCCCTGTTCCAAGATGGGATTATCCAGGCTGGGATCTGCCTGGATTCACAAGGATCACTCTGCTTTTACTGCAATGGATGCTGCTACATCCAAACCAGGAACACTGATTTGGACAATAGGAATATCACAGCTCTAGTCATTAAAAAAAAGCATTTTCCTTCCAACATCTCCAAAAAAACCCCAAAACCAATTAAAGTCAGTGGGATCAATAGTTTTATGTCTCTTGAAGTACTTGTCTCCCTTTGGGAATTGTCCCAAAAATGGTCTTTCCTAAATCCAGCAGATTTTAAGTGCCAGCAGTGTAGCCCCGAGTGCCAGGATTGCATCCAGGATCTCTGAGTTTCTCTGGGTGCACAAGATTTTAATGGAGCTGAAATCCAAGGTTTTTTTCCACGCCCCTCCTCTATCGCAGCACCACATTCCCTCTGGCTCCAGCCTTGTTTCCAGACATTCCATTCCTTTCCTGGGGAGTGCAGCAGAGGGAAAATGGGAAAAGGTGGGATCGATTTGTTCACTCACTGGAGCTGCTCCCCCCAGCAGCACCTGGCTCTGGAATGAGCATTTCCAGTTCCAGGCCTGCTCTTTTGTGAGACAAAATGAGTCTCTTTCATTTCCTTTTCCTCAGTGTAATAACATTGTCTGGGAAAAGGTGTGATTTTCATATCTGACTCATCTCCTGCACTGATAATAATTTCCTTTATTCCCCATCCCTCGTCAGGGGGGGTAAGAACCGGCTGGGTTTTGGGTTTTGGGGATGTTGTAGCACTATTTGAGGCTCTAAAGGAGGCACCGCTGTAACTCCACCACACCCAACTCCACACTCAGCAAATCCCAACCCACGGCAGTGGAAGGAGAGGGTGAAAGAGTTAACTGGGGTTGGGGAAGAGCCCACACATCCCCTCCAGCCCGTGGGCTGCTAATGAGCCATCACTCACTGCTAAATTACTGCCTGCAAGCGTCTGTCTGCTGCTCAGCCATTTATCCGGGGGGAAGAGCACTCAGAGCTCCTGGTTCTAACCCATAAACTCCAATTGCCATGGGATACCGGGATGAGGAGTGGGAAATGTGCAGCTCTTTCCTCTGCCCAGCCAGCAGAGTCCCTCACACCAGGCAGAGCTCACCCATCCTACTCCCTGTCCCTCACAGTGTCAAAAGAACCTGGAGAGAGGCAAAAATAAAACCCAAAAAAACCCCTCATCAGAGGCTCAGGGCCTCTCTGGGATGGAATTTAAGCAGCTCTCCACAGAGACTGATCCTAAAATAGCCCTGCAGGCTCCCAGGCTGTCCTGCCCCCAGCCACGGTGGTGACAGGACACGGTGCTGGCAGCGTCCCCCAGCTCTTTGTCAGGACCTGGCACGTTCAGGGTCCCCCCCCAGGCAGGGTTGGACGAGGGAATTCTTGACAAGGAGCAAAATAACTCATTAAAGTCTCGTGTGGAGAGCTCCTGGAACAGAGTGCTGGCGGCAGGGAAATTAATGACAGTCATCAGCAAGGAACCACACAGAGTCCACCCAGGATCACTGAGGTTGGGAAAGACCTCCAGGACCTCGAGTCCCACCTGGGGCTGATCCCCACCTTGTCCCCAGCCCAGAGCTCTGAGTGCCACCTCCAGGCATTCCCTGGACACCTCCAGGGATGGGCACTCCCAACCTCCCTGGGCAGTTCCAATGGCTGGGCAGCCTTTCCATGAAGAAATTCCTCGTGATGTCCAACCTGAACCTCCCCTGGGCACAGCTTGAGGCCATTTCCTCTCATCCTGTTGCTGCTTTTCTTCGGGAAGAAGCCACCACCATCGTTCTTGACAGGAATCTGCAGCTTGCTGGGGTTTTTCTGTTTTCCCTGGTCTTCCCCAGCACTTTTTCCCTGGGAAACACGGAAAATCTGTCCACTGCTATTCCCAGATCCTTGTTGTACCCACAGAGCAGCAGCCTCATGCACTGAAAGCAAACAGAGTGTGGGGTTCTCCAAATTCCCCTTGCTGCTGGCAGGAGTTACAATTTTATCTTGAAAATTGGGCTTCCTTCACCTCAAAATCCCTGCTCCTGGAATGACGTGGATATGGAAGCACAGAGTTGATAAGGCTGGAAAATTCCTCAAAGGTCATCGAGTCCAACATGATAAGACAATCTCAGAGTTATCACCAAAAAACTGAGTGTCGAGTCTGAAAAGCTGAAAAACCCCAAAAACACCCTAAGATGAATAAAAGGAATTAGTACATTGTTATCCTCTAAAATCCCAAATTTTCTCAGGCAAACCCAAGACTGTCCTGTGGCCTGTGGAGCGCTGAGCCAATCCCGAATTTATTTCCCAATTTCCTTTGACAATTTGTGCCCTTTTTGCTCTGTCTCCGGCGGCCGTGACTCTTGCCTCCTATGGAAATCCGTCCGAAAATCCGCAGTGATCCGTCAGGGAGGGCAGAGAGGCCACGAGGGACAGGGACAGGAGAGGACAAGGAGGTGGCCTGGCACGTCAGCAGGAGCTGATCCAGCAGCTCGGAGCGCGGCAGGACGCCCGGGGAAGGTTGACGGGCGGCTGACACTGCAAAACCTCACCTCAGGGATCCTCATCATCCTTCTGGGAGGGATTTTGGAGCCAGGCAGCACAAATGTGATGACAGGGCCAGCTGTGAGCAGGGATCCTGCCGGGACGCCGGGCAGGACCCGCCGGGCAGGGACAAGGACGGATGGCTCTGAACGGCGGCCAAGCTGCGCTGCTGGGAGCTTGGGGATTGTTGGAGTGGATGCTGAGGAGCAGATGAGCCAAACATTTGATGCTCCAGCCTTGCAGGGTAATCACCTTCCCCTGACACCAACGGGAGCCCGGGAAACCGGGATATTTTTGTGCCTTCTGGGACGGTTTGCTGCTCGCAGCGCGGATTTCCCGCTCGCCGAGCAAAGATCCACGAGAAGGGTCAGGGAAGGGACACTCAAGATGGATTTGGCCATTCCCCTGGAGTCAGCCACTAGGAGCCACTGTTGATTTTGTCCGAAGTAAAGCCAATCCCAGAGCAAGAATTTTCCCAGGAGTCTTTTTCTCCGGGTGAAACAAATCGTTGATTTTCTGAAAACGAAGCTTTTCATGGCGAGGATTATTCTCGTTCCAAGTTTCTGGCTGGGAGAAAATGAAATCGCAACAACACTTTCAAATTGCTTCAATGTCTCCTGTTTTGACCTTCTCAGAACTGGAAACTTCAGGCTTTTGGCTCAGGCAGTGGTTCTGTCATGAAATGCAGCTCTGATTGGGATGTGTAACAAAGCCTGGCAGCAAAACGAGGCACTTCCAGGAGAGCTGGTCTAAAGTGGAGGTTTTTGCTTTTTGCCAATTTTTACCGAAGCCTCAGTGACTCTGGCAGGGAAAATACCTGCCCACCATTGGGCTCCAAGCTGCACCAGGAAAAAATTCCTTTTCCAAACACAAAGAGGGAGAGCACGACCCCAAAGCAGCTTTGGGGATCTCCGCATTTTTTACTGCTGCAATTATTGACCTTCACATCAGTCCAGGATTCCAGAGCCAAAAGGCGACCATGTGGAATTGCAGGAGGATCCAAAAATGCTCAGGAATCCCCAGAATATGGGAGAAGATTGGCAGTGCTGGCATGAGGCTCCCCCAGTCTGGAAACTGTCACCAAAAACTGAGCACAGAATGGTTTAACCCCAAGTCCCACTGGCAGATCCCAGGGAATGCTCAAAAAAATTCAGACTTGAGACTAAACTTTAGAATTTCAGATTTAAATCATCCTTGGGCTGCTGGATTCGGTTTCCCACTGTTCAAGGGAAGGGCAGGAACTGTGTGGGATCAGTCTAGAAGATTTCAGCCTCCTTGAGTTTAAATAAGAGCAAGCCTTGACTGCTGGCAAAACACATCCCCCTTCTGCCCATTTTCAAGGCCACATTTACACTGCAGAATATTCCAGCAATTCCAAACGATGCTTTTGTTAGGGACAAACCTCAAACAGTTCATTCCAAGTTCAGATAAACAGACTAAAAAAAATCCTTTGCTAAACAGTTTAGGTCTGAAAACTTCGGAAGCCTTGCTGAGAATCTGCCACTTGTGGTTTTAGCAAGGACCCCAAAGCCTCCCTGGAACCACGGAATCCCACAAAAGAGAAACCCACCGTGGTCAAATTATGGGTGTCTCCTCCGAGCAGAGAATGAAGGGGTGGAATTTGAATTTGCAGCCTTAGATTCCCTTTGTGCACCTGAATTCCTGCAGTTCTCCAAGGACTCGGATCTCTCTGCGCCTCTTTTTTCCTCTCGCCCACCTTCTCCCTCACCCCCTTTGATTGCTGCATCCACCAGCTGCTGTTTTTACATAATTTAGGCTTAGTCCCAGCAGGACAACTGGACACCTTTTTGCTCTGAAACCCTGGGGAAATAATCCCACCTGCATCCCTCACAGCGGAGAAATGAGCTCCTCCACACCGGCTCCCTCCTGCTGAAGGACCAGGGACGTTTCCAGAGTTAAAATTGTGTTTTCCTTCAGAAACCCCCCTCCAAAGCAGCTCAGCTTTTCGAGCCGAGAGTGGCAGAGCCCCGAGGAGCAGTAAACAAACCCAGAACATTGAGTCTCATAAACATCCTTTGCACTTGGGTTGTTTTTTTTTTCCTCTTAGTCCCGAGCCTAAAGCTGTCAATGGGACTTGCAGCTCTTGTTTATGTTGGCTTTTCTGCTTTAGATGTCGCAGTTCAGCCCGCAGAGGCTCTGACCAGGCACAATAATGATCTGTCAATCCCTGCCAGGCTCGTGTTTCCTCATTTTTGGGCAATTATAATTCTCCAATTACCGGGTTTTCCACTGTGACAGAGCTCACCTGTCTGCAGCCCCGTGTCACGGGATTGAAACCCACAGAGAATGCAGAGAGGGGAAGGAATCCAGGGATTTATGGACATCCAGTCCCACCGAGGGACACTTCCCACTCTCCCAGGTTGCTCCAAGCCCTGTCCAACCTGGCCTGGGAGACTTCCAGGGATCCACATCTTCTCTGGGAATCTCCTCTCTACTGTCACAGAAAAATCTGAGCATTCCCAGGACAAGAAGCAGGGAGGGAGGGAAGCTGTGACATGTCCCAAGCAGGGACTCAGTGTCACACAGAGGGGACAGGCTGCCCTGCACCCTGCAGGGCTGGATTTCCAGCTGGGTCATTCCCCTGCCTGTGGAAAAGCAGGAAAATTCTCCTTTTCCAGAGGGTCTCAGGAGGCAGAGGAAGCAGAGCTGTCAGGGGATGTAAGTGCCACCCCAGCAAAGATGAAGGCTCCGCTTTGACCTTTAGTTTTCTCTCCTTCTTTGCTTGTCAAAGATCAAACTGAGCAATTCTGATATTTCTGAGGTAAGTAAACAAGGCAGCAAAGCAAACAAGCAAAACCCCCCGAGCAACTGAAGACCTGGCTGCTCCCTCCTCTGCATTCCCTGCCTGCAAAAAATCAAACCCAAAAAAACCCCAGGAATGATACAAGTGGGTTTTCCAGCTCCTGCATCTGGAAGTATCTCCTGTGTAAACCCTTTGGATGAAGTTTATTTACGACAAGATTGGACTCTTCATGTCTGAAAATCAACTTCAAACTGGTTTAGTCCATCTAGACCACAGGAATTGCCTTCCTTTTTGTGATAGAACTTCCTAAAAAGAAGGGGTTGGGTGGTGTTTTCCCAGGCTCATAAACACAGTTTAAAGTTATTTCTGCTCTCTGGCCTTGGAAAGGGATCAGGGACTTGAACCAGGACATCCCAGCCCTGGAAACTGAGATATTTGCTATTTTGGGGTGCCACTGCCCCAAATTTAACAGCCAGACACAACCACAGCCTCTCAGAAGCACAAGTCCTGCTCAAGAAGGGTTTCTCTGTTATTAATGCCTCTCCTAAAAGTCATGGCTTCAAGGAGTTTGTGTTTACCACAGGGGAAAAAAAAAAAAAAAGCGTCACTGAGAGATTTCCAAATGGGCTCTGCTTCAAAGTAGGCTGGGAACAGAAGGAAAAAGAGATCTCCTCCTCGTGCCTGCTGATGGATGTTCCCTCTCTGGGCTGGGAATGAAAAATGGGGAATTTATTCTCTCAGTCACCTCGGCTCTCAGGTTTTATGCCTCCCTCTAAATGGGATCCTTCATGTGGAGCAATAACAATTTAATTGAAGATAACTGATGGCAATTTTTCCTCCTTTCAATTGACCTGCCTGCTCTCCTAATGCTCTGCAGAACTCCTTTTAACTCTCTGCTCCACGGTTAATGATCCCATACCCAGATCCAAAACTCTGCTCCTTCCTGGAGCTGCCAACGGGACTCTGGGGGGTGGAGGAAACCCCAAAACCCAAACCCAGCACAGCTCAGCTTCTCCAGCAGTGACCACTTTCCAAATTCAGGCACTTCCTAAGATTTTTGTGCCAGCCCTTGGAGCCCAGGTTTGGATGTTGGGGAGGAATTGTTCCCTGTGAGGCCCTGGCACAGATTCCCAGAGAAGCTGTGGATCCCTGGAAATGTCCCAAGGGACCCTGGGGGTGGCACTGGAGGAGCTTTAAGGTCCTTTCCAACCCAACCCACCCCAGGATTCTCTGCCTCCTGGCTGGGAGTGTTTTCTCCAGAAGAATCCCTGGATCCCACTTCTCCCTGTCCTGCAAGAAGAGCCCCAGAGCAGAGTTTGTTCTCTGGGATAATCGACTTCCCTCGGAAGCTTCCCGGGCAGGAGGTCCCACATGGCAGAACATATTTGCAGCATTACTTTCCCATTTCTCAGTTTCATTCAGCAAAACGCAATTTCATTCCCAGTGACAGAAATGCCAAGCAGGATTAGCTCAAGTGCTGCCTCCTCCAGCCTCTGGAGGATGGGACCTGGGCAATCTGAAATGTCATCAGCAGGACTGTTTGGAAAAGCAGGGCAATCAGCTGGATTATATCCGGGTGGAGGATCACTTGGAGCGACAGATGGCTCAAAAATAAGCCTGGAAATGAGAAAAACCCACCCAAAGCCTCTAAAGCAATGCCCCAGAGCAGGCAGGCAGTGCTCGGGGGCAGATTTTAAATAAGGAGTCACAGCAGGAAGGAGCCAGCTCTCCAAACAAGCAGGGAATCCATCCAGCAAAGCCCCCGGAGCAACTGGGAGAACTGGACTGCACAGGGGTCCCAGTGTCAGGAAAAAGAGGGAAAACAGGAACGTGGCTGTGCCGGGATCACCCTCAGCAGGACCCACCAGGACATGCTCTGGCCTCTTCCCAGCACTCCAGAACCTTTTCCCTGGAAACAGGAGCAGGATTCTCTCCGCTGCCATCCCACCCTGCGTGGCCTTGGCTCCTTTAAAAGCCTCTGGCCAAAATCCAGGGAATCCATCCAGCCTGGATCACGCCGAGGAGCAGCAGCGGATCTGCCGGCCGGGACAGCTCGGGGCAGGGCCTGGGCTGACTCCCAGACAAGAAATTTGGCTTCTCCCTCGCCACACAAAAGTTACATTCACGCCAGAAATTCTCTCCAGACAATTCCTGCCCGCTGCAAAGCTGCTCTTGACCACGCTCTGCACTGAAGTCAATAATTAATGGCCCCAAAATCATCAGCACAATGCCTGAAATCAGCTTTGTTTGGCTGGTTAACCACAAAGAATTAATTTTTTAAATATAATGCCACATTCCTACTGATTTATGGTCCTTTTTTAAAAAATATATTATTAAATATATTTCTATATTTAGGCTGAAGATGTCTCAAATCTCATTAATTAGAAAGAAGGATGAGGTTCTGTCTTTTCCTTTAGGTGTGAACTGAGTCCTGGGATATGAAGAGCTGGAATATTTCAGACTGGGACACACTATGGAATACGCTACAGCCCCTTGCAGGCAAAAAGGAACAACAGAGCCCCGGCCTGAAGGAATCTGCACAAGAAATCAAAGTTAATTTTATGGATTTTTCTTGGAAAAATCCTCCAGCCACACCCCGCAGCTCCGGATGCCCATCACGGGTGGCACCACATCCACTGAAGGTGGCAGGACACGCACACAGAGAGGGTAAAGAAGCATTTCCCAGCTCTTTGAAGACACTTTAGCAACGATTCCATGATCTTTATCCAGCTGCTGTCCCTCTGAACCAGCGGGATCAAAGCCCTTTGGGTTGTCATTAGCAGGCAAACCCAATAGAAGTTGTTTACTTCGGCCGAGTTAATGGCACTGGAAATATTTAATCAAAAAATGGACACACTCCCCCTATTACTGCCAAGATGATTCAGAAGGGGCCACTTAAATCTGGTTTGTCAAGCCATTACTCATCCCCTGCTAATAGAGCTTTATGGAGAGTCCCTTTGAAAAATGCTCTGTGGTGATCTGCGGGCACCGGGAGATGAAACACAGCAGGGGCTGCTGCTGGGGAGGCAGCTCGGGGATGTGTTTAGTCTGTGCTTGAAAAAGACCTCGGCTTAGTCATCTGTGCAGCCCAGGGAGAGGAGCTGGAGTGGCTGGAGGGGGGAAATGGGTTCAAGGAGAGGGTAATTCTTGAAAAAAATAAAGGGGCCAGCGGCTGGACCCGACCTCTGAGCGGCCGAGTGGGACAGGAGGGATTTGAACAGGTTCAAGGGGCTTGGAATGGCAGGAGGGAATGAAAATGCTGGAGGACAGCAGGAGGAAAGCTGGGGGAGTGTCTCGTTTGGGCACAGGGAGTTCTTTATGGGTTTGCCTTTGGGAAATTGAATCCTGGAATGGTTTGGGTTGAAGGGACCTCAAAGCTCATCCAGGGACACCTTCCACTGTCCCAGGCTGCTCCAAGCCCTGTCCAACCTGGCCTTGGGCACTTCCAGGGATCCAGGGGCAGCCACAGCTCCTCTGGGAATTCCATCCCTGCCCCTCTCTATCCTCCCATCCTATTCTTTCCCAATATTCCATCTGTCCCTGTCCTCTTGTCAGTTTGAAGCCATTCCCTCTGTCCTGGCACTCAGGCCCTTGTGAAAAATCTCTCTCCATCTTTCTTGCAGATTCCCTTCAGGCACTGAAAGGCCACAATTTGCTCACCCCAAGTCCTCTTCTCCAGGCTGAACAATCCCAATTCCAGCTAATCCCAATTAACCAGGATTAGCTGGGTAATTTCTCAATGCCAGGAAACCTCTGAGCACTCTGGCATGGGAACACTGGATCCTGCCTCAGAGCCTGAGGATGGACCAGCTCACAGCTGAGCTCTATTTATTGCGATTTTTGTCACACTGGATCAAAAAGATCCCTTGGGATCTTAGGATCCAAACCATCCCTAGGGTGGGTAACTCACATTTTCCACTGGCTGATGAAATTCAGGGACACCCAGTGGGGACAGCCCAGCTGGAGGAACCTCCAGCCCTTTTATCTCCCAATAAACCACTTGGTACAGCCCCCATTTTGATCCAGCTTCCCAAAGACAGAAATGCTCCCAAATTGCTGAAGGTCCCAAGGTTTAATAGAAATGATCATCTGCAAACCCACCTCTGCAGCCCAGGCAGCAGCTCCTCTGTGCTCACATCAAACACAGAGCCAGGAGAGCAAATCCAGGGGCAATCCACCTTTCCTCCCCTCCAGCAAACCCAAAGCAACCCCAGCAATCATTCCAAGCTTTTTGTCCTGGAAAACACCAAGCTGTGAGAGCCTGGGGTGCTCCAACCCTCAGCCAAAGCAGGGATGGGGAAAAAAAAAGCAGGAAAAAAAGCGCAGAAAATAAAAGCCACAGCAGATGGGAACCTTGGAGCTCCACGCTGTTCCTTCCAGTGAATTATTGATCCCTCCTTTTAGCCACAAGCACCAGACTAAAGCAGCAATTAAAGCCCATCCAGCAGGATCAGAGGGAAAGCAAAAGGACCAAAAGGTACAAAAGCAGAGGCCGTGTTTGCCAGCAGCCTCCAGCGGGTGCAGCTGGCACCGGGAATGTGCCACAGCCCTGGAGCTCCTGCTCTGTTTTAGCTCGGGAATTCTGGAATCATGGAATGCCCTGAGCTGGGAGGGCCATGCCAGGATCAGAGTCCAGCTCAGCCACTGCAAAAATCCCACCCTGTGCATCCCTGCAAGATGTTAATTTTGAGGAATTAAGGATTTTAGGAAAGTTGAGATTACAGTTAGAATAGATGCTGGGTTAGCTAAAAGGGCAAATAGGCTTTGCCCAACAGAAGCTGGATCTCAGATAAGATATCCCAGATCCAGTAACTCATTGCTTGTCAATTTTATGGACAATAGCCAACTTTCCCATGGTAAGAAACAGA
>VZTB01016324.1:2912-14124 GCA_013397245.1 Thryothorus ludovicianus | reverse complement strand
GACTGTCTTGCTGGAAGGAGCTCAGCAGGGCACAAAAAGAATGTTTTAGATAAGAGAAAATAAACAACCTCGAACACGAGACCTGAGGAGTTTCTGCTTCTCTCGCTGAGGTAAAAAGAGTGTACATTGTGGGAATTTCTGCAATATAGCAGAGACAGAGACGGTTCTGACAGTCCCCGTGTCCTACCCAGCACGGTGACCAGGGCCTTGGCCGTCCTCACGGGCATGGTGAAGATGGAGCAGGTGTACTCGCCCTCGTCGGCCAGCACCACGTCGCTGATGCTGATGGTCAGCTCGTTGGGGGTGGATCTCTCCAGCTGGATCCTGTTATCCCTCAGGGCTGAGGGAAAAGGGACAAGGGGCTCAATGCCACCACCCCCTCCGCTGGCTCGGCCCCGGGGGGTGGCAGCAGGAGGGGATGTCCCCACCCCGGAGCTGTTTTACCCTCGAGGGGTTTTACCTCGTTTTTCCCCGAAGTACAGGGTCTGCTGGGCAGGGTTGGACCACTGGAGCGAGGAATCATCGGGATCCTCCACCTGGCACTTGAGCACCACCGTGCCCCCGGCCACCACGGTCTCGTCCGACGTCGTGGGCTGGCTCTCTGTGCAAGGAGAGGGGGAATTAGGGGAGCCCTGGGTGTCACCTCCCTCCAGAGCGTCCCCGAGCAGCCAAGGAACAGCAGTGTCCCCAAAAGCCACCGCCGTGTCCCAGTCCCTCTGCAGGGACAGGGGTTTTCCCTGTGACCCCATTCCCCAGCAGGGAATCAGGCTGGGATGGGTGCTGCCACCCCACCTGCAGCACCCAGGGGGACAGGGGACACTGCTGTCACCCAGGGCAGCTCACGGGGACATGACATGACATGAGCAGATCCCTGCAGAGCAGAGGGATCCGGGACGCAGCAGGAGAGCCTGGCACTGGCTGGGGACACCTGGAGAGGCATCGAGCCCTGCCCCACAGCCCTGGGGTGCCATGCCAGGCACTCCTGCCACTGGGATGCTCCATTTGCCACCTCCATCCTGGCAAAGGCACCCCCAGCCCACGGAGTGCCACCTGTGGGGGTGTCAGTGTCACTCTGCTCCGTGTCCCTCCCCAGGCTGGGTTCCCTCAGCTCCTCCTCCTCCTTCTCTTCCCTTCCTCCGGGCTCCTGGAGGAGAGGAGCAGCCCAAGGGCAGGGAAGAGCAGCTCCAGGATCAGATAACCCCCCACTGTCCCAAGGACAGCTATTTTTGGGAAGCTGCCGTGCCAGGGAGTGGAGCTGCAGAGGGACAAGGGGGACATGGCACAAACCCCAGGCCCAGCAAATGGAGAGGGAGGGACACGGAGAGGGCTGGGAGCACCTGAATTTCTTCATTTTCCACACAGAAGGTGAAGGGAAGTTTATCCTTTTGCTCTCACCACGAACTCCCCAAAGCTGCCTCAGGAAGGTTTTGGAGGAGGGCAGGACAAGGTTGCTGCCCTTTCCTGTTAAAATCCAGACAGGCTGGGCTGGAAGCTCCCGAGAAAGGAATTTTAGGAAGGAAATCCCCACTGTGAGGGTGGACAGGCCCTGGCACAGAGTGCCCAGAGAAGCTGTGGCTGCCCCTGGATCCCTGGAAATGTCCAAGGTCGGGCTGGACACTGGGGCTTGGAGCAGCCTGGGATGGTGAAAGGTGTCACTGCCATTGTTGGGGTGGAATGGGATAAGTTTTAAATCCCTTCAACCCAAACCATTCTGGGATTCCACGAATCCCTCCCTGCCCGGGATTTCCAGGGAAGCATCAAACTGGGATTTAAAACATTCCCAGTGTAAAAACCCTTCATCCCCAGGAACCTCCCCATCACCAGCGCTCAGTTTCATCCTCACTGCTCAAGTTTTTCCTTTGCGCTTCCCTGACTCATCCCCTGCTCTCTCCAGGCCGGGACCCCCACGGGAGGAGCAGGACCCCACCCATCCCTGTCACATCTCCACTCTGCCCTGGGAATCCATCCCACGGCTTGTTTTAATTTGCTTAACGAGCCTTTGTCCTGCTACTCTGTAATTAGGGCATCAGGCCTTTCTGAGCTGCTCTTGTCCAAACTCCAGCTTGGACACAGCTGAGGACAAGGGTCTGGCACCCACGCAATTAACACAATTAGCACCCGGCCTCATTAAGGAATTAGTGTGGGCAGTGGTTAAACACATCAAGGGTGCCACCCTCGCCACGGAGGACACCCCGAGGGGTCACCCCAGAGGGGACATCCCCCTGCTCTCTCCCCCCCAGGACTCCAAACCCTCTGTCCCCAGGCAGTGCCAGGGCCGTGTCTGGTTGTCCTGGGTGGGTGACATAGCCCCCAGAGCCCCCCTGGCACGACCCAGATACCCAGGGGACTCCAGGCCCACCATGGGAATGGTCAGTATTTAATCAACACCCCCGCAGCTGGAACCTGGAAGTGACAGAATAGGGGCAGAGCAGGGGGAGGAGGGGGCACAGCACCCCCGGAGCAGCAGGACCCACCTCGGGGCTCTTCCCCTCCTCCCACGGGGCCTCTCTGGGCAAAAGCTGCCGTGCCAAAGTTTGGATGGAGGCTCACAAAGGAAATCACAGAATTCCAGAAAGGTTTGGGCNAGAATTCCAGAATGGTTTGGGCTGGAAAAGACCATCAGTTCCAGCCCCTCTCCACAGGTAAGGGCACCTTCCACCATCCCAGGCTGCTCCAAGCCCCAATGTCCAGCCCGACCTTGGACATTTCCAGGGATCCAGGGGCAGCCACAGCTTCTCTGGGCACCCTGTGCCAAGGCCTGTCCACCCTCACAGTGGGGATTTCCTTCCTAAAATTCCTTCCTCGGGAGCTTCCAGCCCAGCCTGTCTGGAGTTTAACAGGAAAGGGCAGCAACCTTGTCCTGCCCTCTTCCAAAAACTTCCTTCCTGGGACAGAATGGTTTGGGTTGGGAAAGGACATCAGTTCCAGGGGCCCCTTCCACCATCTGAGGCTGCTCCAAGCCCCAGTGTCCAGCCTGGCCTTGGACTTTTCCATGGATCCAGGGGCAGCTGCTCTGGGCACTCTGTGCCAGAGCCTGCCCACCCTCCCAGGGAAGAATTCCTTCCCAACATCCCAGCTAAATCCAACCCAGCAGCACCAGCATATCCCTGGGGGGGTGTCCTAGAACCACCCAGGGGTCTCGGAGCAGGGACTGTCCCCCGGGTGCCACCCCTCTGTGGCCAAGCTGGCACAGAGAGCAGGGACAGGTGCTGGACACGCCGGGAGCATCCGCCCTGCCCGTGCCAGCGAGCGTTGCCAGCACAGGGCTGCTGCCACCTGACAGGGCTGGCACTGTCCCCTCACCTCCCTCCGTGGCCAAAGCACGGCCTGGGGGCTGCAGGGACCCCTCAGAGTCCCCTCCAGCCCCTGCTATCACCCCACAAGAGGGGCACAAGTTATTGTCAGGTTGGGGACGCAGCCATCCCTGCCTGGAACCATCCTGGCACAGGGAGGGCTCAGATCCAGCCCCGGCTCCAGGGATGGGCACAGCAACCTCGGGCTGCCCAAATCCAGCCCAGAAAAGCTCTGCCAAGCCCGGTGTGGGGCCCAGAGCTGCTGCCCGTGTTTGTTTGTGCTCCCCGTTGGTGCAGCGGAGCCGGGGAAGCGCCGCGCTCCAGAAAAATCAATATTTCATTAATTAGAGCCGTGCACTTTTGCAGAGGGGCTGCATTCATATTTATGAGGGGAAAAATGATGTGGAAAAATGAGGTAGGAGAATGATGTCGACATCTCTGCTGCTCCTGGAGCCCCAGCATGAGCGTCTCCATCACTGTCCCCAAAGCTCTGCAGCTCTGGGCCTCCAGCCCCAGGATGCTCACACAAGGAAAAATTGATCCTCTGCATCCCAGGAATTCTGCCACAGAGCCTCGGTGCTGCCTGCCTGGAGCAGCTTCACCTGGAGCTTCCTCAGGGAAGCAGGGAGAGAGGCCTGGGAAGAGCCCAGCAGCTGTGGGGGCCGAGACTGGAGCTGCAGGATCCTCTCCAAGGAATGTCCACCCCATCCCAGCTTTTTTCCAGGCTGTGAAAGCATCTCTGTGGCAGAAATAACCCCAGGGAAAACCACCCACTGCTCCAAGCCCTCCAACGCCTCCTGGTTCACAGTCGCGTCCCAAAAACATTTCTCATTTCCCTCCTTTCTCAAGAAAACCCTTCTCATGTCCCTCCTTCTTTCCCAAGAAAACATTTCCCATTTCCCTCCTCCTTTCCTAAAAAACCCTCTCCTCATTCCCCTCCTTTCAAAAAAAAAAATATTTCTCATTTTCCTCCTTCTTTCCCAAAAAAACCCTTCTCATATCCCTCCTTCTTTCCTATTTACTCCGGGTTCAGCATCACAAAGATCCAATTCATCCCCGTGGGCACAGATGTTTTCCAAGGCGCCTTATTCTCCTCTCCAAGGACTTTGTGTTTCCAGTAATTCCCTCCACAGCTCCAGCTCCAGCCCCGGGGCATCTTTCCTGCGGGAAGCAGGGCGGGAATTTTGAACTCACGGATCGGGGAAGGCTCAGACATCTGCTGTGCACATCCCTTGCAGGCTGATTTCGGCAGGGTGTGAATCCACAGTCTGGAATACCCAGAGCCCAAATTCCAGGCAGCTGAGTCGCTCCAGATTTCCCAGGAGAGGGAAACCTGCTCCTGTTTGGGTGCATCTGCTCCGTTCCGCCTCGGATCCGGCGTCATCGGTGCTGTGACAGTGACAGGACACATCCCATCCCTCTGGGAGCTGCCAGGCGCCTCCTACAACTCCAGCGGCGGCTCCTTCCCCAATCCAGCGGCATCCAGATGTCCCTTGTGGCTGCAGGGTCCATCCAGGCTGTCCCCAAGAGGCAGATCCCGGCAGGGAGTAGATGGAGGCCAGGTCAGAGCCAAAGGTGGAGGTGGGAGGATCCAGGCTGATCCAGGACAGGGCTCCACGTGGGGACATCCCTGTGTGGTGTCACCTGGCTGTGCTCCGGGATCCAGGGTGTTCCTGTTTTCCTCACGGGGATAAATCCACCCAGTAAATCCACCGGTGCCCAAAATTCCTTCTGGCAGCTCCCACAGCCACTCCCTCCGAGCTGTCACTCCCACAGGGTGAAGGGTTTGATCCCAGGGTGACAGGGACTGCCACAGGGATGCAAATGTTCCCTAAATGTGGGAAACACAGCCCTGGATGTTTCCCCAGCTCGGCTCTGCCGTGGACAGGGATGCTGGGAGCTGTCACTGCTCCAGAGCTCCCTGTGCCTCTGAGATCCAGAGACTGATCCAGAGGGGGATCCCAATGTCCCAGCAGGGTGGGATCTCACTCCTTGTGAGGTGACTCTGGGGCTTCACACCTTCCTCACCCCAAACACCAAATCCCAGAGGGTTTCTCTGTAAATGAGCATTCCTGGGATAGGGCACAGGAAGAGGGTGCAGCTTCTCATCACCTCCTGCTCTGGACCCTGGGGTCTCCCAAAGCACAGAGATGGTCCCCAGCAGCCCCCAGGTGTGGAGTCCTGGTCTGAGGGGCACTGACATGGCCCCAAGCACCTCAGAAGCTGCATCTGTGACCAGAGGGACGCTGTCACCTCCTGCCAGACCTGCCCAGGGCACAGCCAAGAGCTGCTGGTGACACCCAAGCAGGGTTCAGCAGCTGAGACACAGCCAGCAATTAGCACCAATCAGCAGCTCCAGAGAGGCTGATTCCAAGTGCTCTGGGACCACAGGATGCTCCTCTCCTCCTCCTCCTCCTCCAGCCCTGGCCAGATGCTCTCGGAGTCGACATTCCCAGTGTGACTCCAGCTCCATCCTCACTGTGCAGGGCTGACAAGCACCTTCTGCTCTCCTCTTCTTCCTCCTTAAACCCCACAGCCTGGGCCCCTCAGGCTCTCCCAGCACCCCCAGGAGAGCTGTAATGGGATCAGGAAGCTGGAGAATCCCTTGGATGGCTCCATCCAGCCTTGTTTCCATGTCCCCACCAGGCTGGAGCCCTCTTTGCTCAGGAAAAGGCAGTGGCACCCTCAGGAAATCCCAGAACTTCAGGATCACCTCCTTCCAAGGCCATCCTATGGCTCAGAGGGTCTCCTGCCACCCCACCAGAGCTGCAGCAGAAGAGCCAAGATCCAGCTGGTCACACCCCGAGTGCTGGGAGGGGGCAGAGCAGAGGGAAAACTCCCCAGCTCTGGGCCACCACAAATCCCCCAAGCACCCTGACAGCTTTTCCTGGTGTCACAGCTCCCTGGGGGAGGTCCCAAAAGGAGAGAATTTCCCCAAAACCCCGGGGCACAGGGCAGGGTGACCCCTGTGCCAGCACCCTCCCCCAGTGTGACAGCCAAGAGCTGAGAACTCCTTTTTTTTTTTTGAGTGGGTTTTTTAGCTCCTACCCTAAGGCCAATCTCCAACATGACTGTTGCCAAGGGAACGAGCTCCGTGCTTTGACAGTTCTGTTTTAAGGATCTCCCTGCCCAGCGAGGTGTCTCAGCCCAGCTGGATGCCCTGGCACGGGGTTTGGTGGCTCTGCAGCCACCTCGACGCTGGCGGCGGAGCCGTGTCCCGAGGAATTGTCACTCCCCACTGCCCAAGGATTAAACACACCGAGTTGTGTAAGAGGATATTTATAACAGAACTGAGGGATGGGGAAGCCCTGGCAGCTCTGCTCCTCTCCTGGGGGACAGCACTGCCAATTCCTGCTCCTGACCTCCCAGAAATAGAATCATGGAATAGTCAGAGTGGGAAGGGACCCATAAGGATCCTGGAGTTCAACTGCTGGCCCTGCACAGGACACCCCAGCAATCCCAGCCTGTGCCTGGGAATGCTCTCCAAAGGCTCCTGGAAGCCTTGGGAATTTGATAATTCCCTGGGGAGTCTGGGCAGTGCCCCACCACCCTCTGGGGGAAGAAACTTTTCCTGATATCCAACCTAAACCTGCCCTGACACAGCTCCAGCCGTTCAATCAGGTCCTGGTGCAGCAAAGATTCCCCACATCCCAATGGATGCCCAGCTGAAGGAATGTGCTCTGCATCAGCTGAGGCCCAGCAGGTCACCTCTGCTGCTGCTGCAGTGTTCTGGCCCTTTTTTTGGAGTCCCCAGAATCATAAGGAGACCAAAAAAAAAAACAACCCAAAGCTGGTGAGGCAAAATGGAGCCTGCAGGAGTGCCATGAGGGTGCAGGTGTTCAGAGAAGCTCAGAGCAGCAGCAGCCAAGGCTGGAGCACCTCAGGAGCACTCCTGGATCCATCTCCTGTGGCTTCAGACCAGGATCCTGATGGCAGCAGGAGGGAGAAGGAGGAGCCACAGCCCTGGACACCAGCACAGACATCCCAAAGCACATCCTGGCTCTGGAAACAGCTCCCCTGGGTGTGTGGTGGTCCCAGCAAGTCCAGTCTTCTGAGCAGCACCTGGCCCAGGGACCTGCTGCTCTCCCTGCCAGTGGCCACTCGGACCAGCAGTGTCAGAACTCATTTCCCTGGAAATCACAGCAAAAGCAGCAGTCTGGAAAAGCCGAGCTTGCCAGCAAACCCCTTTTGAGGGGTTGTAGGCGAGTAAAAGCATCTGCAGCTGCAGCACCGCCTGGAGCATCACCCGAGGACGGGGCAGCTCTCGGGATGCTGCAGGGACACGGGGAGCTCTCAGCTCTGCTGCTCCCCAGCCAAACTCCCGGGAAATGCTGCTGCTGCCAGGTCTGCACCAGCCCTGCCACCCTCCAGCACGTCCAGACACCGCAGAGGCTCCGTGGGAGCCGCAGCATCCAACACCTGCCCGCGGTCCCTGCGCCCTCGGCCGCATCCCGGCGCAGGCGGAGCGTGACGCTGGGCGGGTGACTGGAATGGTTAAACACGTTCCTGCCCAGCCCTCCTCACAGCCTTGGTTTCCCCGCCTCCCTCCACTCTCACCGGTTGTGTTTGGGTTGTCTGGGTCGGTGCTGTTGGCACCGGGGCTGCCCAAACACAGCTCGGAGTGTTGCTGCCTCCAACGCCACCCGGCTCCTCATCCTCCCCCTGGGACAGCCCCGGGTGGAAGAGGAGCTCTCTGAGAGGGGGATGGAGAATCTGAGCCCCTCACAGAGGTGAGTGGAGGGGCTGGGGCACCAGAGAGGTCACTTCCACCCCAGCATCACCACCTAGAGAAGGCTCTGCTGGTCTTGGCCACCGGTGCCCGGCCAAGAGCAGAGGGGCCAGAACTGGACCAGATGGTTCAAGCTGAGCTGACCCAGTAACTGGGAGGAGGAGGAGGAGCAGATCCATCTGACTGTGGGGGTGTTACAGTGCTGGCAGCACCTTCCAGGGCCTGTGGACCCACTGAAGAGCCAAAGCAACAAGGACTCCACTCAATCTGTGCAGCATCAAGACTGGGGGACCTGCACAGCCAAGGCATCACCAGGGCTGGAAAAGCAGCCTGGAGAGCAGCTGAGGTGGAGACCTGGCTGGGCAGGGGGTGCCAGGCCAAACACTGGCACAGCTGTGCCCAGGAGATCAAGCAGAGCCCACCAAGCTCCCAGCTGGCACCACCACCAAAACCACCTCAGACACACATCCACATCCTGCCCCGCTCCCTCCCTCCCTCCGCTCCTCTCCTGCAGGGACCTGGATGGGCACCAGACACCCTGGATTGGCGTAAAACAAGGTTAGGAACCAAGGCAGGGAAAACAAACAGGAACAGCTCTAGTGCAGCTCCCTCCATCTGGCCACACGGCCGCCGTGCCAGCGCGGGGTTACTCCCCAGATGCCGCCGCCTCCGGATCCCCCGGCAATTCCAACACCCCTGGAGAGGCGAGAACGTCAGGCAGAGGGAGAAGAGGCAGCGTCTTGCAGGCAGGAGACCTCCCAGGCAGGGAATCCTGGGCAAACAGGGCGCTTTTCCCTCCACAGGAGAACGGGGACCCACACCTCGGGATGCTCAGCTCGTGCTCCGGCAGCATCGCCCCATTCCAGTGGGATTTCTCCTCCCGGCAAACAGCACGGGCCATGCCAAACCCCACGGCATTGGCAGGACAGCAGCAGAATTCCCGTCCCCTGGCAGCAGTGCCAGCGCATCCCTCACCGTCTGGGCATGCGGCGGGCACCTCTGCAGAGCCTGATCCCAGGGTTTGTCCTAAAATCCAGCCTTGCCTGTTGAGCCTAACGCGTTGTGCCAGACAGCTGAGTGGTGGATTCCGTGCTCTCCAGCCGGCTGCCTGCTCAGGGATGCTCTGCTCCCTCCCCTCTCCTCCGGCTGAGTGCTGATCCTGGCCCTGGAACAGCTCGTTTCCCCCAGGCAGCTGATCCAAGTCATCCGAAATCAGGCCAAGCAGGTAGTGAGTGATGCAGAGAGGTCGCCCTCCCTCCCTTTCGTGCCTCACCAGGGCTGTCACTGCTTCCTCGGCTCTGGAGCCAAGGGCTGGTGCTGGCACAGGCACCGGGAGCATATGGCGAGCCCTAATGGCACCGGGAACGGGGCTCCAGCACAAATTCCTTGGGGAACAGCACCGCGGAAAGCGGCAATCAAAGGCTTCTGTTGCTCCAGACAACGCCGGGCTCCGCCACCCCACTGTGCCCCTGGGCTCTCCCTGCTCCAGCCCCCCACATTCCAGTGCTGATGGCTCCCTCCAGGACAGCAGGACCCGCAGGGGTCACCTGCTCAGAGGCTGGGGATGGCAAAAGCCCTGTGAGTGCCCAGCCCCTTCCAGACTGACCAGACCCCAGCCCACACCGACAGGGCAGGCTCGGAGGCTGCCCCCAGGACAGCAGCTGGAAGCTCAGGGCATCTCTCCAGGACAGAGGGAGCTTCCATGGGTGGCCTGGCCAAGCAGACACCTCCGGAGAGACAAAGCCACCCTGCAGGACAGGGACAGTGCCCTGAACCTGCCTCTCTGCAAAGCCTTCATCTCACCAGGCTGAGGACACCTCCCGATGTCCTCCAGTGCCCCAGGCAAAAAACAGCCCCAAGTCATCTGGTTTTGGCCCGTGGTGGCCTCCCAGGGCATTGTCAAAACAAAAGGGTTACACAACTCCTGAGTGGAATAACCCTGCAGAGAGAGAATGATCCTCACACAATCCTCACACAAGGACAACCACGCACCAGCCCAAACACCCAAATGTGCCGACAGCAGCACAACGGCAGCCAAGAGCACAGACAGGGCCCTCTTGTGCAGGACCAGTGCTCCCAGTGCCTGGGTGGCTTCCAGGGGCTCCTCCAGAGCTCTGCCGTGGTTGTAGCGTAGCCATCCACAGTGCTGGAGGAATGTTCTCCAAGGAGGAGGATCCATCCTGCCCCAGGACAGGTGCCAGGGAGGGGGTGTCCCCTGAGCCACACTGGGATGGCTCAGGGGCTCCAGGATGAGGCATCGACCATGAAGACACAACAACTTCTCTCCAAGCATCCCCCAGCCAATCCATCTCCTCTGCTCCTGAAGGGTTTTTTGGGGGTCTGATTGTCCAGCTGTGCTGGACCCTGGCCCTGGCAGCCAGGGCTGGGCCACAGCCGAGGCCAGCCCAGGGGGAAATCTTGCAGCGTCATCATCCGGGCTGGGTCCTGTCCCAGGACAGCTCTGGGTCACAGCCACCTCCCCTCCCGGCAGCGCTCCCCAGGTGCTCAGCATCCCCACGCTGGGGCTGCCAGGATGTCTCCACACCGTGGGGCTGAGCATCACCCACACCCAAGTGACTCTTTCGGGTGCCCGTGGGAGGACCGGGGCCAAAACCAGAACAAATCCCGGGATTCGTGGATGGGAACACAGCCACCAGCCCCCAGAGCCTGTGACAGCAACAGAGATGGGTGCGGGGGAGCCGTGGGGGCTGCGGGCTCAGCCCCTGTCCCCACCGTGCCACACTCCCACCCGCACAGCCCTCGGGACCCTCGAGCCTGTTCCAGAATCCCCCTCCCTGCTCCTGATGGGCTGCAGGGATGTGGATGGAGGCTGGACCCACCCCCAGCACCCCCAGATCACAACACAGCGGGTCCAGCCCAGCCCCTGGCCAGCTGCTACACGTCCCCACCCAAACACACACAGCAGCATCGATTCTGTCACGACAGACGACTCCCGACACGGCAAACGGAGCCGCCAGCAGCCAGACGGGGATGGCGGGTCCGAGACACCGCCGGCCACCCCGCAGGGACCCGCAGCCCCACAGCGACGGGGGACGCGGCGCTGCCACCGGCGAGCCCCGACAGAAATCACATCCGCTCCGGGCCTGTCGCGACTGTCGCCGGCGGTGAACCCCCTTTGTCTGGCGAGCCAGGGCTCCGCCGCTCCCCGCGGCTGCTGGAAGCCCCGCAC
>VZTB01016313.1:0-15006 GCA_013397245.1 Thryothorus ludovicianus | reverse complement strand
GCCTGGAGAAAAGGAGGCCTGGGTGTGATCCTATGGCTCTCTACAAGTCCCTGAAATGAGGCTGTAGCCAGATGGAATCTCATTTTTCTTTTCCCAAGTAACAAGTGATAAGACAATGTGAAATAACCTCAAGTTGTGCCAGAGAAGGTTCAGATTGCATAATACTAAAAGTTTCTTCACTGAAAGAGTTGGAAAAGGCTGCTCAGGAAAGTGGTAGAGTTACCAATACTGAAGATCTTTAAAAGACACAGGTGTGGTGCTTGGGTTAATGGATGGACTCAATGGTCTTAAAGGTCTTTTTCAACCTAAACACTTCTATGTCATTATGAATGTTTGAATTCTCTGGGAAAAATTAAGTTTATGGTCAAATCCATTCTCAGACTCCTGAAGAGTTCACTGAAAATAGAGAGAGGTCACAGGGAACAGAGGTACAGGCTGATGTGGAGTAGTTGGGCAGTATGGATAACATAATGCTAGATTTTTTCTTATGAGTGCAAAGTTCATCCTCAGCTTGCAGCGTCTTTCACATCACAGACAGTGATGCATTTGACACAAACCCACCAGTGCCAGATTCAGGGTTCTGCTGGAACAATATTTCCCTTTCTGGGCTCAGAGTTCAGCTTGTGCAGCCAGCACAGCAGGGAGGGAAGCTGTGTGGAGCAGCTGACTGTGAGACATCCCGTTCCACCCAAACAGTGTGGCTGGTGACCCAGAGCAGGTCACTGCTCTGCAGGCCAGCACAGGGCTGCTGCTTGCAGGGATCAGGGAAGCACAGCAGCCCATCCTCAGGTTTTGGAAAAACCTATTAGACTGCACAAAAGCACAGATTTTATTCCTCTTGCTTTTTCACATGACTCAGTCTTGTTGCTATATTATTTTGACACTGCACCATCACGAGGAGCCAAAACCCAGGAGACTGAATGCTCATGCATTCCTGGCTTTTTGTTTTGTTTTTGTATTTTTTTTTTGAGTCTCTTCTGTGCACTTAAACACTCATAATGGAAGATAGAGACTTTAAAGGTTATTTTAACTACAGGACTGTAATTCACTGCCAATTCTCATTATTATAATACATTCCCAATTCTCTACACCAAATTATAGTGCTGGACAAAACAAGAACATCCCAAACATGTCCATTTGCTCCCCATGCATGCTGAAATTTTTCTAATTTTCAGAAGTATTTTAAAAGTAATTGCTTAGAAATGGAGGGAGCAAATCTCTACTCTCAGTTAGTTATTATCAGCTACTGATTTGTCAAAGAAATGTGTATGAACCAAAATCTCAGTTTCTATCAGCAGTTCCCAAAATTTAGACATTTTCTCACTCATCTGAGGTGTCTGATTCCCATTTTACAGGTTTTGATAGGACAGAAATTCATTCCAAGAATGAATGCTGACATATTAACAAACAAGGTGATAGAGCTTGTCTCTGCAAAAAGCAAGCTTTGGTGGAAAGCACTATTAATTCTTCCTCATGGGAATGTGTGCTCAGAACTCCTTTTTGAGCTGATGCTTAATGAGACAGAGCCATGTTGGAGGCCTCTGATACCAAGATTACTCTTTCACAGAGGAAAGGACTTCTAGTTTCTTATCATTGATCCCATATCAATTTACCCTCTCACTGCCTCTGTGCCAAACAGAGAAGGTTCCTGCACCCTGAAGATTCCTCTGTTCTTGCTGTTACTTGTCCAGGGCTGTTCCCAAGCTGGGTCCTGTGATCCTGTGCTCAGCCTGAACCTGAAGGTAGGACCAGAAGAGAGAGACATTTCATCCCAGCTGCCTGTACTGTGTCAGTGTAAACTGAGATTCCACCTGACCAGGGCTGAGTGTTGCTTTTGAGATAATATTCTGCACAAATCTCTGAGAAGGCTCATCTAGGATTTCCTCCACATCCTTTAACTGGCCTGGGGCCTGTTCTCCATCACTCATCAGGATTTATGAGTGGCTAGGGCTAGATTTTTATATCATGACAAGAACACAAAGAATTTAAGCACCTTGGCAGCTAACAAAGGCTTTCTGTCTTACATTCATAAATTAATGGACTACTCTAAAATAAGGAAACTGATTCCTATTTATTTATTTATTTATTATTTCCTTAGAAATTAGTGAAGAATAGCAGAAATATTTGGAAGCCATCAGGAGATGTACTATATAATTATGCTGTTGTTCCTGTTGACTTATATAAAATTATATAAAATTATAAGTTATAAGCAGGTAACCAGATCCTTGCATCATTACAAATTACCATACAGTATTTTATGCTATAACAGATGAGGTATATCCTTGGTGGCAGCCTAGGATGATTGTTCAGACATTGCTGACACAGCTGCTCTATGTTGCAACTGAACAGTTCAACAGTTTACCAAATAACTCTAATGTCAATGCTTAAATACTCTTTATAAAAAAAAACGGTGGATGGGGTTTTTTGGTCCACTGAGGAGCTACTTTTTAAAAAGCAGTTTAAAACAGGGGAAGTGTTTTATAAAAATACATGCAGACTAAAAGGGTTGCACTCTGTGTTAGTTAAAAACGTCTTATACCAAAGTTGTTAATCCAGCCCACTCACGAGTGAAATTTATAAAGTATTTTAGGATGTCTTTTTTGTAACTAAAAGTATAAGAGAAGAAAATTTACTGTCTGCAATTTATTTTTGAGTTGATAGACCATCATATTCTAAACTGCTAGTCAGAAACAGTTCCCACTGTACCTTTCCCTGGCTGCAGTCTCTGCCAGAAGGCTGTGAATGTCAAATGTTGGTAATTTTCTCCCCTAGAGTTTAAGCTATAAATAAAGACAGTGTGGGAAAGTTTATTGTCTCTCCTGGAGAAAGAACCTTTTGTCATTGACTATTTTGTGTGACTGTCTGCCATAGATTGTGTTAGTGAATATACAAATTGAACAATTCAGTTGTTGAACTAAAAATCTTGTGTATAACATACACAGTACATTTTTTGTGAAAGAATAACAACAGTGACAAGGTTAACTTCATATATCTTAAAACTCATTTTAACTGTTAACATGTTGTTAAAATACTATTAATATTGGTTCTTTTTGGTTGATAAGCAACATGGTAGAAAGTTGGGCATGAACTCTGTGGCCTCTTTTGATGCTGCATTGGCTATTTAAGAATTATGGTGCTTCTACCAGTAGGGCCTGCATATATTCTGGCAAGTGACAGAACTGCTCTCTGTCTTCTTGTAAGGGGAAGTGGGACCCTTGCCTGCCCTTCCAGAACTAAAGAGAGGTTTTGCAGAGACTCTGTAGGAATCCATGTGCCTGACTTCCCAAGGGCTGCAGCTGAATACTGTCACCAACCTACTTGTAAGTAGGAAAAGCTATTGTCATGAGCACACTTATAAAATAACAAATTATATCTGTTGGTATGAGCCATGCAGCCAAGTTGCCTCAGGCTGAATGTCAAATTAACCTCAGGCTGAATGCCATGAAAATAACAGAGACAGAAGAGGCATATATGTCAGAACCAAGGGTGTGTAGTGTGCTCATAAGAACACAGGAGTGCGAGTCACAGTGGCTCTCAAAGGCTCAAGTACAGTAACCTTTGGCAGGAAAACAACAAGTACAGTTTGCTTCCCTGACAGAGTACATTGGCAGCAGTGTATCTCCTAGAGTTTTTCTTTGTGATGCCTCTTAGAAGGGCAAACAGGTCAATTGTTGTTTCACATTGCTGAGGTTTGATTAGTGTTGATTCTGTGATTAATTTTACTCAGGGCTGGGCAGCAGAGGGGGTGAGAGGAGGGTGGCATTCAGAGCCCACCTGAGACTGCACTGGTGCCTGTTTTCAGCCTGGGGATTCCAAACCTGCCCTGCAGCTACCAACACTGGATGCTGGTGATGGCCGAAGGCATCAGACTGGAGTTCACATATGCCCCCTCATTGCTTACATCTCACTCATTTAATTTATTTTCCAATAATTTTTATTGAATTAAAAATGGTCTCCACCTTAGCTACACTATCTTAGAGTAGTTACCTACATGGGCAAAAGAAATACGGTTTTACACTGGATAGAATATATATATACACACACACACACATATATATGTCGGTATATATATTTATATGCCCCTTACCAGTATGTCATCTATTTTCTTCTTGAGTGTGGATTAACCGATTTTTCTCAAAAAGAATAAAAAGGAAAAAGAAAAGAGGAATTTCACTCTACAAATGCAAAAATATTGGAAGAACCTAAATATTATGGGTCCAGTACATGATACATGGGGATGAATTTTTATTTTTGTTTTAAGACATTGTTTAGCATTCTCCAGGATTGTCTGTGTTCACTTTAGCCTCCAGTGTGTTCTGGTGCAGCTGTGAGGACTCACAACCATTTTGAAGAGAGCTCTGCAAGGGCATTTTTTCCTTCAGCTGTAACATCTACCCTGGAGAAACCTGAGCTAGCATCTGAGCTAGCTGACTATAGCAACTAGAAATATTTGCTTGGGGAGCATGAAGCATCCCATCCTAGGGGAAGATATGCAAAGCAACTAAAAGGGAGGATTTATTGTAAGAGAGAACTCTGTGTTAAGGAGGTTGCCCAAATCACAGGAAGATGGTGAGATGAAGGCAAGGAGAAGACTCAGGCATCCAGCTGCCTTTGTCGTTGAACCCAGATTTTCCTTCAGTGATCTTGTGTCTCTTTTTCTACACATCCTTTTTTCAAAAAAGGCCATTTATAGAGAGATTTGGTTTGGGTTTGGGTTTGGTTTGGGTTTTTTTCCAGGAGCTTGGTTCACTCAGTGAAAACAATCCGTTTGGTTCACAAACTCTGTGTGAGAAAAAGGAAATCATTACATCATACTCTGATTAAAGATTTAATAACTTTTTATAATTATGAATTCATGGGAAGGCAGTGAGCATAGGATTGAGTTTGAAGCTCTTGAAGAATGCTTTGGTGATCATAAATTCTTCTACTTCTGCTACCCTCAAACTTTCTCCTTCCCTTCACCTTCACCATGTCTTAATTCTCTGCTGTGTTCTCCTTTCAGTCATACAACTCAAATTCCACTGCTGTCCACCAGAAGCATCACTGATTTCTGTTCCTAAGCCTTCACAACCCTGTTCCTGTGAAAGCCTGCTTTGTATTTGTGTGCACACACAAAAAGTTCTGCTTGCCTTGGAGGCTCTGAGATGGAATATGTCAGCAAAGAGATTGCTGGAGACAACCTGCACAATGCCAAAAAATCTCTTCTGCAATTACATGAATAAAATAAACCACTCAGGACTTGGCCAAGTTTGTGCAGGTTTTCTAGGCTGCTGAACTTGAAAACACTACCAAAAAGCATAGCTTTAATGAAATAGTTATAAAAATTTTATTTACGTGAAAGAAATCCGGATTTTCTGCTAATTTGTTTTTAGAAATGAGCGAACTACTCTTAAGGGGACTTAAAAGAAAATCAGTAGCCTGAGTAAATAATTCAGTGTAGGAAATTCCAGCTCCAACAAGTTCACTTTGATGAAAATAAAAGTAACTGAAATTGAGTCTTATTGTTTGAGACCCAGCTGCTGTAGGGCTACAAAACTGGCAATAGTCCCTTTCCATATTACAGGCACTAGACTATGTTCTCAGCCCATATCTCTGAAATAGTCTGTGCTTAATTTTCTAAGAAGACAATGCTTATGCAATCATACATCTGTGAGTGTTTTCATATTTCCGTCCTCAATGATTCAAGGCCTAGTTTCATTGTATAGTTCACATTTGGAAGAGGCACATACAGGACTCCCCTTCAAGCCTCCCACCCAAAGCTAACTTTGACATCACAGCAGGTTGTTCCAGGTTTGGTTGATTTTTCATTACCTCTGAAGATGGAGCTTCTACAACTTCTGTAGGCAGCCTCCTTCACAAATTTATTTTCTTGCAGATTATGTTGGGACTGCTTTTATACAGAATACTGATATTAACGTCCAAATAATGTTCTGTCAACATGCTTTCATTTTTTGCTGTATCTCTTCGAGGTATTTCTATGAGTTGCTTGAACAAAAATTTGCTTGTTTCTCCAACTACAATGCTTGCAACACTTGAACATGCATCTAGAGAAAAAAAAAACTTATAAAAGAGAAGTGCTACCTTCCAATTGTATTTTACTGTGTCATCTGTAGAAAAGGTAACAAAAAGGGCAATGAGCTTCCTAGACAGTCACCATGATTGTCAAGAGAAATCACAAAAAATTATCCATTGCTGACAATAAGCATTTTCCTGGGGAGCCCTCTCTATCCTACAGCAGGTAAAGATGAGATTCTACTATCTAAATAAAAACAACCTTTTCAAAAAGCCTGCCTTGTGTTTTCCATTAATTTAGAATAAATACAGGGACTTGCAGAAGTTACTCATGAAATTTCATAGGCTTCCTCCTTTGAAGAGTCCTAATGGATGGGCTGAAAGCCACTCAGAAATCCTTTGTGGTTTTATATTTACACTTTTTTTTCCCACATGTAGGTCCCAAAATGTAGTTTCCTGATCCAGATGCTGTGCTTCTTTTCTGAGTAATGGTCCAGCAGGCAGAATGCTGGGAATGGCACGGCCAACACAAAACTCTGCTGGAGCATGGGGCAGGCTGCAGAGTCAGGTAAGGCTCACTTAAACAACCTGACATATTTGGAAGTTTCATCAAAGATGTTAATGTTATTTTTGGAAGCCAACATGAAAAGTAGGTAAAAGAGCAAATTTAAGCCTTGGAAACTTCTCCAGTATTTTAGGTGAAATCCCTACACTTAATAATTTTTGCACTGGTTTTTCCACTCCTTGTTGTTCAGTTGTGCCAGAATTACATCGTAAATAGATCTGGATTATTGTTGCATTCATACTTTTCAGTTGATTTATGGAACAACATGTTCTAGCCAACTTTTCTGCTTGGACCTAATCCTAGTGTCTGGCTGATATTTCACAACGTGTGAGGCCAAAACCTCTGATCCTCAAGAATGTTTAGGACAGGGGGAAATCCTTTTAAGTGTCCAGACTCTGTAGCACCCTTCAGAGCTCCTCACACATCTCCTGGATGATTCAGGAGCAGTTGCATTTCTAGTAGGGAGCATGGCCAGGTGATCTTTTAATAAGACCAAAGGCATTGGGTATTGTCCCAAAGCAGGCTGTGCAAGAGGCAGATCCACACAGAGCTGAGGTATTTGACTTATTTACAGTTCTGCTCAGAAATGGAGGCTGGGTGGCACCTCTACAAAGCCAGCACAGTGACTAACAAAACTCTTCACTGTTTATAAAATTTTAGCTAACAAAGGCATTAACGTTCATTGGCTACAAGTCACATAGTTCTCTTATTCATATTAATTCTTCTACTGGTTGATGATTCTTATGTTAATTAGTCCTATGCTCAGTCTTTCTCATCTTTTCTGCTGGCTTTCCAGTTGTTTTCTGCAGAAGTCACAGAACCAATTAATCATCTCAAATTTGAGTTAATTATTGATTACTCAATAGCTCTGTATGATTATGCGAAGTGTCAGAGTGATTGCACCAGTCATAGCTTTTATTAAAAGCAAGAAAATATAGACCCGATTTTAGGAGAAAAATTTGGAACTCAATGTCACCAATGAAGGCTATGGAAAGTTGGAAGCAGGAAGTCACTGTCTTGAGCATGTCAGTTCTTCCACAATGATTGCCAGTAGTACACAGAAATAACCTAAAGTTATCTACTTTTCTAAGGCTGTGAAAAAATTAGATGCATGACAAGCAAATAAGTCTTTATCTACACTGAGCATTTCAAACACACATTCAGCCAGTGTCATTTTGACTACAGGATTTCCTCAACAGCTCTTAAAAATATAAAAAGCCATTTATTCTTGTAGCAAGATGCAGACACAGGATTGTGTGACTGTAAGAAGGCAAGTTTGTTTTGCCCTCTGGTCATACTCACATTTCCTCTGTTATGACTTATTTATTTAAATGCCTTCATCCTTCATGACAACTTAAAAGAAGTCTCATGTGTTCTGGAAGCAATTCTGTTTGCTTCCAAAGCCAGTGAACATTTTTAAATACAAGTGCACCACTACCGCTTTTAAAGGTATATGTCAGTTTGGCATTTTTGCTATTACTTTATCATTTCTTAAATTAATAATTTTATGCTGCTTCTTATATTTATATACAGTGAATTATGTAGCTATGAAGGTACAAACAAAAAGACAACATCCTTCTCAATAATGCTTAGTATCTAAAAACAGGTGTAACATACAGCCAGGTGTAATATATAGGTGTAATATCTATTGAGTGCCCCTTAAAAGAATTAAAAGTTTAAAATATAAATCATAGTAGAATAATCTACTGTTAGGAAAGGAACTGAGGGATTCCAACCACTAAGAATAAATATATTGTCGTGCATTCTGTGATTGTTTTGTACAGATTTTTTCCCTTTCAATCTTTAATAATCATTGAGGACTTGAAATATGATACTTTTCTAGATGAGCTGTATTTTCACTTGTTTTTAGCAGACACTACTTAAAATAGTCTTAAAAACTACTGCAGAAAATCTAATTCAAGCACATTGTGATAATGTCAGAAGTTTCAGAACAGTTTCCAGAGCTTAAAGAAGTATCACTCTCTGCAGAGCAGACAGGTAGTTAGAACATTAGCAGAAATTTAGGAACCAAGGTTCACACTCAGCTTCCCAGAGATCAGATCAGCCTTCCATTCCCAAAATGACTGAGTAACAGAACCTCTGTCTGTTGGCCACTTTATTATGAGTTATCTTCATACACCTGAAGAAAAGAGCCCATAAACAAAAAGTTAGAAAGTAGTTGGTCCTTGGGAATTTGACAGGGAAGCAGTCAAAGAAGATAATTATCTACAGGCTCACAAATAACCCCTTACCCAAGGCACTAAAGAAGCTCCTGTTCAGTGCAATTCTGTGAGCTGTGGTGCTCTTCAGTGGTTCTAGAAGGTCATTGTTAAGGAGATTGCTGAATGAAAGTTTTTGCCTGATATGTGTCTTTAGTATGAACCACTAAACTAACATAAAAATGAGAACAAAATTTTAAAAGAGTGAGGAGATGTATGTTTCATTTGATGTCTTGCTTCACCCATTCTAAGAACCACTGCTGCCAGCATGATATTTCTCCTGTCCATGTTCCAATGACTTCAATCCTCTGATATCCCCAGGCAAAGGTGGAATCAGACCTTTTTTGCAAAGCTGAATGAAGATGTGTTCTGTCTCCAAGTTTTCCAGATGGTAGTGGGAACAAGGGGAAAGCCATGAAACAATCACTCTAAAACTTACGAAAAATACAGTTTTCATGATTGCTGCCAAGGAGAAACAGATATAATATTTTCTATTCTCTAGCTCCCAAGTGAGGATAACAAATCAAGTCTCTTCCTTGGGTAATTCTACAGTCTCTTGAGATACTCCTGCCTGTGCATTTTGCCTGGTGACTGAATCACAAGCAGGGTAGTGGAGTGACAACATATCAGTGTCCAGCATGGATTTGTGAATCACTGTTCTTTCACAGCATTTGGTGGTAGTTATCCAAGCTGAGAAATAATACTTTCCTGGATGAACTTATTCTGAGAAAAGTTCATTCAAACATTTTTTATTTTTTTCTTTCTCTTTTTTTTTTCCTGGAGGAAAGACAGAAAAATGTCACCATGGCAACTTACTTTCAAATGAAAGTGTCTTCCAGTGTCAGTATATCAGCACTTTTTTTTTTAAATTAAGAAAACCTCTCCCTCTAAATACAATCTAGAAGTTTCACTTCATCTCAAGACAGGTGATTCATTAACTCCTCTCATAGGGAATGTGGGATTTTGACTACAATCACAATCACTATGTAGTTTCTGACACAGATCCTGGGGAGGTGAGACAGCAGCTGAGGGAGGAAAAGACCTCACAGAGCCATTTGTATGTACTGATTTAAGGAAAACAGGTATGGAAATAACTTACTTTGATGAATTCTGTTAGTTATAAAAAAGTACAGTTTATATTAAAAATGTATTTGCCATGCAATTCTCTTTTCTATGCTCTCAGACAACTCCAACTAAACTTATAAAGAAAAGGTTGCTATAAATGCAGCTGTTTCTCCTGCAATATGACACAGTACACCAGGTGATTTATGTCTCACAATACTCTATGAAGTAGAGTTGTTAACCTTTATGTCTTGGCTGAATTCTTGTGTGGTATTTTCCCTCTCTCTTGAATCCTAAGTATGCTTTTCTTCAGATCTCCTTGTCTCACATTCAAGTAAGCTTTTCAGCAGAGATCCTTGATTTGCNGTTTTTCCTAAGAGAGTTATGTGCGAAGAGAAGAGCAGACAAAACACCTCTCCTCTCCTCTCCTCTCCTCTCCTCTCCTCCCCTCTCCTCCCCTCTCCTCCTCTGCAATTTTTCTCATTTAACCAGTTGCTTGTGTTTCCCAGAAATCCCTAGCTATATACAAGTAGAGAGACTGCTCCTGTGACTTCCAATTTCCCGCAGAAACTAACCACATGACTACATGATTTTACTTTTAAATTTTGTTTTATTACAATTCCAGACAAACACAGTATTATTTAATGGACTACAGCTTTTTGCCTGCAGTTATGCTCATTTTGTTTCGTACAAATGAGATGTTTCTCACCTCATTATCCTGTTCCACACAGTTGGACTAACCCCATTTTCCTGTTCCCTTGCTTCTCTTCAGAATGAAAGGTTATGCCACAATTTGCCTTATCTTTGATTTTTCAAGCATATTTTGGTGGATTCAGTCCTTCAAAGACACAATTCTCTGGGCTACTAAAGAGGCCTGATTTAAAAGTTTTTGTAGTAAATGATGTGAATTTCATTTCTCATCATGATACTAATGCAAAGGGGAGATGATATTTTATCAACATTAAGGTCTGGAATCATATGAATCAGCTATAAAATTTCTCATTCCATCTGCTGCTGATTTGCAGGTAAAATTTCCTATTTAGCTTGAGAGGTATGCTGAAACATTATAGACTCAAGTTTTTGTCTTCATGCCCATGCGACTGGGATAGAGTTAATTTCCTTTAAAGTTTTTTTTTAAAAGATTTTGGAAGGTATTATCATCATATTACTATCATCATCCGAAGATGAGGATAATATTGGTAACACTCAGGTTTTAGTTGTTGCTAAGTAGAGTTTATGCTGATATATGAGGACATTTTATCCTAAAACTGACCATTTTTGCTACCAGTCTTTAAGAAAAAGAAGTCTCAAAGTGCCAAATAAATTAGGACTAAATTTTTGTTTAGTCTGCAGAAAACAATTCAACCAAGGTCAGGCATAATCCAAATTCGGTGATATCTTTTACTTACCCCTTCTGCCCAGCACCTTCCCTCTTCAGAAGCTCTTATGACCATGATGGCAAAAGACAATATTTAGACAGTCCTGGAAAGTCCTTCCTCATCTTTTTTGTATCCTTTTCCATCTTGAGAGGAGTCCAAATGCTGTTACTACAAGAGATTAAGCTGTGATGTGCAGTTGCAGATGTATTATGAGACAAATAGCTGCCCCAGAATGTTGAAGAATCTTCTTTAGCAGCACTGTGTAGGTAGCACTGAAGTTCTAAGTGCAAAGTATTTGGTTTAGTAGCCAGCCTCTCAAGAACAATTCCACTGTGTGAGCACAGAGGAGAAACTAAGGTAACTTCTAAGGAGCAGGATGGTTGTTGACCTGAAAATCTACAATGGCATTCAGGAGCATGGGCATAAACCCAGTGTAAAACCCTGCTAGAGGTACCTGTTACCATTTACATTGTCTCTAGCTGATCAGAATGCAAATTGAAATGCTATAAATCCTTTATCGCATTTAAAACAAACTTTTCTCCTGTTCTACTTTTGAAACAATTCCTCCTTTTTCTGTCTTTTTTCTTCTTCTTCTTCTTTTTTTTTTGAAGGACAAAACCCCCACTCATCTCCTGCCCTCATGTAACCAAAAATATCTCTCAGATTCATAAGATTTTATGGTTGCTGTAGATTATTTTGCATAATTTAAATGAAACATGAATATTTCAGGTCTCATTTTAAACTGTGTGCAATTTCAGGATACACAGCAGGTCATGGTGAGGACAAAGTAGTTTTCTTGTAGCTTTCATCCAGTTAAAGATGAACGACTTGACAATAATGCAAATTTATGTACTGTGCACATGACAGTTTTTAACAAGAAAATAATTTGACTAAAACTCTGAGCAAGATACAGTGTTGAGAGTGAAATCAAGCTCTGTATTACACCTAGTAAAAGTGTCTTTTCAACAACAACGTGGTTCAATAGGATGAAGAGCTACAGGTGATCCTCTGCCCTCTTTAGGACCTGAGGAGTTTTGCCAGTACCTTTCCTAACAGTTCGGTGCTCAAACCATATCAAAAGTATGGAGCATCCAAAAACTGGGACAGAGTGATTTATCTCAGAGCAACTTATGACACCTCTTTTGTCCTGACTTCAATATCAGAAAACAAAGTATCTTTTATTTAAGTAATGGAAATTAATATTTTTATTTCTGTTTATACTTTAATTATTTTCTAAAGGATTATTTTTTCTAATTCATATAACCAATTAAAATTTTTGCAAATGAAAAAACCTTTCATAAACATCCTACTTGGCATTTCTAACCAGAAAGAAACAAAAATGCCATATTTGAAGCATTTTTTTTTCAGTTATACACTCAGGTTCTTAGTTGTTACTAAGCTTTTATCCTATAAAATTGTAAACAACAATTTTTTGATTTCTGGTTTGTTTTATAATTTACTTACAATTCTTGTCAGTCTGGATGCCAAAGAAATGGGACTGGAAATAACATGATCAAAGAATATTTGAATCTTGTCTTGTGTTAGTTAAATGAGACTAGGTAAACTATAAAAGAAATAAAAGGACCATTCTCAAAGTAACAGTTATTCTTTTTTCCTGCTGTCCCTCAGATTTTCTGAAGGACAGGGAAGCACCTTTGCCAAAAATATGCAAAGCATTTGAGTAATATAAATGCTTCACTCTTACTGAAATAAATAGAATAGACTGGTATTTAAAATCCCTTCAGCTGATCACAAACTTGCTTTGGTTGGGTGCAACTTTGCTCTGAAAAATTTTATATATTCTTGCCTTGGTGTAAAAAGTAATCTTGAAAGCATGCTAAATTTTTCCCATGTATTTAGAATTAGTAAACACATGCTAATGTTTTTTGTAATTCATAGTTTAAAACTAAGGGAGAAGAAATTTGTTTTCTCTCAGCTAGATTGCTCAGTTTTGGAATGATGAAAATGTTCTCGCAGTGCCTTGCGAATTAAAAGAAAAATAAAGAGATCAAACTCACAAAGAAATCAAATACCTGTTTTCAGGTAAAGGGTAGACACAAACCTTTCCTCCACTGTAATGTCTGAAAATAATATGTATATTTATTCAATTATTTATTTATCGTGACATGACTTTTAGAAAACTCAATCTGACCTAAAGAATGAAAGCTATGTTCTCTGAGGTTACACACACTTGTAAAGCTACAAGTTTTTCAAAAAACTACATTATGAAGAGGCCTCATTAGTGTAATATTTTAAACTACTTACCATAATATTTTGTTCAGAAGTCAACAGTGGCTGTAAAAATTGAAATATAAGCTGCAAAAATATTTACAAAGAAGAAATTTTTACATAAAATTCTAATAAACTAATTAAAAAAAAAATTATCTGTGCTCTAAACAGCAGGGAGAAAAGGGCTAAAGAGGTTAGAGACTTGAAAATGCTAGCCCCAAATCTGACAAGCTTTATAAGCAGCCTCTTTTACTGGAAAACAAGGTTACATGAGGGAGGTATCAAAATGCTTGTCCCTTGGTATTCTCAGGTGGAAGTGGCTGGAGACATCAGGCTTTGCTCGCAGCCAGCTCTGCTGTTTCCTAAATTTTGTGTGCCTATATGAATATAACCTGCCTCTATGACCCATAAGGAATGTACTACAGGAGACACAAGCTAATGAAATGGCATTATATGGGATATAATTCTTCCAGCAGGATTTCTTTGAGTGTGCAGAAGCTTCATAAAGAAGTTTTAATATGAAACAGATCATCAGCAGCATGGCTCCTGTGGCCACTCTGGTGCAAAACTGCTGCTGGCTGTCTATTCAGGTGTAAGATAAAGATCAGCAACGCCTTTCAGGATCTGAAAGCAAAGGGTAGAAAATCCAGTGGTAAAAAAGTAGACACAGCAACTTGCAGGCTCAATGCCCGCGTGTAAAACAAATGATAGAATTAAATCTAGCCTAACCAATTGCAAGAAAGACTTTCTGAGACAGCATATAGTAGTGACAGGAATGCAAAGTGGAAATATCAAGCATGTAAAATTTCAAAAATTAATTAGGAAGAACAGTTTGTTTCCTGGGTCTGAAATGCTGCTGGACCTCTTCTTGCAAAAGCTTGGAAAACTTCAAGGCGTGTGTTTTCAGGAGGATTAGTCTAGTGCAATAGTTTAGAGATTCAGCTGCTGGAGAGAAGGAGCAAAAATCAGTGAGCTTCGAAGTTTAGAAATGTAGAAGTTCCTGGTTTTAAGGAAGGAAAGTGTAAAATTCTTCAGCATGCACATTTCAGCGATACTCTGCAATGCTGATTAGACAGTTTGCATGTCCTTTGGAGAGGGTTCAAGGAACATTGGAGAAAGTTTGCTCTCTTGAGCCTTCAAAAAAATGTGTTTGCATTGGCACATAGCTCTGGTTTTCATTTGGGAGTTGCTGTAATCCATCAAAGTAGTGAGAATGTGCTGATGTGTTCACTCTGACCTGAGACGGATGCACCACAACCACATTTTGTTCTGATTTTGTTCCTCTTCTGGAAGCAGGCAACCAATGGCTATTACTTAACTTTTTTAAAAAAACCTCAAGGAATAATGTTTACATGTACAGAGTCAGCTGACTCATTAGTTCCTTGAGGTCCCACACTGAAATGTCCAGAGATTTATTACGAGCAGCATGTCATAGAGAGGGCAGTCATAAGACTCGGGTATAAAGCTAAGTCTAAACACATTCCAGAATATAGCCAGGTGGCAGCTTGGCACTCATCTGTGATAATTCCCATGAATTTTC
>VZTB01016304.1:0-13732 GCA_013397245.1 Thryothorus ludovicianus | reverse complement strand
TTATCCTATTTGGATGAAGAAAATGTGACAGACACCAGAACCCCAGGGAAGGAATTTATTGATCATCTGTTATCAGAAGATCTGCAACAGACTAAAACTAAGAGAAATGAGGAGAGACAGGTTGGAGAATTCAAATAAATGTTTTTAAATAATGCACAAGAGTCTATGAATATGCAACGTGTTGGTGTATTTAAAGAAGTGTGTTCTAAGTTAGTGTGCTCTTGGCTTATTCCAGAGACACCCGGACATATTTTTGCTTTATTGCCTTGTCCTTATTGTCCTTTATAAAACCTTTTAAATTTTACCAAGAAAATGAACTTCGTTTTTCACAACACTGACCCTTATCACCCTGATCCAAGACATGGTAATGATAGGAACAAGAGAGATGCTGCAGATCAGTTCTGTTCAAGATCGCAGGCTGCCACTTCCCCATGCATCTGGTCTCAGCTATGTCCTGAAGACACTCCAACACTGCTCAACACACAGGAGCCAAAACACCAAGTAGCACTTTGATAGTATCCATGCTTTTGAGCCCAAGACAGTGATCACAGCTACAAATAACAACAGCTCACCTGAAGGACATTTCCTTTATAGCCAAATGAGATCCATTGGAGGCAGATTTCAGAAGCCCACTAACCATTCCAGGTATGCAAATTAGCAAGCCCTCATGATTTGAAGCAGTTTTGTCAAGAACACAACAAAAAACAGTAACATAGCATTTGAAGCTACTGAATACCCAAGCACGCATTTATGTTGCTGGAACAGTTTACATAAAAAGGCAACTACCTTGTTAGGATTCCAACAGGCTTGTACAACCTTGTACAACCTAATGTCTTTTCAAGGTGAAGGTAACCTTGCTAGTGTTAGATTATGTTCACAGACTATTATGGTTTTATTCATAATTTTCATGAGTTTACCCAGTTTCTCCTTTAACCATCTCCTGGGAGATGATGGCTAAGAGAAGCCATCACTGCACTCAGGAGAATTTCCTCATGTGATCAGGTCAACAGTATGTGGACAAGCAGATATTCAGCAATACAAAGATATAGAGGGAAGCAAGGATGTGAGAAGTTTCCCTCTTACAACAATGTTACATGATTGGGAATTCAAGCAGGGTACCACTACATTAGAGCCTGGATGGGTAAAGGTGTCATGGGGCTTGATGAGATCAGCCCTAAGTTTTAGGGATCACTGTAGTCAAAAGGCAAGCCTTTCCCTGTGGGAACACAAGATTCGCCTCCAGCTGCCCTGGAAGCTCAGGGACCTGGGCAGGGGTCTCAGAGACCCTGGCACACAGCCCAAAACACCTGTGGTTTTGATTTTAGCCCATGGGAACGATTGCCAACCATAAAAGAAGAATTACAAGTCACAGGAGTTTAAATAGAGCAGTAGTGAGTTTGTTATAGAGTGTAAAAGTAGTTTTTGAGTTTTGGTACAGGGGGGTAGATATTGCCAAGATGGAGAAACCTCGTGGCTTTAGGTTTCTTCCTTCTTCTTCTTCTTCCTTCTCCATCTTCTCGGTGACGGGGACGTGACTGATTGGTTTAGAGTAGAATCTGACTGTCTAATGTAGAGAATAGGTATTGGAGATAANTTTTCTTACACCTTGGGTGTGGAAGAGGACTCTGCTAGCTCGGGAATTTCTGCAAAATAGCAGAGAATTCGACATTTCCCCATGTTCATTCCTGGTTTGAAGTGGACACAATGAAAGCCTGCAGAAGACCTGTTATAAGGAAACAGAGCTGCACCAAACGGAACATTTTTGAAAGGCCTTTAGCTCCTCAAAGTATTCAAGCAGTAGTCCTGGCAGGCTGATGTTTCTCTAGGATATCCAAAAGTGTAGCAGGGATTTGATTGGTCTTCACTAAAAAATTGAGTTTTGAGCCAAAACACGCCTTCAATTTTCAAATACAGCCATGAAATTTGGTAATTTTGAACCAATTGTATGAAATGAAATGAAATTAAATTAAATTAAATTAAATGCTGCTTCTCACAGTCTTTGCAGCAGCACTATTAAACTCTGTCTCAAGCTGCTGCTCACATGAGCTCTAACACAACAGCTCAACTCAACCAGCCTCCAGGAGAAACCTTAAAGGTCATTTGACAGATGAAAGCCCAGCAAAAAACACAACATAGTCCATTCTCACCAGATGCAGGGTAATGTATCCTATGCCCCAGCAACAGCAGAGGTTAGCCTGACCACTAAGCCCCTGAGCTAGTCCATCAGCAGAACACCACACCAACTTCATGGCAGCACTTCCTCTATTGCTTTGGTTCTTGACAACTTTAAATCTCTTCAAGCAGCCCATGCTCAGTATCATGAAGAAAATGCTTTCAAGCTAGGGAGTGCTTCTTTCTAAAAAATATTTATATAAAATCCTTCTGAACCTGCTATGTAGTTGTACCATGATCCAATCATGGACTTGATAGCCCAGTGTTACACTCTAAACATTACTCATATATGCACTGAACTAAGGGCCTCTTCAAATTGTCTAGTAGACATTAGGTCAAAAGGTATCTGTTCACTCTGGTCCTAGGGTGACAAGGCTGTGCATGACTCCTCCTGAAGCTGGACTCCAGCTCTGGTTCTTTCTGCAGTTGGAGCATCCCAAGTCCAAATCCCTTTATCATAGGCTGACTGCTGCAGTAGACTTATCCCCAACATTTCTTGTCTCATCACACAATTTTGTAGGATATACTCAAATTAAAAATGTACTTGAAAGTTTCTTTGTACAAACAACTACTTGTCTAAGTATCCCAGTACAGCAGGACTCCACGCACCAGTTTAGGGGATCCAAGAATCCCCTAAAACTGCCAACGTTCATGACATGATGCTTCAGCTGGGGCTGCTTGCTGAACTTGCAGGTATGAAAAAGGCTCCATCCCTGCCTACAGAAACATTTCCTACAACATTTAGATTTAACTCTGCAACCATGAAACTGACATTTAAACACAAACAGCTAACCACTTTAGTTATGGCTAGAGATGTTTAGTACCTTCAGTACTTCCAGAAATTTAAAGACATAGGAAACTTTTTCACATACCTAAGAAAAAAATTAATCGCTTAAAAAACACTTTACCTCATAAATGTTGGGGTGCCACATTTTGGTCAGGAATCTGAAGGTAGGTGGTGAATATGGATAGTCAATAGGAAATTTAATGTGAGCCTGGAAAATAAAGCAAAATATTTTAATTATGAAGCAGAACAAAGAGATCAACAAGCAACCATTACAGTGAAAATATGGAAAAAAATTTCCATTAAGTCCATTAAATAGTTTGTTTTATATATCAGTGCCCATGTGAACACACAGTATAACTCTACAGAATTTCTTATGAGGAAAAAACTAACTGAACAAGAAAAATCTAAACACCAGGCCTTACTTGGGCTGGTAACACTCAGAAAAAAAGTCATAAGGCATTTACCAAGTTCTAATTCAAGCAGCACTATCCAACAAGTGTTGTTCAACAGGATAAACTACATTTGAAAAGCCAGAACTCAAGATATAATTGCAGTCTTGCTAGGTTCAAAACACATGCAGAATAAAAACACTTACTAAGGTGAAAAGACCTGTTCTACATTTGCCAGTGCAAAGGTTTTTAATTACTCTTTCTGTGTAGGAAAAAAAATTAAAATTTATTAAATACCTGTTCAATTGAGATCTAAAGGGTTGGGGGATTTTTGCCTTTCTTGTTCAAGTTAAACTGGTTGTCCTAGGGTGACTTTATGATGCTGTATTGTATCCCTACTGTCTGCTTTATGCCAGATATAAGTCCTGTGCCTTTAAGTGAGCTCAAAGAGAGAAAGGGGAGAATCGGTGGAAATTCCTTTCGCTGCTTGTGTTTAAAAATAGAGAAAAGGGTCTCGGGTTCTTTTCCAGCTCTTGGCACTGCAGCAGGGAAGAGAGACAGGGAGTTCCTCTTTGCTTTTAGCTAGTTTTTCTAGTAGCTAAGGCAAAAAAGTTTTCAAGTAACCGTGGTAGCTTCTTCTTCTGGAACTGTTCAGTTTTTCTTCAATCCAGAACACCATCGTCTGGGGCCCTCTCCCGCACAGCACTGGCCCGGAGGGGCCTGGGCCGCTGCATCCCAGCGCCGAGGAGAGAGAGAGGGTGAGAGAGAGCCGAGCTGCATCCACAGAAGGACTCTCTGAACCACAGAAGGACTCTGAATTTACAACCTCTTCAGAGCAGTGAGAGGTTTTATTATTTCACATTATTCGTTCTATTCATGCCTGTGAACACCTTGCTTGTTAAATAAACAGTTCTTTTTTCTACTTTGTCCAAGGGAATTTTTTCTGAACCTTGTGTGAGGGAAGGGTTGCTGGAATCTGCCTTCTTCAGAGGAGACATCCTTTTGGGATGTTTCCTCCTAAATTTGTTTCAAACCAGGACACTGGTCCACCTACTTGTATTCCTAATACTACATTTCTTGCCACCAAAAGTATTTTCCAAGTCTGAATACCATCTGTTTGTTTAATAAATCTGCATAACTTGATGAATCAAATATTAATGGGCAATGGCAGCAAAATTACCTTCCAGTGCCTCTGGTTAGGTTAGTAAGCAGATGTGGGGCAAGACTCTGAGAGCAAAGTCAGTTGTGGGAAGACTGCAGAGATCCCAGCACTGAATATTAACTTTCTTGTGCTGTCTTGCCATTCAGGGCAGTCAAAAGAGTCAGCCAGTAGAAAAGCAAGCTGAATCTGGACTGATTAATGCCAAAAATGCTCCCCTCAAAGGAGGACTCACAGACCACTGTCTGCACTGTGGAGCACAGACCTTTCCCTTGGCACTGCTCAACCCACCAAGAAAGTCCCTCCAGTCTAATGTGCCATCTCCAGAGAAGCATCTCCAAGCACCTGCACCACAGCTAGGCTCACAATCCACCAAGAATACAAAGAGGCCCCAAAAGCAGGTCACATACAGTGAGAGCAAAATCCTGGGTCACCCTCTTCCACTTAAGCACCTAATCATGCAACTTGGATGCAGGACAAGCTTCAACAGGACAAGCTATGGCAAGTTTTATTCCCAGAAACAGGAACGGGCAAACAGATTGGATTAGAACTATTGAGAACTTGGCTACTGTTTTACTTAGACTGGCATATGCTTTTGCCTTGCAACTCAAATTTGATGAGACCAGAGTGCCAGATACATAGGAAAAGGTTCTTCTATTCATCTTTATGAAACAAATTCAGAAGCTCATGTGGCTTTACAGTCTGTACATGCCTGCTCATGATACTGACTCTATGTGAGTATGTTACAGCAGCAGAGTCCTTGCCTCAGTAATTTGCCACAGCACTCTCACAACCAAAAGATTTATGATCTGCATAAACTATCCTAGCCCACAGTTCAAGGTCAGTTACACAAATGACATGGCTCCAAGAGCATCAAACAAATGCCTCTTGTCACTACACCACCACAGAAGACAGCAGCTATGTCTACAGCAGCAAGGACATGCCACCCTGCCATGGGAGTAGAGCAGAAATTTACCCAGGGCAGAACACATTCACTTCAAGGCAAGTGTTTGCATTGTGTAAGCTGCAGACTCCTCTGGACCACTGAGGTTTTCCCAGGAAAGTCCATTTCTATGTTTACATGCAGTTTCAAGAGATCCAACACATAATAAAAACAACCCAAGGACTGAGATTAAAAATGCAAGAGACAACAAAACTCAGGGTTGAGCTAACTGTAAGTTATCTTGAAAGAACCTGTGTCTTCTACACAGGTATAGCTTCTAGGTGAACAAAAGAAAAAAAGATGCAGCAGCAGCCATGATTACAGGTCAGTTTTTTCACTAAAAAGCCCAATTCTATGTTTAGACAAAAAGACCAAATTAGGTAATACTTTTTTTTTTTTTTTAATGAAGCAGTAGCTCACAGAACCATCTACATCCCAAAATTTCACTGATGTAAGGCAAATCAGCTATCTGAGCTTAATTCAACCAGGCTACTAGGTACTAGAGAGGGTCAGAGTTTTAGGGCAGCTTGTTGTTAGGTCAGTTACAGCAAGACAAACTAACTTAGGGGGAGTAAAGATGCAACTCAGTCCCCCACCTACAAGTACACAACCATTACTGCATTCACTTTATGTTTAACTCCATTAGTTGAGCTTTAACTGAAGAAATCTTATTTTGGTGTCCTGATTTTAGCTACCTGCTCACCATTTGACACCACTGAACACACTCAGTAGGCAAGGAGGTAGAGATGACAGTCATCAGCCCATTCCCTCTTTCCCCAGTTTATAACTATCATGCTTATAGTCCCTAGAAAAAGAATAAAGTTCCCTGATGCCATACTCAATATGATACAAAAAGGGTTAATTCAATTTTTACTGTGCCTGTGAAACTTTTAGGAGAGAAACAAGGCATGTAAAAGCTTCTTCCAGCAAGGACAGTTGGGAGATAAGAAGACATCTGGCTCAAGAATGCAGTGATAGAAAAAACAAAGGACTGAATGTCTGGGAACATGGGATGGGATTTATGGTAATGGATAAATTGTAATACGCATGTAGTAACTGTATATAAGTAATCCTCTTGTAGAATCACATGTCCACGTTAGGTTAGAATCCCCTGCGTGCACCTCAGGCCTGAATAAATGATGCCCTCTTTAACAGAGTTTTAGTGTTGGAGAGTCTGATTCCGATATTTCAGACATTTCGGAACAGTAATTTGGTGACTCAGATAGGACTTCAGTCTTTAGCCCTGGAGGGTCTGCAGCCAATAGATCTCCAGCCAGCTTTGAGGAATTCTCAGGGAGAACTTTGACTTCTCATAGTCTCCTGGGGCTCAGGCAGAATCCGTGGGTGAGTAAAGGCATTTTAATTAGTTTGAGGCTATTGGCAAAGGGTATATAGGAGTTACTAGAAAGGGGATTTTGAGTCCCCAGAACAGGGAAGAGTAAGTAGTTCACAGATTCATAGGTAACCTGAGTTACACAGTCCTTGGGTATGCTTACAAACAAAGGAGGGGAAAAAGGGTGTTTTTCAAATTCCCCCTTCAGGAGTTTCTCCCCTTCCAGGTACTAGGGGTTTGAGTCCTCTGGAAAAATAAAAGGGAATAGGTGTTCAAGTCCCTTGGTAATAGCAGAGGTTGTCCCCGGGAGGTATTATCATACCGAGTTTGTAGTTTTGCTGTCTCGTAGCACCATCGATATCTTGATTCAGGTGAAGGAAGAAAAAAAAAACCCATGCTCAGTTTACAAGTGGAGCCTGGCTCCAGCCTTGGCTGAAAAGTGGTAAAGTCTGTTCAATTACTTTTCATTCTTTGCATTTTTCTTGAACTTGGATTATGTTTGTGTGAGAGTGGTGTGTGTTGATTTGCATTGGCCAGCATATAAGAGTAGGGATGCCCACAGCATAAAAAAATCTGTTTGCTAAAAGATTGTTGAAGAGTGAGTGAGTTTGCTGAGGCTTTGCAGTATTCTTGTGTATTTGGTTGGACTTCGGTATATTCGGTGTTGGTGGGTGAGATTGCATTTGTGGACTTGGAGCGTCCTCTTGTGTCGGTTTTAGTGATTGCAGGTCTGGCAATCCCCCATTACAAACTGTCACACCATTCTAAGGTAAGAGATCATATATTTGTAATTACTGAATATGGGGGTGGTTTCTTCTAAAACTAACGTGAGAGATGAAATTCCAAATTCTCCACTGAAATGTATATTGAGCCACTGGAAAAATATAGGAGGAGAGTCACTAAGTAAACCTAAATTAATTAGATATTGTAAATGTTTATGGCCAATATATAAGTTAAACTGTCAGGCTCAGTAGCCGGAGAATGGTGCCTTAGATTAAAACACCCTTTTACAGGTGATGTTTTTTGTAGAAGAGAGAGGAATTGGGATGAAGCACCTTATGCAGATTTGTTCTTTAAGTTAAGAAAGCATCCAGAATTGCAAAAGGTGTGCCTACCTGCCCCATCAGATCCTCTCATGTTTGCTTTAGAGAAGGAAAGGGCAAAGGATAGGAGAATGAAGTAATGTTGTTCCTCCTGTGGTATCAGGCACTGTTGTCTGAAATGCAATAGTGAACGAGAGGATGATGTAGAGATGATGGTGGAACCAGATAGAAGATTTGTCTGTGTCTGAGACTCAGGGAGCACGAGGAGAGGATGGACAGTCGTGAAGGAGCCAGGAGTTACTTTCAAATCTGGTGGTGGGGAAGACCCAGAGGAAACAGGAAGTTAGCAGAGAGGAAGATGGTAAGTCAGACAAGAGAGTAAGAAAGAAAAAGGTAAACGGGAGGTAATAGCTCCGCTCCAGGAGGGGATGGGATCTCACAGCCCAGTCATGGTTAAAGGTACCTTTCTCCCCCATTGACCTTGAGGCATGGGTGAGATGATAGAGAAGATCTAGAGAGGGTAGCTAAAATATTTGAGACTATTCTTAAAACCTAGAATCCAGATTGGGGGGAGATCCAAATTCTGATAGATAATCTATTAGATTCTACTGAAAGAGAGGTGGTACTCAGGACTGTTAGGAGGGAGGTGGACAGGATGGACACAGAGGAGAGGTTACCAGGAACTGCTGAAGAGTATTTTCCCTCCTGGGACCCCCATTGGGACCCTAACACCAGAAAAGGGAGGGTTTTACTGGAACAATATCAAAGATGGGTATTATTTGGCTTTAAATATGCTTTGCCAAAAGTAATCAATTGGTTTAAACTTTATGAGGTGAAACAAGGACCGTATGAGACACCGAGTGAATTTGAGGTGTGCCTTAAAATAGCTGCCAGGAGATACACTAATATCAATTTGGAGAAACCTGGGGAAGCTGTACAGCTGGCTTCCATATTCATAGGGAACTCAGCACAGGATATTAAAAGGAAGTTACAAGAACTAGAAGAACCAGACTTTCATGACCTAGAGAAACTTTTAGAAGTAGTCTGGATAGTCTTTAATAGTAGACTTCAATAAGAGCTTTGTGTACACGGTGTGAGCTCTCAGTGCGTTGTGACTGTGTTGTGTGTCTGTGTCTTTGTCCCGATGTCTCTGTGTACTGTGTGCCTCTTGTTTGTGTGTACTGTACTGTATGTCTGGGTGTGCAAGGGTAACTAAAGTATTTGAAATAATTTTCTGCTGGGTAATCTACTAGATTCCACAGGAAGTAAGAAAGCAGGAGAGGGAACAAGAAAGTAGGAAGAGGGTAGGCAGGAAGTGAGAAAAAGCAGGAGAATGAGCAGGAGAGGGAAAACCAAGAGGTCATGGCTATCAAGGAGATGGTGTTATAGATAGGTAATGTGATGGATTGGCTCTCTCTAAGGGATGAGAATTGTATATATGTTAAGAGAAGTTTTATTGATATATGGTTATGTTATTGTGGTCTTGTTGTTTAGACATCCTCTGTTCTCCCCATAGTCCCCTTCCCCCTCAGTATTGTTGCCACCAGACAGCCAAGGTTGTGAAAGACTTGTGGAGGGAGGGCGTGTACATGTGCCCCTTGCATGGAGCAGTTGGGAATGGGGAACACCTTACCTTCAATCAAGTTACAAGGTCTCCATCAATGGGCGGTGAAGAAGAGTTGACAGACAGACTTTGGAAGGGGTCAGGGTTGGCTGATGCAACCCAGGGGTATAAAAGTCGAAGCAGCCATTTTGTAGACGAGCACATGGTGACTGGTCATGCATTCCCAGCGCACTGCCTTTTTCCTTACTCAGTCCTTTGTTGTATTTGTTAAGGTTTAATAAACTTTTGAGACTTTAAAAGTGAGCATCGTTTTTCACAATGGGAAAAGGAAAGCGAAGAAAGAGAAAGAAAATGGGAACTGGAAAGAGAAAGGAGAGAAGGACATAGGTCATTCCAGGGAGGATTGAAGCTGAACCAGTGGGCATATTGTAAAGGTTTTGGACACCAAGGTCCCTGGAAGTTAAAGAATGCAGAGGTAGCAAAGCTACCCCTATATCAAGACTGAAAGGAACTGGGGGTGAAACCCCTGCTGAACCCCTGGTTACCATACAGCTGAGGAAGGAGAAAAGAGAAAATTAACTTTTAATAAACATTGGAGCTAAATATGAACAAAAAAAATTAAGTTAAGGAATTGTAAGTGTTGTTGGTGCAACAGGGAAAGCAGAAAAAATGAACATTCTTTAGCGCTATTAATTTTAAATTTGGCAAAAGATGGATAACTAACCAGTGTTTGATTCCTCTTTTGGGAAGAGACCTGTTCTTGGATTNAGAATGTGAATCAGAATATAACACATCCATTTTTCCAGTTAACAGAATGTCATCAGTGGTTTACAGTAATAAATCTGAAGGATGTCTTCTTTTGCATACCTCTCAATAAGCAAGGTCAGGGCCTTTTTGCCTTTGAATGAGAAAATCCCAGAACCGTTCAGAAGACTCAGCTTACCTGGACTGTATTACCACAAGGATTTAAAATTAGCCCACCAATTTTTGGGGAATCAATTGGCAAAAGAATTAGAGATTTGGAAGAGAGAGAATCCCCAAGGATTGGTCCTGCAGTATGGTGATGACATCTTACTAGCAACTGAAACTAATAAGAAGTGCATGGAATCGACTATCAGTCTTCCAAATTTCCCAGGCCAAGGAAGCTACAAAGTACCTCAGGAAAAAGCTCAAACCATGAGGCAGCAAGTTAACTACCTAGAGTTTGAAATAATTCCAGGACAGTGGAAATTTGGAACANAGTCTAATAGAGAATTTTGAGGAATTGGGATTAGTGACAGAATGTGAATCAGAATATAACACATCCATTTTTCCAGTTAACAGAATGTCATCAGTGGTTTACAGTAATAAATCTGAAGGATGTCTTCTTTTGCATACCTCTCAATAAGCAAGGTCAGGGCCTTTTTGCCTTTGAATGAGAAAATCCCAGAACCGTTCAGAAGACTCAGCTTACCTGGACTGTATTACCACAAGGATTTAAAATTAGCCCACCAATTTTTGGGGAATCAATTGGCAAAAGAATTAGAGATTTGGAAGAGAGAGAATCCCCAAGGATTGGTCCTGCAGTATGGTGATGACATCTTACTAGCAACTGAAACTAATAAGAAGTGCATGGAATCGACTATCAGTCTTCCAAATTTCCCAGGCCAAGGAAGCTACAAAGTACCTCAGGAAAAAGCTCAAACCATGAGGCAGCAAGTTAACTACCTAGAGTTTGAAATAATTCCAGGACAGTGGAAATTTGGAACAGACAGAAAAGAGGCCATCTGCCAGGTACCTCAACCTGCAACTGCCCGAAATTTAACGGCATTCTTGGGAGGAATGGTCTTGAATTAAGGATGCCCCAGAAGGCCTGAGAGTGAACATAGATAGATTAAAGATAGCCCTAATGTCTAACAAAGCCTTTTGAGCTTTTTTTGCATGAATAACAGCACCAGGCCCTTGGAGTTCTAGCTCAGAAGGTAGAGGACTTCAAGAGGCCTGCAGGGTACTTTTCAAAACAACTCGACAATTTAGCCAGGGATGCCTGCTGCCTGTAGCAGTGACTGTTCTCCTCATCCAAGAGGCCAGGAAATTGACTTTGGGACAAAAGATAGTAATATACACCTCACACACCATAACCGCTGTATTAGGCCAAAAGGGAAGGAGGGGGGCTCATTGGCTTTCCTCAAGCTGTATGCTGAAATATCTGACTGTTTTAATAGTGCAAGATGTGGAGGTGATGTGTTCCTAAACATCCTGATGCAAGAAGAGCATCTAACCCATGATTGCTTACAGATGTAAGTCAATCAGACCTACAAGACATACCCACTGACAATCCAGAGATAAGAGTTCTTTACAGACAGAAGTAGCTTGGTGGAAGATGGAAAATGAGGAGCTGACTATGCAGTAGTCACGACAACCAAGGTAATGAAAGCTGCACCGCTGCCCATGGACACCTCAGCACAAAGGGCAGAGCTCACAGCATCACGAAAGTCCCTGGAATTGGCATCTGGAAAAAGGGTAAATATATGTGAACCAACTCAAAACATGCTTTTAGCATTGTTCATGCCCATGGAGCTATATGGAAAGAAAGAGGCCTTTCAACAACACAGGGATTTCTGATTAACATACCAATGTAGGAATTTCCAAATTCATGTAGGAAATAGACTTGCAGATAATAATGCATGAGAGGTTGCACAAGTTGTCCTGGCATTAATACCTGAGAAAGGTGCTTCACTTCCAGAAGTTAATCCTGAGTATAGTCAGGCAGATTTAAAATTAGCTAATTATCTAAAAGCCCAAAATAAAGAGGCTTGATGAAGAGAGACTCCCAACAAGCAGGTTACAGTCCCACCACAACTGGAATTACAAATTGTAAAGGAGCAAAGTCCTTGGGAAATCAATGTTATAGTGACTAGTCTATAGCTTTAGATACTTAGTGTCCATATGACAAGAATTGTCAAGTCTTTAAAAATAACCTTTTGAATTTAAAAAGACTGCCTCCAGGTATCACCAAAAGAGGAAACACTCCTGGAGATTACTGATAAATTGAGTTTTCTGAGCTACCACATCAACAAGGATACAGGTATCTCCTAGTGTTGATAGATACCTTTTCCAGGTGTCCAGAAGCTTTTCCCTGCCACAACAACAAGGCTAGGGAAGTCATCAAGGTTTGGAGTGCCTATAGGCAGGTGATCTGATACAGAATCTCATTTAGTATTTAAAATGCTGAAGCAACTTTGTTTTCGTTTCAGAAGCAAAACTAGTGAGACACCCTAAGTCAGAAATATAATTTATTAGAAAAAGGGAAAATAAAACAAAAGGGAAACAAGATACATGTAATAAAGAAAAACTACTGACAGAGTCAGAATACAACTTGACACCCTGCTGGCAGCAGTCTACTTGCAATGGTGGCTGCAGTCCTCCTGGAGAAAGTCAGTTGCGGCCCTGTCGAAATAGTGGTCCTGGAGAAAAGGTGTAACTCTCCGCTGAAGGTCCAGTGGTGAAGGATGGGCTTGTTCTTCCTCTGGGAGTCCAGTGGAAAAGGCTGACTTGGTGCTTCAAGTCTCAAGTTTTTATCTAGATACAGGGGCTCGGTTCCCCTCCCTGGCTGGAGCATTTCTCAATGGGATGACGGAAGTTTATCCGTGGACTTAATGGCTCATTAGCAGAAGACTGATCCCCAGAGGGAGGATGGGTCATGGAGGAGATAAGGAAACTGCTTTTGATGGTTTCTTATCAGCTGGCTTATCAACAGAAGATAACATCACTACCCCTCATTTCAGTTCTAAGGATGGTAATAGAATAACATACCCATGATTATATTTTACATTGCAACCCATGACATTATCCACCCCTTATTCTATTACCATTTCTATTACACTCAAATTAATATACTCTTTAAACTGTAATTTATATATACACATATGTACACAGTGAGGCTTTACATACAGTTCTCGCTTAAGATTAGGTTTTCCTGAGGTACACATTGAGTTTCTTCATCTTTCTGCATTATTCACCAAGTATAACTAGGTCCCTGAGCAAAAACTATTTCACGGATGGGTTTGCCTTTGCCTGAGGTGGGATTAATTCAAACAGTCTTTCTTAAAATACCCTTCATGTGTACTACAGGAACTTTATCTCCATCCACTCTGTGCAAGGGTTTGGACTGGGCAGGGCCAGTTCGATTGATGGATTCTTGAGTGTTGACTATTTAGGTGGCTTTTGCTAAGTTCATTTCCCAGTTTTTGAAGGTCCCACCGCCAAGTGCCTTCAAGGTAGTTTTAAGTAGTCCATTGCACNTTTAAGTAGTCCATTGCACCGTTTAACTTTTCTAGCAGCTGGTATATGATAAGGGATA
>VZTB01016294.1:1527-21954 GCA_013397245.1 Thryothorus ludovicianus | reverse complement strand
TGCCCTTCTGCCTCATACAAACCAGGAAAACTTGGGAAATACCATGTGGCAGTCCTGAATCATGCAATCACTATAAACCCACATGGAAAATAATACCAGCAACATGGTGCTCCTTAAAGCCTTAAAACAAAAATGACAAAAATGCAGAAATGGGTGTTGAGTAAATGGCTCTCTTGGCTGGGTACTCTGAACTGACAACATAGTAATACAATACAGAAAGCATACAACCTTGAAAGAGATTCCAAAGCATTTCCTGAAACCGGATTATGCAACACCAAACAAGACAAAATCTTCATTTCCCCAAAGAGATACATACCCTTCCTGAAAGAGTAACGGCTTTAACCACTCTTGAGATGCCAAGGTCGTACAGACAGAGAACACTTCCCTCTGCTTCCTCCAAGCCAACCAGGAGCCCGGTCCTCTTCTGCCAAGAGAACTCCTTGACCACGCGCACAGCGGGCGGCTGCTCGCTCACGCCGCTGAAGCGATACGCCGAGAGCCGCTCTCCCGTCACCGAGTTCACCACCTCCAGCTGGGGGCCACACGCCAGCCACGCCAGGCCACTCCTGCCTGCAAGGCAAACAAACACCACTGAGCACATCCCAGCACAGCAACTGCAGCAAAGCAACCCCGCCCGCACTGCGCCCTGCGCTCAAATGCACCACGGCAGGAAGGACAGCCCACCCACCTCTGGGCTATCACTTCAAATCACCCACTGCAATCCTCAGCCAATACAGCTTAAAATAAATGACCCCGTTCTTCTGCATCTGTACACTTCATCCCTGCACTCCACAACATTGGCTGTTTGGGATAACGTTGACAATAGACTGACCTCTAGTCCGTACACCATACTTGCCTTGGCTTTGCCAGAAAACACCTGAATATGTACAGGAATACAAGTCTCAAAGGATACTTCAAATACAGCCCATCAAAACCAATTCATTTCCAGCTGAAGAATTTTGCTTGACACATGACTACTCTGTACAGGGATTTGGACAGGAATTATCTTAAAAGGAGCACTGCATGTGTAAATTTCAACTTTTGCACCAAAGGATCCCAGAAAGAGTTTAACAAGCATTGTTTCACTGAAGAATTGATCAATTGTTCCTTTACTGAGGAACTTCAAGCTCAAAGGAAGGATTAGCTCCATTACTGCACGTACTGTCAGGTAGATGATTCCACCTGCTCTTAACAGAAGCCCAGACATCCAGACAGGCATCCAGCTCTACCTTCAGATCACCTAGAAAGTCAACTGCTGATTTGCTTAGCTGCTGCCAGCAACTCTCACTGGGTCCTCATCTGCATCCTATTAAACACATTGGAAATACATGGGCAGGGCTTAACAGAGCTGTCCTCCTTCCATTTTATATTTAGATTAGAGGAGCAAAAGGAGCATATCGTGTCTCTGGAACTATTTCTGCATGGGATGTTATGATGGACGTAGAGCTTGAGCTGGTAAAAAGAAATTTGTCCCAAGACAACATTATTTCTTCCCTGAAAACTGCCTTCTATTTCATTCAAAACTCAGGAGTGCATGGTCAGCTATAGTATTCAAATAGCACAGGATGGGAGCATGCTGCTGCACTTTCAATGCTTAGCACTCCCAATTGTTAAAATATCCTGTTAGCACTATCAGAACCTGATGCATTCCATTCAACAGAAACAACCTGATGCTATATCACCCTGTGCTTCAGGCAAGAACAACTTTATACCAAATGCACATTTAAAGGAGAATGCTCACCTCCAGAAAACTTCCCACACAGCACAGAGTCTAGGGTGATCTCATCTTCCCCAAGTGCCTCGACAGTCACCTCTGGAAACTGCAGCAGACTGCTCGTTACCTGAGCCGTTAGGTCTCGCATTCTTCACTGCAAATAAAGAGAAAATGGCAAAAAGAGTCCCATGTCAGCCATAAGTATCTTTGAGATCGACCCAAGCTTCATCAGTATGCAGAGATAAATCTCCCATACATCATTTGTAGCTCTCTTTTGCTTAAAAGAAATGGCACTTGGGGTAGTTTTTCATCTCACAGCAGAGCAAAAGGAGAATCTTCAGCTTTTCTGATGCCTATGAGATCATCAACACAAACTGACACACAGGGATGGACAAGATAAATAAGAGGGAATAGAACACATTTAGTTCAAGTTTACTCATAGAGGTTAGCAAGATGTGATCTCAGAAAAATCATATTTTAAAAAGTTTTTGCCCTCTAGGAAGCATAAACCTACAGCAGAAGATAAGAACTGGAAAGGATTTTAGCACTCTATCCCAACAGCCCCCAACAGCTAAGATTATGTATCAGATACAGGCCAAAGGTTTGATTTTCCTTTAAGTGAGAAAGCAAATAAACCCAACACAGATCAGAATTGGACATGAGAGCAAATTTACCCAGCCGTCCGCTGTGGCCCTTGTCTGACATAAATCTGGTTTCATTCAGGAGTTGCAGCCTGCCTAACATAGTTAAGCAAGCAAAAGTTCCTAAACTCTGTGCTGAGTCAATGTTTGCCTCTATATTGCTTCCTTTACCTGGACAGACAGACATAGGTGCCAAGGGGCTCACTACAGAACACAGCAGTGTGATATTTCACTGCTTGTCCCCTCCGGCACAAGTTCGAGAATTCTGGCTTTATAATGGAATTCTAGAGTGGCCTTCTGGAACCACTGGCAGTATTCTCATCCAACTGCCCTGCTGCTCAAGCCATGACCCAGAGCAGGCTGCCCAAGGCTGAATCCAGATGGATTTGGAACATTTCATTCTCCAAGAGGCTTCTACAACCAGCAAGCTGACAGGATCAGCTGCAGAAACACCTGCAACCCACGCAACAGGGCCTGGTGCTCGGTGACTCCCTCCCGCCAGTTTAAGGATTCTGTTCTCTCCACCACACCATAAACCAGCGTCACACCAGGAGAGGGCTGTCACCGCTGTTTCCCCAGGCTGTGTCTGGATTCCCGGAGCAGGAAGCCGGGCAGTCCCTGCCCGCCAGCCTGCCCCCTCCCGCAGACGCGCTCCAGCCGGCCTAGGGGGCGGCCATGTTGTTGTCAGGCACGTGCAGCGGCCCCGCCTCCATCGGCCCGGGGAGGGCCGAGCTGGCCACTTCCAGAAACCGGGAATCCGCCGGGGCTGGAGACAGCCTGCGAGACACACACCCGACCCTGGGACAGCGGGCAGGGGAGGGCAGCCAGGATGGGCCATGGGGGCCCTAGGGGCGAAGCTGTGTGAGGAGCGGCTGAGGTCACTGGGTCTGTTCAGCGGGGATGAGAGTGAGGGGAGACCTCGCTGCGGTCGGGAACTTCCTCAGGAGGGGCAGGCACTGGTTTCTTCTCTCTGCTGACCAGTGACTGAACCAGAGGGAATGGCCTGAAGTTGTTTCAGGGCAGGATATTAGGATATTAGGATATTTCAGGTTGGATATTAGGAAAAGGTTCTTCACCCAGAGGGTCGCTGAGCTCCCCAGGGAAATGATCACAGCACCAGCCCGACAGAACTCAAGAGATGTTTGCACAACGCTCTCGGGCACATGGTGTGACTCTAGGGGACGGCACTGTGGAAGGGCAGGAGCTGGACTTTAATGATCCTTTAGGGTCCCTTCTAACTCAGGATATTCTGTGTGAGAACATGTGCTACATTTTGGTGGTCAGGGTTCCAGAAATGTGTAACACTCCCTAACACTTTAAACCAATGAACAGCAGACATGTGCATTACACTTAGGTGAAGGTTAATAAGGAGAGATCAAAAACCTGACCAGTCTACAGCACTGTATTAGTGAAAAGTGATTTTAGTTGCTTCTTTGGATCTTACCTGGCTCATGTAACTGCTGGGTCCTGAGAGGAGCACACCGTTCTTGTCCTTTAAGGAAGACACCACGGTCAGAAGCCACAACAGGTCAGATCAAAAGCAAAGGATTTTCTGTGCCCTGGACTCCTGGGGTCATATATGCTCATGCTGTTGATTTGCACAGAAATCACACTCCCACTTCCTGCATCCTTCTCTCACTGTTATTAAAATCTCAGCTGTAGTATCAAAATACAAGCAAGCAGTCATTCACTGTTAATTCATACTTCAGATTTAAACCAAGTTCTGCAGCAATGCACAGCACATCAGTGCCTGCTCTGAGTCATGACGCAGCCAAAGAGGAACTGACCTGAAGAGAAACATCAGTAACCATAACTTGCATTTTTCCTTCTACCTCACATATTGGTCATCCACACAGCCCAGTGCAGGAAAATGCATTTTATTTTAGGAACAGCTTTAATTCAACAGGAACCACAGAACATTTATCTTCAAGCATATCAAAGAGACTAATTATCTTGACTGCTTTGGTGAAAAAAGCATTCCTGGAACGGAAACCTAGAAGTTTGCACAGAAGACAAAAGTACAAGCAAAAGAAACACTGTCCTATTACCTAAAATTCTATTATTGCAGTATTTTCAGATTGGCCTAGACTAATTTGTTGCAAGCATTGCCTAACTACTCACAAGAACATGTAGATTATTTCCTGCCTATAGCTTCTTTTTCCCCCACCAGAAATCAACAACTTTGCTATATATTAGTTACATGGGAAGTAATAAAATTGCAGCAAACAAATTTATTGCACTGACAACCCTGAGAGTAGTCTTCCATGAGACGAAGTTCTGATAGGGGATTAAATAGTTATCTGTGCCCTTGCTTGCACACTGGAAGTGTACAAATAATTAAGGCAAATAAAGTCAACATTAATCAATTAGCACTTCAAGCACTGAATGGCTATTGAAAGTAAAATAGATTTAACTCTCCTTCCTGTTATAACCTAGAATGAATACTTTCATCAGCCTTAGCTTATAAATATTTGAAGAAAAAAAAAGTTTTTGAGGTAACTCAAGATTCCACTGTAACTCAATTTCCACTGTAACATCTCTTTTCTTTACAAAATACCTTCCAACAACAGCCCTTAAAAGTTAATCATACTTCCATCACTAATATCTCCTCCTGTGTGTTTCCAGGAAATAAAATCTGCCATTGCTCCCCATTTTATTCTTCCTGAAAGCTAAGATTCTGCTGTCCCAAGGTGGTTAACCTTCCCAGTGGAGTTTTCTCTGGGGTTACACCCCAAAATTTTACAGATGCACAATCTGGCTTCAGGTTTTAGTCATCTAGCACTTTAGGGGATAAAAACATACACCCTTCAAGAAATTACTTTCCTATGGAAAAACTTCAGAGTGTTCTATTTAGCAATGAGCTGTAGCTCCTGTGAAATTCCCACCTTGTTTGCAAGGAAATTGCAGCTCTATGCCCCCACAGCTTCCTGCATCCATCCACCACCACAGTGCATTCCATCTCCTCACAGGCCCCTCCTGCTCTTCTCTGGCACTACTAATCTCTCCCTCTCAGATCCATGTGCAAACTGCTGCAAATCTTTTCCACTCCTCCTTCACACATGTAGCAAGCCTACACAGAAGTCACCCACATAAAGTCTATTTTCTCCATTTCATTATAAACCCATCCTTGAGCTGGTGCCTTATCACTGTTCCCCAGCTTCTTCCTTTTCTCAGGCTCTAAACAGTCACAGTGTCTGGTTTTGCTTCCATTTCCTTCCATGTCCTTCCAATTTCTCAGCTCCCACTCCTTGTTACACGCTGTGCTCACACTCCTTTTTAAACTGCTACTTGGGGGAAGCTGGTCAGCACTGGAGAACTGCACTGAATACAAGTTACAAAAAAAGGGAAAAAAAGAATAAAACATTTCAACACATAATTAAAAGTCCTTTTAAGTAAAAAGTCACTAGAAAATTGCAAACCTTTAGGAAGTTATTCAATCGAATGCCAATTGTCTTTTGCTACTGCTTGATGGCTTCCTTAAGCACAGACAAATAAGGATATTTTATCTGAGGTGTAAGTAAAATAGATGCTAAAATCTAATAAAATCAGCTATTGCTGTATTTTCATTTGTTCTAATCTTCATACCAAAAAATATACAAATATAGAAGTATAAATGACAGAAATGCGTTAAAACCTTATTAAGCAATCTTCACTAGCATTTCATCAATTACATTTGAAATAATCCTGAGTATTTTACAAATACTCTTGCACACTATGAAAAACAGTCAGATTTGCCATCTGTATTCTATTCCAATTTTGAAAATTTGACCTTTTGCCCCATTTTTTGAGCTATTCACTGCACTTCTGTGCATGTGAATATAAAAAAAATATTGCTAAACTTCTCCTTCCTCTTTGACCATATCTGTAGTCATTCAAGTACAAAACAGAGAAAATAATTACTAACTTGATTCAAAGGTCTCAACCTACTGCCGCTTTCACATTTGACTTTTTTTTTTAAGCTTTCATTCAGTCATGAACACTTCCCCAAGGAGAAAAATATTCAAGTGCATGCAATTGTTTCTTTAGAATGATCCATTCTGATAGAAAAATCACAGCCCCAGAACAATCTTCTTTCACAAGCTTAGTCTGTTATTAATACATTCAACTCACTATGTACAAGCTATTAGTTAATAAATAACTTATGTCTTAAAATAATTGTAGTAGCTTTTACTAATTGAAAAGTTTAATATCAGGTTCCACCATTATGTAGTCTTCAAAGTTGCATCCATATATAAATTAACATACAGAAAAATAATCCATTGTCTAAAAGACTGCACATTAAAATAGTACTTCCATGTCTGCTTTTAAAAGAATAGGTTTGTGACTTTATTTATACAAATTGAAACTTTATAGGGACATATACTCCTTAACCCAAGACTGTTAATGAAATAATTATTCAAAAATACAGTTTGTAACTAAGATTTCTGTACATTTTTGTACCTTTTTCAGACTATTATATAGGCTTTACCATCAGGTTTTCAGTGCTGTGATATGCAGGTTTCAAATACTGAAAAGCATGTTTACAGACAATAAGTATTTCAATTATAGTAGCAGTCATATTACGAAAATAATTTTGGTTCAAATTCCAAAGTATCTGGGTAGTATCCCTTTAAATCTGATATGCTACTGTAAGCATCACACCATCTGTACAGTTAACTTTTTGCTGACTACAAATTTTAAGAAATAATGACACATCTGAGGTGTGATATGGTTTTATGAACTAAAGAGCAGCTTTCCCAAAGTTTAAGACAAATACAAAAAAAGAATATTGCACAGCTTAAAACACAGTTGTTTACATTCTGACTTCAATACAGTACAACTTAACCGTGAATGTAAGGAATTACCAGTTTGTATTGTAAGTCCAATTATTTGTGCCAGAAGGTCAAACATAATTTTGAAATTAAAACTAGCATGTTTAAAATGTTCACTTGTTATAGGAATTCTAAATAAATTTCTAAAAAGCTTTTGGAATCACTTTTGAGAGTCTGTAACTCCCACAAACCAACATTAAAAGTTCTGAGCAATACAGGTCATTCAACCCAGTATTCCCTCAAAAAGCTATCAAACAGTGAGCACATTGTGAAGTATACATTTTTATTTAACATTCCTAAAATAAGCTGTATTTACATATTATATAAAGGTATGAAGTCTTAATATAAAATAGAAAACTGCATTGACTGAGGAAATCACACTCCATATGGAGTTACTTACTGAAGACCATTTTTTATGAAATTTTACAATAATTTATATAAATTATCTCTTCCAAATTAGATGATTTTTCTTCTTTTTACTAATTCACACAATTTTGATGACTTTACAAACAGTGGTGTACATTATAAACTTAAAAAAAAACAGTTACAGCATCTTCCGGCGCACAACTGGCTTTGGAAAATTAGACAGTCTTTTTTTGTTCTTTCTTAGGGTCTTCCCTGCTGCATCTGTAGTTTCTTTCTGTTTGGTTTTTGTTCCATCCACTGGACTTCCAAAAGGAGAGATGAATTTTATTTCGACTGGTGGAGGTGACCAAGTACCTTCTTTTGTGGTTCTGAAAAGAAGGACAGGCATCAAATCAATCTTACTAACAGTACCTAATTGAGGAAAAAAAATGAGATGGAATTCCAAAATCAATTAAAAAAATAAAAAAATGCATGGTCTTCGCTGTAGATAAAATCAAGGCAGAAAAGGTACATAAATAAGGTTTGTTCTGCTTTCATTCTCTCTACTCATTGTCTGGCCACTTCCCACCTTGTATGAGAAACTAAAGTGGAAGATGTGTTTTCATAAGTTGGAATAAGACAATGTAAGAGCACTGCAATGTCACCACTGCCCTTTACTATTCCTTCCCTCCCTCTTCCATATCCGTGACCAAATCTTAAATGGGGAAAAGGTGCCTATTAGACCAGCAAGCTGGACAGGCTGATAGATTGAGAGAAGACCTGCACAGCCAAGTGAGGAAGAAGTAGTCAGGTATCTAACAGTTGAATCACCATCACATTAAGGAATGCAAATAACTCTTCAAAACTTATGTCATACTTGCTTGCTTTCTTTATTTTTGATTTTGGAGTTCTACCTCTCTTCAATTTTTGCTTTCCCCCAGACTCTATGGATTTGGTATCCTCTTCCTCTTTAGCTGGAAGCTCCTATGTTAAGGGAACAAAAATGTTACTCATGAACAACTTCTTAGATTTCTATGAAATAATGATGTTTTTGTCATTAAGACATCATGCCAAAGTTATTTCCAAAAGTATCATTTCTTTGCAAAAACAAACCTTCCACATCAAATTATTTTACCATCCCAAAAGTTAAAATTCTGACATTAACAGATAACATACCAAGTTTGAAGGGAGCCATTATGCCTTTTGTTAAAGGCAAACCACTATTTATCAATTCTTGATTTACACAGATTCAAAACTTACTTTTGTAGCTAGTTGTCATGAAGAAAAGCAATAAAATTTTTAGCTGATTCACTTAAAGCTCTTTTTAGATATGTTTCCAATGAAAAAGGCAAAGCATTGCAAAGCAGAATCTCAAAAAATGGTACAGAATTAAAATCAAGAACTTGGGATAACTGGAGTTTTTACTTACTGTTTCTTTCACAATTCGGGAAATGCTAGCTACATTTTTTCTCCTTGACCTCAAAAGAGGGGGTGAAAAGACAAATTGAGAAGACAAATCCGGGTCTAAATCCTTAAACTCCACAGGATGGTCTGTTTTTTCAGCTAAAATGACAATGCATTGTTAGCATGGACATGTTACATATGAGGGATAGTAATATTAAATTGTAATATTAAATTACAGCTGACAAATAAAAGTACAGTAGCTTCCCAAAATAAAGGTCCAGGCAGCTTTATAAACACTCCATGCAAAGGCATTTTTCCCCTAGTAACCACCTCTTGGGATTCCTTCTTTTACCATAGTGAAGCAAAACTACGCCAGTGTAGCGATTTTACTTGTACCTACATCATCAAAGATATTATACTCCAGAGGCATCAACAGTCCTTACACATCTCAAAAAATTGTATTATGTACTCCAATTAAAAGACTCATGTGTACACTAATTTCAATGAAGAAGTATACACTCATGAAAAAGAATCACACAATTAAACCGCTGTACAATTTGTTGCAAGATGCAGCTCATCTCAACTTGAAAAATGAACAGAATTTGGAAGCACATGTCCTTTATTTCTCTGTTGGGAGGGAAAGGATGGTCATCACATATTCATAAATAATCTCTGGTTTTCAAAATCTAACAGAAATCAAAATATAGCTTAAATTTATTTTCATGGCTTAGATCAGCTTCATAATCTCTTTCTACCAGAACTAAGCAGGCAATCACACAGACTTCAGCCAGAAGATGAACTGCCTCTTGACAAATTTTGTGTTTTGCACGCTTACATTCTTTACAATACTTAAAGCCATCCTCACAGATTGTTTCCTGTGGTTTAAAGAAGAGGATATGCCCTATTTTGCATATAAACATAGTGCACCTACCTTCAAATTTCTTTGTCAGCTTTGTGAGAGGAGGAGAGAAAAGGAAAGCCTCATTTTCTTCAACAGACAGTTTCTGATTGATGGCAGTCCTGCGGGATCTGGTTCTTTTCACACGATCTGTCAGAGCTCTTGATGTCTCATCACGTCCTGAGGGGTTGATGTCTTCCAGCAGCAAAGGACTGCCACCAGGTCCTTGGGAGGTCTCCTCAGGCACTGATCTCCTCTTCCTGCCCCTACGCCCTGTCCTTAATGGAGTCCTGGGTGTGGCTGGCTCCTCACTTGGCTCTGCAGTAGTTTGCTCAGGAGTATCCACTTTTTCTGGATTCTCATGTGGCACTCTTCTAGTTCTTCTCTTAGGAGTATTAAGGACTTCTACTTTCACATCTGAATGTATGTCTTCCTGAGAAGAGGTAGACTCTGGGTCTGCCAAGAGGTTTTGTGCCGCCTTCCTAGCGCTTCTTCTAGGCGTGACAGGAAGCTTAAATTCTGTCTGAGGATGCGATGATTTAGACACATCAAGATCAGAATTTTCTGAAACTTCTGATGAACTAATCTTTCTTCTTCTGCCTCTTTTACTTGGCACAGGTAAAAGGAGTTGGTCACTAAGCTGCACCTGTTGATCCTTGACAGTGTCTTCAGTAAGCTGTAAATTAAAGCTTCTCAATTTTCTTGCACTTCTACTGGGACTGACCACTGTTTTTACTTTATGATCAGTGTCAGTCTTGCCAGTTTCTGGATTTCCAGCGGAACTTTTTCCACCTTTAGTCTTTTTGGAAGTGAAAGAAGCAACGATGCTGCCTTCAGCAAGAGGCATTGCCTCATTAGCCTCTTCTTGGAGTTCAGATGCAGCTTCCTTTGCTCTCCTTAATCTTCTTCTGGGAGTAACAGGCTGCGTACTGTCAGACAAGGTTTGTCCATCAGAATGGCTGCTTTCTGCTTTTTCTATATTAGACAGTTTAGGTTTCCTACCTCTCCTAGGAGTAACAGGTGTCACAGGTAATTGTTCCTCCTGAGCATTTTCCTCTGTTTGGAGTTTGGGAGTCTCAGATGCTTCTTTTGTTCGCCTGCTACTTCTCCGAGGAGACAACCCAAGCAGAGCTGGGCTGTCTGTCTTCAGCAGCTGCTGAGTGCCTGCTGGCAGAACACCCAGACTTTTACTCAGCTGTCCCCTTGTGCGTGTTCTCGGAGTAATGCCATAGTGATGTCTGCTGGTTTCCTCTCCCACTGCTTCTAGCACAGGTGTTAAGGGAGCTTTTGCTTTCTGGAATCTTGTTACCTTTTTGCCTATGGTTTCATGGATAGACTGTTCTACAACTTCAGATGTAAATTCTTTACTTCTCGTGTCTTTGATTACATCCAGTAAGTTCTCGGCAATGGCAACCTTAATAGGTTCAGGCACATATGGGAGTGACTCTGCAATATTTTGAGATTCCTGATCACCAGTTACAGTGGACACTGAGTTTGTAACATGCTCCTGGCTTTCAACATTTCCTGAATTGGTCACAGGCTTTTCTTCTTTTGTTGTGTCATCTGGTTTAGAAGCATCTACTGATGTAGGGTCTCCCATCTCTGCTTCCCCTTCTTCTCCTTCCAAAACTAAGGTAAAATTACTCTGAGATAGGAAAAGGTCTCCATCTCCCTCAGCTGCATCACATTCACTATCTTTATTATCAGGCAAATCACATGCAAACTGTTGCTCTATATTTTCATAGCTGTAATGAAGATCGCTTGATGGATGTAGCTCACTATATGGTGATGTTTCAGATGCTGGTTCTGAGGCACCTTCTACAACCTGAGGTTAAAAAATGTCTGTTAATACTTTATTCAATACCAGACAGGCTAATTTCACATTGAGATAGATGAAACTGAGGACAGTTCCTTTAAGATCACCCCTAAATGTGAAATAATGTGCTTTTGTACTACAGCTGAGAGTTTCTGTATTTGAGGCACGTGGATCAGAGCAGTCCCTGTGTGCAATTCACATGCTCTGTTTCTGTATTTCTGTTCAGAACTGACCCTTTGCCACTGCCCGTGAGCAGGAGCAGTTTCCCAACACAAGGTGTGTACACAACCACCAGCAGTGACCATCACATTGCAGTGCCCTCTGCACTGCTCCACAGCCAGAGTGACCCACTCTGCCTCTGACAGGGTAAAATACAACTGGGTCCCCAATGCTCAAAGCCTGAGCCATGACAGTTCTGACTGCAGCACTTAGACTGGCCAGGTACCACATCCAACACCTCAACACCACACTTTGAAGAGTCGCTTGGATTGCTTGAGATGACATACACTTTCTAAATAACTTCATCTCTTGAAGAAATATCTTGACATCAAAATGAACTCATTACTGGGAACTCTTTTTGTGTTAAGAAGGAACAAACAGCAAAGGACTTAAGTACCTAAATAATTCTGAGTTTGGTTGCCACATCTTTTTGTCATTTGGTAAACGGTTACCAGTACAAAGAAGTTGCACTCCCATAACTTTCTAATTGTTTTTAACATTAAAATAATTTAGGTAAAATTCAAACGTTTGAATTTAAGTAAATCAAATTAATGTCTAGTGGTTTTAAAAAATAGTTTAGGCTTTTATTTTGGTTTTGTTTGCTCTCAAAGGCCTAAGTTTTCACAGGTTCCATTCATAATATAGGAACAGAAAATGCAGAAGAGAAAAATATATCTGCCCTTACAACACCGAGGTTTTTGTGTTAAGCAGCTCAACAGACACATTTTTGAATGTCTCCTAATTGTCAATAGAAGAGGTCTGTCCTCAATTTGCAAACTGTTTTCTGTTTTGTAGAAAATGGGAAAATAGTTTACTGACCTTAATTTCCTCAGTTTTTGGAGGATTGTTAGAAACAGGGACTTCTTCAACTTCTGCTGCTTCAGGGTTACATTCTTCAGTTAAATCCACACACTTGCCCTCAAGGCGATTTTCAGACGTACTGGCCATGTCCTCACTGTCATGGATACTTATCACAGCTAGAAGAGATTTATGCAATTTTACCTTAACCTTTATATAAACGACATAAGTTTAAGCAAAAAGAAGTAACAGAGCTAGAAAGAGCCAACAATACGGTTCTCCATCCTGCCACACATATTGGGCTTTCTCCAAAAGCTAGAACTATTGTGCTGGTTTCGGCTGGGATGGTTAATTTTCTTCATAATAGCTGGTACTGCTCTATTCTGAATTTGTGCTGAAGGCAGTGTTGATAATAAAGATGTTTTAGTTACTGCTCAGCAGCACCTACACAGAGCCAAGGCCTTCTCTGCTTCTCACACCAGGCCAGCAGTGAGGGGGCTGGGGGTGCACAAGGAGATGGGAGGGGGCACAGCCAGGACAGCTGACTCCAGCTGACAGCCCATGAAATATGGCATCATGTTCAGCATAAAAGGCAGGTGAAAGAAGGAAGAAGCAGGAGACATTCGAAGTTAGGGTGTTTGTCTTCCTATGACCCATCTTCCTGCTTTCCTGGAGATGGCTGAACACCTGCCTGACAATGGGAGGTGGTGAATCAATTCCTTGTTTTGCAAGACTTTTGCTTTCCCTATTAAGGTGTCTGTATCTCAACCCATGGGTTTTCTCACCTTTAGCTCTCCGATTCTCTCCCCACTCACCCAGGGGAAATGAGTGAGTGGCTGCGTGGGCCTTAGCTCTCACCTGGGTTTAAACTGGGACAACTACAGGAAGGGTAAAGGATGCAGCCTCACAGCAAGAAAGGAGGAGGAGCAAATCAGCTGTCAAATCCATAGAGAGAAAAAAAAGAGGAAAATGTGGCTGGAAAGGCACACTGGTAGATAATTGATACAGTCTGAATCAACTGACGATGCATCATCTTTTAAAATAGTAAATCAAGCAGCAGATCCCATGGCACACAAATTGGTAGTGGTGTACGATATTAAAATAAATACTGTTCTCTCTTAATACTTTAAGTTCTACTAGCATCTCAATATTTTGATCAAGAACAAAAAGATTCACTATGCACTTTCTACAAGGACTTTCTTTAAGGAGGGTGTTCTCTGAAGTTCAGTGAAAGTTTGTAGTAACTAACATGCTACTACTTTTTCAATCTGAGACAACTACAGTGGTATGGCAAAGTACACATTTCACTTCAGGAGCTCTGCTACCCTAACACACAGAACATTTCCAACATACATTCACTGTCTGCCTCCGGGAATTCAGAGAGCTGTGGATTTGTTGCAACCAGTATGGCTTTTTCTTCTGATGAAGAGGTCATTTCAGACTCCTGGTAGGTTGTTTCACTTCATGAAAAGAAAGAGGTAAATTAATCACAAAGCTTGAAAACAAACCTTCATGAGCTTTACAAGTTACTTTCTCACTGTAAAATATCCAAGTTTCAAACCACAAAAATACAAGAAAAATTAGAAATTTCTCTATCAATATAATCAATTTGTGACTCAATTTGTAATTCACTTTGTAACTAATTTCACGCAATGCATTAAGTACTTAACATTCTTTCCAAAATATTATCCAAACCTAGATAATAATATAACAGAGGTATATAACAGAATAACGTATTATTTGTCTTCTGTAGAAAGAGGGAACTACAATAACAGACGTTCAGAATCAACTGAACAAGTGTCTGTAAAGGTGAAAGCTCCCACTTGAACTTAAGGGTTCTCTCATTGCTGACTTTCTGTCTTTATCATCAGCAGCTGCAGCTTTTAAGGTACTTGGTGAGGAAACAGCTTCCCTTCCCATAAACAAACAGATGCTAGTTGAACACACATAGAAAACAGAAAATTAATGTAAAACTGCCAGAAAGCTTTCAAACTCCACAATAAACTCACTGAAGTTACAGGAATCTCAGGATTCATTTGTAACTACACAATTTTCAGAAAAAAACTGAGGGCTTATGTTCACAGTATCTGCTTAGTAACTCTCACAAGGTCTGTATGTGACTATTGAATGAAGTCTTTATCATCATACATTGGGATATGCAATGATTTAAGAAAAAAGGTTCAAACTGACAGCTAGTCAATGTGCATTATAGTCATGCTAGATTACTTTTGGTCACAGATAAATGGAATAGACAGGCTCTTACATATAAGAACACAGGAAAGAACTAATCCCAGGTCAAAATAAGATTTCAAACACAGAAAAGCCCGCAGCTTTATGTTGTGTGAGACCAAACATCTGTATCTACTTCATAAGCTCACCCTTTGTTTCCAGACCCAGAAGCTGCAGCCTCAACAGCTTTAAACACCAACTTATGCTCAGGAAGGGTATGACATTCAGCATTTGATTCTTCCACAAATCCTACAAAGATAAAGACATGGATGACTTCCCCATTGCACTCAACATCACTTCTTTTAAACTGCTCATATGAGTTTAAAGTGATCCTTTATGCATTTCATCTAGGACAGAGACTTAACAAAACAATGCTACCAAGCCTTCAAATGCACAGATGGACTGTGTTCTTCTTCCCAGTAGAACAAGAAGGCCAATACATAATTTCAGTCAAACAAAGTAAAAACTCATGGAAATTATAGAAGTACCCCTAAAAACATAACCAGAAGCCAAAGTTTTAAACATGTATCCCTTTCAAAACTCCTGTTGCCTTTCAGCTGCAACTACACACAAAAAATGTCAGCCAAGGAAAGTATACATTCATAAGGTCCAGAATATCTAAAAAAGGACTTAAAACATAGAGGTAATTCTAAAAGCCTAGGGCAATTGTGAAAACTCATCATTAACTGCTGCACTCATCAGTAATTCAATCTTTTGAAGAAACTTGAAAAATTCAGAAACTTCAGTTATCAAAGGATGAAACACACCTGCTTCTTTTCTTCGTCCTGAAGGATCTGGTTGTTCCATCTGTAAAGGCTGATCTTCAGCCATTTCACTTTCTTCCTCCTTCTCCAATTCTTGAACATCAACAATTTCTTCAGTGGAAGAATTTGCTGGTTTAGCAGCTATAAAGATGACATCATCTTCAAAATCACCAGGTGATTTTGCATCATGATACTCCAAAGTAGTCTGATCTGATCTGACAGAGAAGCTACTATTTTCCTTGCTGACATCCATCTTCTCCAGATCATCTCCAGGTATGCTTTCTGAAGACTCGTGCAATTCAGCATGATCATCCCCAGGACTCCTCGGAGTAAACAGAGTTGGTTTAGCTCTACTTTCAGACCAAGCATCCTCCACCAAGCCAGGAAGATGCTCAGATGAAGCTCCAAATAGTGCTTTATCATCTTCTGTCACCTAAAAAAAAAAATTTCAGATCATCAACATGAGTCTGCTTTTTGTCAAAGCAAAACAAAACAAAAACCCAACAAATATTTCTAAGTTACAGATGTCCCCTTATTGAGGCAATGACAAATTAATTTTCATTCCAGCACTATCTTATATTTAAGGCTGAGTGTAGAAATTAATCACACTTTAAGTTTTCATGTCATTGAAGAATTAAGATTAAATCAGTCTTGCCCATAGTGTCATCTCAAGGTTCTTCAATGGATTTACTAGTGTGTTTTCAGAAAGACAAAGCTTTGCCTAATAACATTCTAACTCAAGATTTCTCTATTTTATGATTGCCTTTTCAACACACATGCACTACTAAAAAATGCTGGTGTTCAACTATGCCTGTGGCATGGAAAAGTAAATTAATCTGGCCATAGTGGCACTATTAGTAAGAATTTCATACAGGAGAGAGCACATCTTGTTACAAATGAGTACCTCCTTGGAAAATACATGAGCTACTCACACATGGGACAGCAGCACATATCCCTGTTGTGCCCCTGATTTGGGTACATTATGCTGGCAACTGCTTGATGGGCTAAACCACAGAATTCAACTACACAGCTGCAGGAGCAGAAGGGACCACAGCTGGTCAGATGGACACACTGCATTTGAAAATTACATGGATGCTATCCCTGGTATAAGGCAAGAAGCAAACCGAGAACTTTAGGGCTGAGAGAAACAAAACACTACAGTTTTCCTCAGCAGGAGTCTCTTCTTACCACCATTTAAGTAAATCCAACATTGCAAAAAGACAGATTGAAAGTCAATGCATCTTTATGACTTTTCTTACTCTCCCAGATGTTCAATTTGCAAAATTTAACAAATTTAAACAAAAGGCTCCATCTACATTCCTGCAACACTACTATTTGAAAAGCTGAAAGGTGAACTAATATTCTGAACAACCAGAGGTACTAATAACATCTGAATAAAACTCACCAAGGTCCCTGATGCTTGTTATAAATATGTTCCTGCAAGAACATGATGTTACAGAATGTCTAGCATAACATTATCTTTTTTTGACCAAATTCTGTCATTCTGATTCACAACCCAGATTCTCAGTACAAGGAATTCTGGCAAACTTTGAAGTCTAAATGAAATCACAGCATTATCTGCAAAATCTCACTAACTGCAGCCCAGCTTACCCCAACAGTCCACTTGGCATGTGAGCTCTCTTCCCTGAAAGATATTCTAGGCTCCTTTGCTCGTAGAGGAGGAGTCACTGATCGTCCTGGGGATGCAGAGGGAGTAGCTAGGGGTGTAGTGCGAAGGCTGGACCTGAGAATAGACTGAGGAGTAAACCCAGGAAAACCAGAAGACGTGGCCAAAACTTTAGCTCTCTAGGAAAAGAAAGAAAAAAATTTAAGACCAGTTAAATCTTCAGAACAGAAGACTGTACTGAAATTATAAAAATTAAATTAGCTTAAATTACGAACTGGGTTTATAGCAGCAGAAAGTTTTGCCTCTGCACCATTCTTCCAAAAATTTTAAAGATAAAAATGCATGCTCTTTATACTTGCCTTGGTTTGTCTTTGTAATGCCAACAAAATCAAAGTTATTTTTCAAAATTACTTCTTCAGGAAATAAGGATATGACATCTTGTTTTCTGCAAGGTTATATCCTATCCCATTAATTTTTGCAATTCCTATAATGCTCTTATAAAAGGCACACAACTTCAACTTTACTCTGCTCAACAGCATTTTCTGTTGCTGCATTCTGACAGTAATTCTGCAAAGCAACAGTCATAGCTTTGCAGAATTAATCAGCTGCACACAACAGGAAGTGACACTGCTGCAAAAATACCTACACATCTTCATGTAAAAGCATTAGCTGTTCTTATCTCACATTATTTTACAGTATTGAAAGGGTTTCAAAAGAGGAAGATGAAGCAAGTTCTTTGGTAAGGATGGTAATTCAAAAGAAGAAGGCTGAAAGACTGAATTGTTCCATAAAATGAAAATAAATTCAGTTCACAAAGCTATAGGACAAGCTGTCCACTGCAATCAGCTGAGAACTAGTTTCCTGCTTAAAAACTGCTCCCAACTTACTGCTTTGAAAAGGGCTGTGCATACAATAACCACATGCATACTAAAAATTTCACCCAGATGCATTTCTACTACTTTAGTTATTTCCCTTAAAACAAACCTCAGAAGTCTTTCATTTGGTTGGATGCCACTGACTTTTTAAAATACAAACCTTGACCACAAGAGGAGTTTCCAGTAAATTCAGCTCTGATGCTCGTGGCAGCTTCTTTTGGGAGCTGGAGCCGCGTGTGTTGGGTCTCAGGGGGCTGGGGGCCACAGAAGAAGTGGAAGCTCTGCACGGGGACTGCCGGCTCTCCTCCTGTGCCACAGAGCAGGAGGGAACAGGACGAACCACCAAATCCAGCAACCTGGTAAATACACAACCTCAACTAGGAACATAAACAACTAAAGGAAAAAAAGCACACTGTGACCATCTCAGACAATGCAGAACAAAAACATTCCGTGAACAAGAAATACAACCTCACTGCTGGGGTGATCTATCAGTCCCACAAACACGTGACAGGGACTTAGGGACATTTTTTCTTTATTTCTTTACGTTTAATACCTCATTTCCTAAATCTCTGCCTCTGACATAAGAATACTCCGATTTTAAGTTGCACAAGTGACCTAATTCTCAACAGAGGAGAAAACTCATCTACATTTCAATGCAAGGACCATTTCAAATTGTCCACTTAATTTTGTACCTAAGCTGACTTTTTCTTTGAGATACAAAACTAAATGCAACAGAATAGAACACACAGAAAACACAACAGAAAGCAAAATGCTTTTTCGGTAGATTAAAAAAGCACACACACATGCACATGTATATACATGATAAACAATACCATTTTAAAATACAAAGTCCATAGATCTACTATACCTTGAACACTTTTGAGAAAGTTTTGTAATAGGTGTCCCAAGAAATGCATCAGGCAACTCTGCACCAGGGACAGGATGTGTACTGACTGCTGGCTCTGTAATTCTAGGACTACAAGGAGAACGAAAATGTAAGTGATTTTCATTCCCTCAATGTCCAGCCATACCAAAATCCAAGTTTATTTAATCACATCCCCTGCAAGGCAATCACCTGATGATTATGAGCCTCTTCTCCACTCTTTGTAATTCCGTTTATTTTTAAATAACTAAGCAGGAGCTGATAAAAGATTACTGTGTGATCACACAAACAAGTCTATAAAGTCAGTACACCAAGAGCTTCATGGTAGTTACAAACAGTTTGAGTTTCAGCTGTCTTAAACACTGTAAACATATCTACCGTAATGTAAGTAGGTGTATTTATACAGAGAAGATTATAATAGAAGAACTCTCCAAACACTATTTATGATGAATTGATTGTTAGATATTAAATACTATATTTCCAAAAAAGCAAAATAAAGCTTTTTTAAGCACCTTCCCACCAAAAAACTAACACAATTCAAACTGCATTCTCTTTCTCTCCCCCTACCACTCACTCATTCACTCTCTCTGCACACCCTTCTCCAAACACACAGCTCCAGACTAACTTTTATAAAAGGTTGCTTACCTATCATATTGTGAGATATTTTTTTTCTGGTCATTTCCTAACCATACTTCTCCGATTTTGGACAACACTTTACTGATGAAAGTAGCTCTTGTATGCACCTTTCCTGCATTAGCCTGCCTTGTTGCTGTTGATAATGGCTTTGGCCTTGGGACTGCAAAGCAAAAGGGAAAAGTATCAGCCTTGTGCAATCAAAGTGAGGGCTGCTGCCCATGGGATTGCCCTTCTCTGGAATTACCTTCTCTTAGGAGCGATGAAGGCAAACGGTACGGCTTGGCTCTCTCCACTGCCAGCTTCCTTTGCACTGTGGGAAGGATCTTGCCATATTGGTCTAACAGAGAATTTCTGGCAACTGCTCTCTCTCTCAAGCGAGGATCACGATCATTCTGGCAAAGGAAACGTGTAAAGCAGGAAGTTATCAATTTACCACAAACTCATTGCACAGAACTACCTGCTCTTTCTAACCAGGACCAAATTTGCTCTACAGACACAGGAGAAAAAATCCACAGCACAGAGCCACAGCAAGTTCCAAGTTCCACCCAGGAGTACGCACCAATTCCACCTGGTAGTTTTGGATAAGGGCAAGGAAGACTGGAATAAAAGTAGAACATAAAACTCCTAGTTAAAAGGACTCTGGCACTTTGCAGAGCCATATTTTTACATACTTCTTAACACCTGCAATTTTAAAATGGCTTAATGGAAGAGCAGGCTTTCCCCTGGTTATCATGAAATACAGATGTCTGAGATTACTGAATACACAG
>VZTB01016286.1:0-46861 GCA_013397245.1 Thryothorus ludovicianus | reverse complement strand
AGAATGGAGAATGGAGAATGGAGAATGGAGAATGGAGAATGGAGAATGGAGAATGGAGAATGGAGAATGGAGAATGGAGAATGGAGAAGGAAAATGATGAATATAAACACATTTACCTGTATCTGTATAGGTAAATGGACATGTACTTAAGCTTTTTATTATAGCTTTTCAAACTTGCGATAGAAGTAGAATATTGTGACTAAATAATAGATTGATTTTTCTATGTTTTACAGAAATATTCACTGAGAACTTCAAACTGATGAAAATATCTAGGTAGTCTATGAGAATGTTGTTCCTACATAGACACCTACATAATTCATTACTTGTATTTCTCTGCAAAAGCACAGAAAAATACAGCTCTGAGAAGACCCCCTGAGAATCATTTCAATTACTCTCTGCTTGTCCTGGACATTTGTAATGCCCCAGAATCATGGGTGCTGTCCCTTACTTGTAAAATGGTGACCTATTTTTTAAAACAATCACCTTTCCATATACTTTAACTTCCAACATACAATCCCCTCCCTAATATTTAATTGACAGATTTTTACTTCCTTTTTGTGCTACCAGATAATGAATAAAACAAAAAATAAAGAATAGGAAGGCGTTTCATCCCGAACAGAGCTGGGTTCATCCAATCAATCTGATTGCCATTCTTTAAGGTTTTGTACTGAACTATCTAACATAGAAATACAACATCTTTTTGCAGCTGTGAAAACCTACCTAATATCTTTATTTCTTGAAACAGTAAAAATGTCTAAATGACAAATTCTTTTCAAAGGAAAGTGGACTTGAAAAATCTTATTTTACATTCTGGATCTGGTATTGTTCCGAATTGCATGTTTGTCGTTCTATTATTCATGTGGATATTTCATTGAGCAAGAAGATAAGCACTAGATAAATGCTGCAGTGGGAGGCATAACACACTCTGAGGCAATTACTATATTACTGTCATCAGGAAAGGGTGACCAAGCAACTGCAGAAATATTAGTATAAGCTGCAGGCTGATTTAGAATATTATCATTAGCAACAAGTAGACGTTATGTCAATTAAGCTGAGAAATATGTGGCAATATGGGGAAATTTTTAAAATTAAAAAAAAAAAAAAGAAGGAAAGAAAGAAAATAAAAGATATAAAAAATTGCATTTTAGTGAATGGGAGGGTTTTGTCAAAGAGACATTCTAGAATGACCTAATAGAAACTATGGATTATATAATTAACCTCTAAGTTAAATAACCTATATCACTATTATAATGCAATGGATAAAGAGATAATGCAGCAATTTTTAAAATAATATTTCTACATAGAATTAGAAAATGCCTTTCATTTAAATTATTTACATATGAGCCAAAATGCTTTGAGACCATCCAAACAAAACAGATAATTACCTTGATTTCTAAGTGGCTGTTATTTCTTGAAAACTAGAATTAAATTTATACAAAGTAAGAAGGGAATGTCTTCATTCATTTTTGAGAGAAAAGTCAACACTAAAAAGGACCTGCAGGTTGTGATTTAGCTTTTGCTTCTACTTTTTTTTTTTACATGATTGGGAGAAAAATCCAGGAGATATTTGCCATGTTAAGTTCTGGTAGTCTTTCTGGTACTGTTTAGTGTTGGCTAAAAGATTCTTGACAAAGAAGAATTCACTTTGGGAACTGAATTGTAAAAATATAAGCATGCATCAGAAGCTCAAATTCAACCAATGTAACAATATTCATAAGCTTCACTTGTTAATGGATTTCTTTTCAGTTAATGCCTACTAATTTTAGATTTTACATAATATTATTGTTGTTTCTTTTTTGCTTATAATGTTTCTTCCTAGAAATAAAACATTTATGACATGACATAAAAAATTATAATCCCTATTCCAGACTTTCTTTTCCTGCAGACAATGGTTTCTGTGTGCTTTTCAACATAGGATTAAACTGCTAGCATTTATATGTATGTAATAAAAGTTATCCTTTAAGTGCATTTAAGACAAAATTCCTCCAGTCATTAATGGTAAAACAAGTTTTTGTCTCTCAATAGGAAAAATGAAAAAGAAGACCCAACCAATGCAGCTGCAATAAACACTGGTTTCATATTTTGCACACGAATTTTACTCTGCCTGAAAGATGGGGTTGATATTCTTTGAGGAATAAAGATCTTAAAATAGTCTATCTTGAAAGTAAGACAGAAAATGGCCATCATCCTGAAGCACTAATGTAATATGTCTGCAGATAATTATGATGTCAAAAATTTTAATATTCATATCACAACATTAGTGAATTGTGAAACACCAAACTTTCTGATATCTTTTAATGCATAACTAATTTAAAGTCAGGTTGAAGTTTTTGCTTTATCTTATTGTTTTCTTAAAAATGTATATATGGGTCAAAGTGTACATGATGAAGTACACAACCTTTTCAATGAGTGCACAAAGCAAAAATGTGAATAAATGTTATCATTAATGAATAATAATGAAAAGGTCTGACTGTCTTAAATTAGAAGGGATTATATTAATAGGGTGCAAGAGTTTAGGCTAAAAGTATTCTGAAGGTCTGCCATTGTACTGAAAATTTAATTTTTGTTAGTATAGTTCAAGACTAGTATTCTGCTCAACATAAAAGAAGAATGAAGGCTATTTACAAAATGTAGGAAGCTTGTTTGGCAAAATTCTAGAATTACTTTGATATCAACTCTTCATACTTCTAATTTAAAGGTACATATGATGTGATTTAGAAAAAAAACAAACAAAAAAACCCAAAATGCAGACAGGTGAAATACTTTCTAAGATTCCTGAAAAGAACTCCCACTTGAGATTACAGTCTAAGTTTTTTGGTTTATTCCATTTCTATTTCTTATTTAAAGAAATATGTAAAAAAAAAAGCCTTGCCAATGCTGCAGTTCACTGTCCTGAGGCAATAAACTGCAAGACAGCTTCATGTATCATTCCATAACTGTTATCCTAGTGAATTCTGCAAGGCCCAGCTGCAAAACATCTGGAGACACTCAAATTTGAATTAATACTCAGATTTCAGAATTCTGTACTTCAGCTTTTTGGCAATTTTAATAAAAAATAAGCAAAGAATATTTTTTATATACTTTTCCATCTGGAGCTAATTATGCTAATTGCTATTAGTTGTCTGACAAACTTATATACTTTACAATTTTTCTTTTTCTTCCAATCAGACAAGTAGCACACAAGTGAGACACGCTCCACTGGTATAGAGCTTTTATTCTCCAGAACAGTTACAATGTTGTCTTTTTCCTATAACTCTGGTATGATTTAATTTACTAAGATTATTTCATTACTTTAATACTAATTTAGATTAATTTTTTATGTATAGATATACATAGTTGTATGGAATTAATTGAAAGTTTTCTCTTTTTTCTTCCTTTTTCTTCCTTTTTCTTTCTGGGACTACTTTACTACTCATGAAACACAAGCTTAGCGTGTGCAATATTTCCAGTATTTAAGCTGGAAAGATTGTTTGTCCTCTACACAAACTCACAAAAGTTGAACACAGTAGGGCTATCAAGACTGGAATATTTTGATGTCATGTGTGGAAGGTTGTTACACAGATAATTGAAATTTAGGTATATGGACTTCTGAGTAAACTGAGTAAATTAATAAAGTTGAGCCCAGGGGGACAACACTTTTCCCCCATTATTAAAATAACTTCTTAAAAGAAGTTGCTTGTCCTTACTCCTTTTTACTGGTCAGGCAAGGAGTCAAGGCTCCAAGGTTTGATTACAAAAAAGCTTAGCTTTTTTGTGGAAAATCTGAGTTACATAATTTTTACCCTTCTGTGAAGCAGCTGATGTAATTCTACCAAAAAAATTCCTGAATGAAAATAAATGCTCTAATGTCAGGAAATATTAATCATGTATGCAGACAGGTTCTCAGTACTATGCTAAATGAAGTGGCCTGTTTAAACTAAAATGTGTTTTTCCAGGTTACAAACTTACCACAGTACTTAGTATCATTATTCACATAGAACTTATATTGAATTTATATAAAATATTATCTGTGAACAAAGAATGGTATGAGATTTGGTCCTTAGCTTAATTGCATGCACTATTTTCCAATCAATATCAGCTGCAACACTACAATATATTTGCAATATTTTTAGTATGAGTAATATTCTTTGTCTGATAGTTCTATTTCTTCTGTTTCATAGTCAACATATCACCAATTACAGGAAAGGACAATTGTTCTGTAATATAAACCAGCAGGCTATAACAAATGACAAATATGCTGTTTCAGAAGGAAAGCTCTGACTTACAATAGTTTCTATTATTTTAAGTGCCATTTTCATGGCATATTCAGAGAGTTAGGAAGGTGCAATGACATTTTTGCAGCTTTGAAACTTTTTTTGCTCCATTTTAATTCCATTTATGAAAAGTTTTTGTGTGCTTTGGTTTTCTCTTGAAGTACACAATATATTAAGAAGATGATAAAATTCTGTATATCTAGCCTCAGTTCCAACTGCTGTTTTCGGAGTAAGTCTGGTAAGTCACAACATTCTGAGAACATTGTGGTCTTCCGGGGGAGCAACCATCTACAGAAACTATGATTGTCAGATACTACATGACTAGACTACTGTGAGTGTTGCTTTATTTCTCTAAACTTGTCCTCCTGGAAATATCTAAGGGTTGCTGATCTCCATTACTTGCTTGTTCCTTTAATTTATCTTTTCTGAAAAGGCCAACATGACTGTGATCTCTGACTTTTTCAGAGAAGCAGTACCTGAGAATCTTGAGAAAATTTATAATTAGCTCTAGTTCAGAATGAAGCACATAATTAACTTCACTATGTGTAATCTTAAATATTTTCTTATGCCTTCAGTTTTTGTAGAGATTACTGAATTCTAGGAAGATGCCACCAAGATATCCCATACAGGCATCAGAGCAACAATGACTTTTTTGTGGCCCATGAAACTCTCTGAAAAAGGGGTGGAAGAGATACTTGGGCTGTAAAACTATCCTGAACTCTGAATAGCTTTAGTTACGTTGCTGTCAGTATTTATCCAAAATTTACATTACATTAGTTGCAATTACTACAGTGGTGTAGTCTTAGATTTTTTAACTGCTTAACTGCTTCCTGAGCTACTGAAATTTTCGCACATAATTTCATCATTGTGTTCTAAAATTAGGTACATTTGTACCATAAGACATGTTTCTTATGCCTTCTCAAGGGTTGTGCTCTTCACTTTTGGACATATAATTTTGAATATTTAAATGTGTCCATGTTCTCCATGAAAACCTGATGAACTCAGAGCTGAGAGTTCTGAGAGTTCCACTAGTAGACAGACAGTAAGATTCACATCAAGTTGCACAGGAGTGTTGATCTGCTGGAGGGCAGGAAGGCTCTGCAGAGGGATCTGGCAAAGATGGATCAATGGGACAAGGGCAACAGTATAAGCTTCAGTAACACCAGGTGCTGAGTCCTGCAGTTCTTCTCATCAACCCCATGCACTGCCACAGACTTTGGGCAGAGTGACTGGAAAACTGCCCAGTGAAAAAGGACCTGGGGAGATGCTGGTCAATAGCCCCTGAAGATGAGCTGACAGTGTGACCACAAAGGCCAGGAAACAACTGGACTTAGTGCTATGGTTAGTTGGTATAGAGTGGTATAGTGTATTATGGAGTTAGTATAGTGTATTATGGTTTGTTGGCGCACCAAATTTTTGCCTCACTCTCAGGATGTTTATTCAGGGTTACTCAGGGCTACTAAGACAGACTGATTTGCTACTAAGACTAAAATTATTATCACAGCATTTTATAAAATTAATTACCTGTACATGTCAAAGACTATAAGTGTTGTGTGGAATATCGAAAATATTGACAGAAGAATGGAATTAAGAAAGGAAATGAAAAAGAGGATGACAGATTTAACTTTCTAGACATTTGTCATCCTTTCTTTCAGAACTATTTGTTTAAGTCACATAGTAAATGATTACATCTCCTGTTGTCTGGTTTGACATAATGAGACAATTAACACTTAAATGTAGGTACATAAATATAGACACCTACATGAGAACTAAAGCCAATTCTCAATTATATATAAAAAAATCTTCCTGCTGACTCCATTTAATAAACATTAAGGTCCCTCACATCCACTCTACTTATCAGGTCTCTTATCTGCCAGTTTTGTGCAGCTGTCTCTGATATTTTAACATCTAAAAAAAAGAAGCAGTAAAAAGCAGAAAATAAACCCTGTTCCTATTTAGAAGAACCTAGAGTTATTCCACTGATAGACGAATTAGCTGAAAATTCAGCTTCCCACACTTTCATTAAGTGTGGAACAGGATCTTCATTGGTTGTTGTGTGAGCTTAGTAACACTGCTCATGTTTAGACATCTGCATGGTAACAGTGAAAAGGAAGTGCCTGAATAGTGATTGGAATCCAACCCTTATTTTACTCATGTTTACTCCACGTTTTCCCTTCCTTTCTTATCTTTTAAATGTCTTCTCCTGCTATGGATATTACTTCTTTTCTGTAATTTAGGACCTTGATTCAGTTACTCTTTAGGCCCTCAGTAATATCTGAAGTACCCTGGAATGTCCATGACGTTTCTGTGGGACTGGTGGACTTATGGTGGACCCAAGTCCTGGTCTGAGAGCCAGGTGCCAGGGTGAGCACTTCTGGACTTCTACCCCAGTATCAGGCTTTTATGTCAGGCTTTTATGTGCACTGAACTCTGCTGCTGACCTAGGGCTGCTTATATTGCAGGTTTGAATATGTAACAAGAATAAATCTTACTCCCCAGAACTTGCCCAATAAGCAAAACTTAATGCTTGTTTACAATATTGAACTTGTCCAATCAATATCCATAGGTGATATCTATTGCACACAGCTTCTGTTGCAAACTCCACTGAAAATTGTTTTATAATGCTTAGCTAAGTGGTTTTGCATGGCCTATCAGAGGTTTCAAAGGACTTCAATGTCTAGTTATATCATATGGTTAGCCAAGGATTGACCAGTAGGGTCTTTGAATCATAAATGATTACACATGCTCAGGAATATCCTGTATGATTCTTACTGTCTCCTGACCATTTGCTGTCTCCTGAGCGATTAATCCATGGCATACATACATAGGTGTCTTGCATTACTATGCTTCTGGCAGCTTTCCAATCATTTTGTAGAACTTAACAAAGGTAAAATAACAATAGAGAGGTTTTTACGTTATGAGGTGAATAAATGTGTATTATACAGGATTTTAAAGTAGTATCCCTATTCAGTTTATTTCTGAAATGTGGTATGCAGACAAAATATCTATATGAAAGTGTATTTAAAATAATAAAATGATATGATCTACTGTGTAGGGATCTTAATTTGAGTTGTGGGTTTACGTATTTTATCACACAGATTAACAAAAATAGAATGCTAATTGCAAAGAAAGAAAATACTTCATCATTTAAAACCATTTATCATATGTAACAATAGCATTATTCTACCTCCTATTAAGCTTAAAAAAAAAATAAATATAATTTCATCCAGAGCACTTCATAAAATATAGTTACATTAGTTTAGAATCAAGCTTCATTTTGAATTCTTATGCAAAGAATAAAAATTATTCTTAAAGAATTCATTGAATTCTTTATTCATCAAAGTGAAATTTAAAAATGAAGGTTTAGTTATTGTGAGAGCAGTAGAACTTAATTTTATAAACTTCAATACACTTTTTTCCAGTATTTAACAGAAAAAAAATAATTTATGTCAAGTTTATTCTTTTTATTGATGAAAACATAATTATAGTTTTTAGATTTTAAAATAAAAACTAAACCAAAAAATGCTCCTAATTTTCCTGCCTCTATATTTTTTTCCCATGTAAATGCTAAACAAGCATTTTTCCTGTGAGTAACTGTATCATTATATACATTGTACATAATAGTATACAATATTATTATGTTTTTGGAGGTGAAATATAAATGAATAAAGGAAAAGAAGATTAACAAGAAGGATAGTCAGGGAACCAAATTTTACTGGTACTCTTTAAATATGTTTTTTTCCATCTTTTTGTTTGTTTTTTTATGGTAAATAAATAACTCTTGAAATCTGAGATGTGAATTCAAGGAATTAACAGAATAAAGAGTTTGCATAAATGAATTTGGAAGGTCCCAAGGAACTGCCCATAGACCCTGACCATGCTGTTCCTTCTATAGGGAGATAAATCCTGTTTTATGTCCTGCTGGAAAGTGTTTCTCATCAGTACTCCAGCCAGGCTGTAATAGTGAGATCAGGTACTGGAACATGGTTTAGTCATCTTTATATTTTCTCTTGAGCAGTATACTCTTTGGTTTCCTTGTCTGTGTTCTAGCACTGTATATTTGTAATGGTGTTATGAAATGAATTTGAAAACAGATATACTCCAAATCTAGGGTATAAATAATTTGAAACCACAGGATATAATTTATTTGAAAACACAGCAGAGAAGGAAGTCTGTTCTTTCTTTTTCTCTTGAAAGACCTCATAAAAATAAAGCACTGTAAAAAACTGATTTAGAGAAGACTTCAAATTGGTCTGATTTGCTCTGAGTTGCACCTTAGAAATATAGAGAGGAATGTGATTGGCCATGGACTGACATTCATCCACTTTGGTGCACACTAGAGTTTTCCAGAATATGAAGCTGACAAATGTGACCTAGGAACTGTCTTTCTGGAAACTTGCAAGTAAAGATCTGTGGGATACTCATCTCAAATAGTATAAAAACCTATAGTGACTTATCTGAATATTGCCTTTTGATATGCTGAAATCTTCTATATCCCTGTCCAAAAATCTTTATTAGTTTTTGGGAGTCTACTCAAATGTAAATGGAAAATCAGCAACTTGGTTTGATCCTACTACTTCTCAGATGAGATTAAGTCACATGTAGACTCCGAACATCATTAAAGTCAAAATGACATATATACTCTATGTTATGTTGTATAGGGCATTGTTGGAATTTTAGACCGTGTCTTTTGTGATCCCATCTATGTCTGAGTAAAATATCCTACAATAACATGCTAGAATGTATAAACATTTGTATGAGTCTGAAAGTTGAGACACAATACCTGTTAGACACCATGGTCTTCTTGAAGTAGCACATTGGAGCCACTTGAGTTTCACCCAGGCAGGAAATCTCAAATTGATTGAGACAACTGAATTGAGTCATAGGTGTTTTAAACCCATCCCTTCTCTTTTCTCCCCTTATGCCATGTGATTTAAAATGCTCTTATCACACAAAGGTTGATTTGTCCTTACTTCTCAGGAGTTCCAGACCTTGACATAAAATAAGCAATTGAATTCAATACAAACAGTATTTTATTTTAATGACTTTCTGGATGTATTGCTGTTTAACTTATGAGCATTATCACACTCTATTAGCACTATTAATATACAATATTTATTTTGTTAATGAGTCCTTGACAATTGTATGGGTTTTTTGATTATCATCACTATAATAGCATCTGAGTGTTACAGAAGCCCACAACACTGCAAAAGTTTAACAAGAAAAAGTCTATCTTTTAAAGCATATATATAAATTGAAAGTATTTGTATTTGTTTTGTATACTATACTAATGATGGTAATGTAGTTGATTGTTTTAAAAATGCCAAGTTTCCTTTCCTATGGTACACAGGCAACACAGCAGTTTTTTTATCTGCTTTGATATACTCTAGTATCCTTTTTAACAAATTAGCTATACTGATACAATTGTTTTGGTTTTTTTTTTCTTTTATATAACCACTACTGTTAAGGTTAAGATGGTTTGATACTAAGAATTTAGAAAGGTTAATTCTAAGGTAATTTTGACTTAAATGATATTCAGAGTCTACATATGGTTTAATCTCATCTGACAAGCAGTAGGATCAAACCAAGCTGCTGATTTTCCATTTGCTTTTGAAAAAAAAATAAGTCAATAGATTAAGTTTTTGGACAGAGATGTAGAAAATTTCAACATAACAAAAGACTGAATTAAGTTCTTGGGTATATTTTAAATTGAGATTAGTGCAAAATTCCAAATGAAAAAAATCAACTTATTCCTTCTCTAAAAAAAAAAAGTAGCAGATATGCAATCATTATATTAAAGTTTCAAGATCAGAAATAAAGGCATGATCCCATTGGCATTTCTCAGTGTACTCCTCATTGTATGTCAAAGACATGTTTATCTCACCTAATTTCGGGAACAATATCTGAGGTTCCTGTTTAAAGATTTCTGTTATAACTCCTGTTAGAGATATTTTTCACTTCTTTGTGTAACTACAATACATATGACAAAACTGAAAGAAATTCAAAGAGGAGAGGGTGGTTTTACATTGTATTGTGATGCATGAAATGAACTATATGCTTCTCCTTTGTTTCTGGGTGATTTTTTTACCAGTTTGAGGTCCATATAACTTTAACTTATAAAGACATCACTTCTCTGAATTTCCTCACCTTTCAGAATCTGATTTTCACAGACAGATCATGTAAACATACTGAGTCAATGGAAACAATGAAAGAGGCATTTAAATTTCTTGTTCTGATAAGAATTTTCACAATATTTATATATTTAATTATACACATTTATGATGTTTCTCTGCAGAGCATGTTAACTTTGACTCTCTAATGTGGCCTCCTATCTGCTATGCTATTGCTGGCCTGTACTAATCAGCTTGAACCACAAATATCGTTGTATTTCTCTCCCCACAATATCTTTGGTATTTTTAATGATTTTATTTCTCCTCCTTTGTTTTGAAAAGGGAGCCAGGGGAAAGAAAGTAGGGGAAAGAAAAAGGTTTGTGCCAAATGATATATATTCTTCTTAAAATATAGTAAGAACAAAGGGTATTTGGTTCCTAGATTAAAATTATTTTGTGCTAAATAAAATGCTTTTAAAGATGTAAACTATTGAATATTTAATATGAGGTGCAAAATCCCTTTTGATAGTGCCTTCTTTGGGGCATCCAGCTTTGTTGAGTTTTAGTATGTTTACATTGGCTAAACACAAAAATACAAGGCAATATCTACTGGACTAAGCTACATAATAGAAAGTTAAGACTAACAACTTCTAAAGCTGAGCTTTAATATCGTTATCACCTCCTAAAAGACACCTGAGGAGTTGACCACACTCTTGCTGGTAAGTTAGTTGCGCTCTTGGTATTTGAACTGACCTGATGCTCAATGTTTCCAAGCTGTAGGCTCCAATTTGTTCTTTTTTAGGTGTAAGCAATTTTATACCTTTTCATGTCAATGTTTTTGCTCTTGAATCCTTTACTTACCAGCTAGGCACAGCTCAACATCCTTACATCTGTAAATTTTTTGTTAGCACTTCTGTCTTGCATGTCTATTTGATATATTTTTCATGTAATTTTGACCTAGAGATTCCCATCAAAGATGCTCAATATTTCTTCAAGTATGCACATTTGCAGTACTTCATGTCATTTACACTGGCATCAAATTTCTTCTTTTCTTGACATCAGTACTTCTTCCAGTTAACTCAAAATATTTCAGACATCTTAGTCTTTAGGACTTCTGTCTTTGCATGAGAGCATTTCAAATTCTATTCCAAAGTCTAATTAACATGAGGGATTGAAAGAAATGTTTGTGAGCTTGAAAAGTAATAAGAAAAGATGCCCTTGCAGCAAGAGCATGTTCAGAAACGCTCTGATTTTCCTTAAGTCTTTTGAGTTCACAGCAAAGAGGAAAATAAATACTGTCTGGTTTCACTTGTCTTGTGTAGTTTTATTCAGATAGACAAGTCTTAGAGTATACTGTGAAGTAAATGCATGTTCATATTTTATTCTAAGGAAATTGATTTATCTATTAATCATAAGTGAAATATTTTTAAATAATAATGAAAATTTTTAAAAAATGTAGTGGACTGTGGATGTTTCTATTACATTATTTTCTTTGTTTGTCCTAACTTACTTTTATTTACATTGCAGTAAATATGGAAAAGTGCTCTCAGTGCCACAGCACCCATAACTATATCTCCTGTCCAAGAAGAAGAAAGCACAGATAATTTTATGTCAGTTGAATTTAAGCATGAAAATTTCTTTTGGTAATATAGATAACATGAAGTGATAAAAGTGAGATAAAAAATTAAAAGTTAGCCTTATTTTTTAAATAGGAATCCATGTTTTGTTTAGATGCAAATTACAATAACTTAAGTATTTACATCAATACAGTTAGCTTTGTTTTTATGACTATTTGTAGTTTTTGTAATAAATTCAATCAAAAAGTTTTGTTGGGCTGCTTCTGCTTTATATTTTTAACTTAACACTTTATTAAATACTATTATATTGTATTCATTTGCAGTGAAAGAATTAAATTGCATCCAGCCCTGAGGACCCCAGTACATTTTAGAGGGTGTCCAAGGGGCAGCCATAGTAAGAGTAAATGGTCAGAGAGCTGGAGTATATCTCCCATGAAGACAGGCTGAAAGAGCTTCAGCCTGGTGGAGTAAGCTCTAGTGACCTTATTGCAGATTTCTGGCAGCTAAACGGGGTGCACAAGAAATATAAAGGGTGACTTTTAAAAGAGCCTGAAAGGACAGGACAAGGAAGAATAGCTTTAAACTTAATAGCTTAAAAGAAGGTAGAAAGTACTAGGAAGAATTTCTCCACTCTCAGGGTGGTGAAACACTGGAATAAGTTGCTGAGAGAAGTTGTGCTGTCTCATCACTGGAAATATTCAAGTTCAAGTGGGATGGGGATTTTAGCATCCTGATCTAGTGAAAGATGCCCATGGCAGAGAGGCTGGGCTATATGACCTTTAATGTTCCTTCCAATCCAAACCACTCAATGATCCTTTCTCATTTAGAACATCTTCAAACTAGATCTGCTTCTAGGTAAAATCCTTCATCTTGCCTGAGCCAAGACTCTGATATAAAGTTTCCCTCCTCTTGAGAAGTCAGATTGATATGATGTTTTCTATATTCTATGCTGAACAGAAGAAATGAAACTGAAATTATTCTATTAATATCTGAAAGTACATTATCATCTAGGGCAAATTTAGGGTAATAAACTTAATTCAAAGTCAGAAGTGTGCACTGTCTTTCAGCTGCCATAAGAGAGAACGCAGGAACAATATTTGCCCTCCCACACAGTAGTAAAAAGCTGGAGTTATGCTGACAATTAGCACAATAAACACATAAAATTGCAGAAAAAGTTAAATTGACTCATATTAAGACAAAGTTATAGGACAATTCAATTCTCAAGTATTTTCACCAAATGCCAAAATAAAAAATGCACAAAGGGTAAATAATTTGGGTTTTATTTTTTTATAGGGAAAAAAATGTTTTTAGAAAGCATGATATCTGTAGTAGATGATCACAAATTATCAAAGCTAATATTACACTTTACATATTTAAAATTGCCTGGATGCTTGTACTATAACATAGTCTTTAGCTATTTTATGTACCATTCTTTTCATACATAGATTGTTAAACTTCTGCAGAGTTTAAAAATCCTTAAATACAGTATTACATAGAAAAGATAGACATAGTAAAACTTTTAAAAAATTGTAATTGAGACCTGACTTCTGTGTAAGGAAAAATTAAACTAACATGCTTGAATTGAAAAGAAATGATTGGAAGGGGAAAAGATAGAAACATGAGAAATAGGAATCAATGTTTGCTTTTTCAACAGAAGATCTGTTTTAATGAGCAAGAACTGACCAAATTCAAAACAAAAATTAAGTAAGTTCTTCACAAAATACACGATTAAAATATGAAAGTCCTTGAAGAAAGAAAGTTATAGAAGTTTAAAACCATTGGAGACCACTCATGAAAATAAAATATACTTAAGGTTATGACCAGAGCACACAACTCTGTTTCTTAAAAGGTTTCTGAACTGCTATTAGTAGGAAGTTAGGAAGATATTCTGTTGAAATATTATTGCATGTAATTCTTTTATTTTTCAGAATTTCCTCATTCATTTGTATTGTCATATAGTTGAATAGCTGTCTGCTACAGTGTGATGTGATGATTTGCCTCAGATACCCCAGGCCCCTCCCATATAATTCCCTGCCAAGTGTGTCAATCATTCCTCCGTTCCACATCCTGAACCCTGACGAGTGCTGCTTTAAAACCCTGGAATTCCAGAAGGGTGTCGAGTGGTTGGCAGAATTCAAAATATGCTTCCCACCCCTGGAAAGACATTGGGTCATCCAAGTGTCCTCTGTCCCTTAGGACTTTCCCCCGTACCTGGTTGGTGTCACCTGTGTTCCTTCCCTCCCCCTCTCCCTGGTTAAAAGAGCCAACAGCCATGTGGTTGGAGTTCTGGTGGAGCACTTACTGGATTCAGAGGCCTTTGGGCCAGGAATAAAACTGCTGGATCGAAACCCTCCATCAGAACTGGCTCCTTCCTTCACCTTTGCCTTGAAGCCTCTCCACCAAAGGTAAACCTGGGCTCCTGCGTGCCTGGACTTGTCTCCAAGCCCTCAGCTGCAACATCCTGAGAGCCTGAGGTACCACTGGGGTGAAAACACCACAGTGCTGCCAGATAGGCAAACAGCAAGGGCAAGCCAGCTCAGGCACAACCTCCTGGCTGCATTGGAATTTAACTCCAATAGCTGTCTGTCGGGGTTCTTTCTTTGTTAGTACAGAATATACTACTTGGAAAAAATAATAATTTGTGTGTAAAGAATAAAAAGTGCTTCAGGATGTAAAGACAACACAGTCCACCATAACTAATCCTTTATTTAGCTCTGTATGGGCTAAATCATATGACCCATGGTTATAAAAGATAGTACAGTTTTCCAAAATAACATGGCCAAATCAACTTCAACTAGAACTACAGGTCCGTATGCTTTACCATCATTACCTCTGGGCTGAATTTAGTATACTATCTATATAGCACATTCCATAATGTATTACAGCCAAATCATGGCTGACATTTCCATTTTTCTTGTTCTCCATACATTGTTTTCTTAGCTATGTGGAGTTAATTTTAAGGAACAGAAGCTGAGTTTGAATCAGTCTTTTTGCAATCTTTGATTAGTAAATTGTCAGACTTCAGCATTGTTTATATTTATTATTTTCCATTATTATTTTATTTGTATCAATATTATTTCCGAGGTTCTTGTATTTCAAAGCTCTAAGTGTGTCAATGCTTCATTATTCTTCACGTGATCTTTGGAGCTTGAACAATAAATTCCAATTTTAATGTAACACAGTAGAAGTGATAAATTGTTTTGGCATGTCATAGAAACCAAATGAGTTTTGGAAGATAAACATGTGTTGGAATTTATAGGGTATAAACTTCATTTTGTATGGCTGTTATAAATCACTGGACAAGAAATTGTAACATACTCAGGATCATACTTTGTTCTACTCTACCTTGGAGCATTTATATCCATCAAAGAAATTACAGCTCAAGTAGGATTTAAGGTGTCATTTATTTACAGGTGATAATAATGACAAACAAATCCTTACCTATTGCACCGTGCAAGCTCAGAAGCAAAACTGAAAGACACAGGAAAACATATAAACACAATAGAAGTAACTTTTGTTTTTAACTTAGAAGAATTAAATATTTCATATGAGGACTTTGATTCTGTGGAGTTAGAAGATGATGGATACATTTGGAGAAGATGACTACAGTAGTTGCAGTCTGTTGTGTTTGTGTGTGCCCAGTTTGATAACAGAATATCTGCTGTTTCTCATGAGGAATTATTCCCAAGGTCATTTAAAATGTCCCATAACCTGTAATTTCCTCCACAGCTTTGTGGTGATCTTTAGCCTGTTTTTAGGGGATGTTCTATGGATGTTCTGAAGTTACAAGAGGATCGATTCAATGCCAAGTGTGTGGAACATGACGAAGACTCTTCAAATTCCATTGCCATTTATATTGCTAATACATACAGCCCTTAAGTAATCTTGTCTCTTCTTGTGGTGTAAAGGAATTCTTCTGTACATGACATTTACAGATGTGATTAATAGAGGTGTTCAGCAGGTAAATTCTATTTTTTTAGTGCATGCTAGAAAAGCTGTCTTTGTTAATTCATACATCATCTTCACATAAATAATTTTCTTCTCCATGACTGTTACCAAGCCTATGGTAATTTTTCTGAATTATTTTTTTATTTTATTTTTGTTTGGGTTATGGGTTTGTTTTGGGATTGTATTTTTTGCAAGAGTGTTGAGTGGGTTTTTTTTTTATTACTTGGAATATAGAACTAATATTATCTTACACATCTTAAGAAGCATTTTGAAAATTCAATGGATTATTCTATTTTTTTAAGAGATGTCTCCTCACGATGAGTAATATTTCTTAGTTTATGCTATTATTAACACTAGAAGAGCAGGATTGTATCCTTACTGAATCTGGGCATGAAAATTTTTAATTAATTTTTTTAATCAGTTATCAAAGTCATCATGAACCAGACAGGCATACAAATACTTATATATACTTAGAGAAAGACAACTAAGTATTTTCTCTTTAAAGTACTGTACAAAAAATTATGATTACTTAAGATTAAGAAGGTACTCTATAGAGGCAAGTTTCTGTAAACTTTTCTGGCCACACAGATTGTGTCATAAGAGGAAACATTTCAGGAAACATAATGGACCAGGAGGACTTCAAGAGCTTATCTCTTGTTTTCATCATGTAGTAGCTGTTTTGAAGTGTACTAATCTACTGAATTAATGGCAAAGATAAGAGTAAACATTGCAATTCAAGAAATATTTTTTTAGCCTTCATAATGATTTATCAACAGCAATTAATTTTAACACACAAAGTTTCTTCTTTCCTGTGCCTTTCTTCATCTAAATCTCTATATTCCATAAAATGAGGAATTAAAAGTTCCTTAAAATTACATTCTGAAGAGAAATTAAAATTGATTGTCAGAAGTCTCAAGGGAAGCAATATTTGTACAGAGAGGTATTGAAAACTTCTAGAACATCACAATTTACAGTCTAAATTTATAATTCATTAACTAGGATAATTGTAATGAGCAGTAAAAATGTGGGTTTACCAGGTATCATACCAAGGACTCCAAGTTCCTAGGTATCTAATTCCAGTCTACTGCTATTAGAGCATTAGATAAGGAACTTAATTCCTTAAGAAGCTGAATTCTGGTCTACAACATTTTTGTAATTTTGGTCTTTTAGTTTTGACTAGAAGCAAATTTTGTGAAAATGTTTTGAGATATCATTTAATGAGAGATTCAGAAACGCTTGAATCTGTCCTTACAATAGTTTGAAGGACAGTGGTTTGTGTGTTATTCAAAATGAAGAAAGCAGGAGATAAACTGGAACAAAACCAACATGCTTAGGAACACAGGACAAAAGGAAGAGGTAGTGGTAGAAAGAGGAAGAGGGAAGAACAGAATTATAGATGACAAATGGTTTGAGGAGGACAGGTCTCAGGATTTTCAACTGAATTTTACTTTTTTCAGTTACTTACTGGCTGAACTACAGGGATCAGTGGTATGAAGAATAAATAAACTTTTATGTGGGGTGGGGAAGGGATTATATTTGCAATTCTGTACTCTTAAAGGCACCGAGGTGAAAAAAAATTACTAACAGAAAGAAAGTTAAGCGAAACATAGCATCAGAACTAAGCAGTATTCATTAAAAGTAGACAGTAGTTCAATTCAGTACAACTGAATGGAAATATAAATTACTTCAAAACTCTATGTCCTTATTCAACCCATAAATTTTTTCTTCTGTGCTTTTGAATTATGACAGTAAGGATCTTTTTTTTTTTCTATTATAGCTAAATGAAAATATTTTATTCAAATTGGTATATTTAAATTCATGAATATGTAGGAATCCACTCCAAAACACAGTGAGTTATAGCTGAAAGGACAACAAATTTTCACAAAAATTAAAGTACAGAGAGAAGCAACTAGAAAAATTCTCACTTACAAAACATATAATTAGGACTTCCATATAATTCCAAAACTAAATCCTTGAAGGTATCAAAGACACCCCTGCACATGTATCTGAAATTATCCTTGTAAAATTGTTTGTCTATTCAAATTTTTCTTGCCTATTAAATTGTCAAATTATAATAAAAAGCTAGAAGGGGAACATCTTAATTAATATCCATTGAAATGAGAACTGTTAATGAATTAATTTCTAAATTTTCACACTAGTTCGGTGGATAAAGACAAAATAAGGAGACATTGACTTCAGTTTGTCAGTGGAGCCTCTATCTCAGAGTTCCACTGCTCACCCTAAGTAAAATATTTCTATGCTTTGAGATGAGGAACTAAATCTGATTTTACAAAGAAATATGTTAAAAAAGATTTCAGTCTTGGAAATTATAGACTTTCACTTTTAAAAAGATTTGCATCCTCTGTATCCCAGATTTGGGAAATATTTGGGAAATCTAACCTCGAAGCTATGAGTATAATGCTGAAATGGTGAGCTACTCCTCAGGTATGAGTGTCCAAGCTGTAAAATGTTAGTATGGCCTGTAACAGAGATTTGCTCTCTCCAGGGATCACATGTTCCAGATTATTCCTGCTCAGTTTTTCACAGACAACAAGAGTTAGAGATCACTGCAATAGATGTCATAGACAAGTCTCTTTTGTAGGAAGAGAAAGTTTATTAATCTGGGTGTAAACAATGCTGTGCCATTTCACAAGGTCCAAACAATGTGCCTTGGCCTTATTTAATTTGTGATTATCGACATAGCATTCACATAACCAAACAGATTTAATATGACCGTGTATATTTAACTGGGGTATAGTATATGCCTTCTTCATAAAGCTAATTTTCAGCATAGATTAGGCTAACCTAAATAAGGTTAATGAGCCCCAGGTCCCCTTTACTGTTCAGCCAATTAAAAAAAAAAAAAAAAGGTAAAAAATTTGCCTGAGAATTTGATTGCTTTCTTAAGATAATGCAGTGCCTTCATTGACTCCAGAAGCAGCCTAAGGACTTTCTATAAATTTCTCTCTCTGTCAATTTAGGCACTTCAAATAATTATCTTCTATTGCATGGTATAAATCAAGTCCTTGACATCCACTTCCGTATGTCCAACTATTAGAATAAGCTCAAGTTTTCTTATTTTTCAAATAGTTCTGTTGGTCCCAGAGACATTTCTGAGTTTACCTTTGAGGAAGCTGCCTGAGTAAAATATACATTTTTGCTGTATTAGCTAATGCAGTTGGTCCCAATAAGCAAAGTCTTTGCATCTGGAGGGCTAAAAATCTGGAACAAACTCAGAAGAGGTAAAAAAACATGAAGTTCACCTCTATAGTGGAAACTTAAATTATTTAACAGTTGAAAAAAAGAAAAAAAAAATCCCTCCTTTTTGTTTGAAATACATAGTAGAACTCATGCTTCTAGTTTCATAACTTCATCTTGTGTCAAAAGATATAAAAGCATCAAAGGAAGAAAAAAAAAGAGAAAGAAAAAAATCACAAACAAATACCACTTTTCATTGAGAAAGAAGGAAGTCTATTCTGTGAAGTTTTGTTAACCTAGTCTGGGTTAACAAGCTGTAGATAACCCAGCTTGAACGGGGTACTGGACTGGAGGACCTCCAGAAGTTCCTTTTGGCTTCAACCATTCTGTGATTCTACAACTTGTTACAAATTATGATTTGACTTTTCTTGTAGTTTTGTACCAACAGTAGTATTAGTCAAAAATGCTGTACTTACATTTCCTGCTGCTTGTTTCATTAATTTTTTTCATAGCACAATAAATTGGTGGCAATTTTGAGGGTAAAAGAAAGTTGATGCACTTAGAAAATCCTGTATGATAACATACAAAAGTTTACATGTGATCATTATTCAGTAGAAATATTTACTTAATCAATGCCCAAAATAACATAAGACAAATGGCAAAGTGACTTGAGCTTATGCATAATATTTATGAAAAGATCCTTCAAAAATACTGAGCATTCAAAGCTATATGGAATTTTAAAAAAGTGTAAGAGAACTGAAAATGTTCTAATTATTTTGACATTGTTCAAATGTATATGCTCAATTGAGTCATTTTTTTCTAGAATTAAGTATTTTATGGAAACAAATTTATTTTGACAAGGAACATTTGACACAGAATGTTTACTTTCAGAGAAAAATAATTACTCTATCAATTAAAATACAGGGAGTACAAAGGAATCTTTTCACAATTATCAGAGCATTCTGAGATGAAAAGCATTGTTCTGTATTTATCTAAAGAATGTTCCTATTGCTCTATATACACAGTTAGTGTCCTAATTTTGTGTACTAAGCAAATTGTCATACTTTATGCAAACATTATCACCTATCTTAAAATAGTGCTAGGTTCCTATGAAAAAAAAAATAATAAAAACTTCATTTTCCACCTAAAAACATAATAAAACAAAGCCAAAAATTAAAACTGTTTTGTTTTTCTATAGTGCCCGTATCAGATATAAGAAATGTCAAACCTCAAATTTGGCTTAAGCAAAACAGATTTTATTACAACCTGCACCTGCAATATATCTCATATTAAATGACTTCTACTTTCTTTTTAGCATTTGAAACATTGCAATGGGAATTTTTCCTGTTGGGAGATTCCTAAATATGAGTGAAAATACATTAAAATACATCTAGTGTTTGCATAATCTCCAAAAATTGTTCTTCTCTTGCCAAAATTAGTTAAAAATATGAAATACATTCATAGTTTTGTGGATTCAGACTCAAGTCCAGTGCAGCCCCACAGATTTACTTTCATATAATGCTACTGGAATTTGTAAACCTGCCTTCTTTTATTAACAAACACTATCTTTAGCTATTATATAGATTCTATCATGGTTATGCAAATACTGATTTCTTCCTCTGTAAAAAGGGTCAGTTTGCATTCTCTTGGTGCTTGGCTAAGTCCTAAACTACTTGTAAGGCAGTTGAAATTCCTAAATTAGGTTTTTCACAAAGTGACCTGTACATTCTATATAAACACAACTCAATATTTTCTAATAATTTGTAATTGGGATTAAATTATAGAACTCTTTCTTTGTGAGCAAATAAAACTAAATTACTGTTCTGACACAATAACTAAAATGGACATATCTGGCCCAAATTCTATTTGTTAATATCATGATGACAAAAGCAAGGAGAAAGGTCTCTCTTTAGTGGATTATACCAAAGGTATTCAAGTAGAAGACAATGTGCGATTTTGAACTTTTTGTTTATTATATTTTTAACCTTTTTATCTTTTACCAGATTAACAAAGTATTTTTTTCCAATTATGTTTTGAAAGAATGTCAGAAATATAAATCTGATGACAAGTAGTCATGGAATTATACAGAAGAAGGATTGTGGTGATTCCCCAGCTTTGTGGCACACAGCAAGTGTCATGACCAGTGGATAAGGAGCGTGATATTCATTACAAATTTGCCTCAGGCTGAACAAACACACCACATCCTGTGTCAAGAACTTTTATGCTTTTATTATACAGTGCACTTCAATAAGTTCCCAGTTCCCACTGCAAACTCCTCAGAGGTGCTGCCTAACAAGCCACAACACACCTGTCCACAATCTCCTCATTCCCACAGCAGTGCCAGTATAGAGCATGGACTGGAATATGACAGCTGTTCTTTGCCCAGGAGATACACGGGAAAAGGACAAACATCCCTAGTCCTTAGATCCTACACTGATCCTGCCACATGGATGGTATAGACCTCGGGTGGAGAGACAAAGTGTCTCGGGCATTTGATTTTCCTTCAAAAGTTTTATAGCACATGACTCTTCCAAGGTGTTTTTACAGTGTTAGAATGCTTCTTGACGCGATGACTAAAATTACAGCACGTTATATTAGCTATTAGTTTGCCTTTCAGAAAATTTAGAAGCCAATCTTTCAGGTTTTTTCAGGAACACTGGAGAAAACTCACAGCCTTCAAATAAGAAATGGATAGATATTTTAGTTTCTTAAACTGAAACTTCATGTACCAAAAGAAACAATAAAATAATATGAAAATTCCTCAAATAATATCTAAATGTGGAATATGAATTTAGTGTTAAGCTCATAGAACCAAAAATCTTATGTACTCTTGCAGTAAAGTTTCAAAGAAAATAATGTTTCACAGGAGTATAGTCACAGATCAGACACAAGACTTCAAATAATGTTCTTTGTGCTGAGAGGGGAGAGTAAATCTAGAAACTGTGATGTAGACTGTGTTTATTAACTTATTTGGGTTTATATTTTTATGTCTTTGCTGCACTAGAATATTTAGCTCAATGGCTATCTTTTACCAATTCTTCCAAAGAGAAGAATAAAATGCTACTTGAAAATTCTTTTCATTGTTAATGTAACTCAGACTACATAAAGAACCTAATAAAATAATGAGCTATTAATTATTAAAATTATTTGATATGTATCAAAGTATCAAAGTATTTGATATGTATTAACATTAATACCTTGTGCTTTAATTAAGCTCATGAAAGCCAGTACAAGATAAAGATGAAGCGAGCAAACAACATTATCTAATAGCATTCCTGTTGACAATTTAATAGCATTTTCTTCCAGCCATTTAGGAGTATATTTTCCATAGAAGTCATTCTAACTGCTCCAGAAAACTGAAAAACTAGTTGCAAAGATCAATTGGTAAAGCCCTGCAACCTGTGCAAAATTTTGTGCATAAAAAGAAAAGGAAAACTCAAATTAATATAAAATCTCTGTTTCATGGTCTTTTGCACTTTAACACATAGTTTTCAACATTTCTCTGTCATTAAATATTAGAGTGTATTTTGCTATATTGCTTGGTTCAAAAAATTATTTTTACTTTTTTCGTGTTATTTAGGATATTTTTGTGACATGACTTGAAAAAAGGATAGATAAAAGAGCACCCAGATCATCATGACACTTTCCTAACAAGCATTTTACCATTTGTTTCCTTTCTAGCATACAGCTATCCAAGCACAGCTGTAAGGGCATTCAAATGAAGGTGAAGCTAAAAGAGCAGAAAATGGTGAAGATAGATGGTCAAGGTACCGTCTATATACAGAGCAAAGTTGTTAAAAAATCTCACTTTAGAAATTTAAATGGCAGTCTATGAATGGAAGGAAAGGTATGCAACAGCTTTTGTGCTTTTGGTATTCAGCAAAACCAGGACAAGTATAGAGGTTTAAAATGATTCATCGTTCAAATCCTTCTCAGGTTCAAACTCTAAAAGTTTTGGAAGCCAAAACTTAATAAAAAGCCAGTAGAGGACTAACTATCTCAGCTCTTCTAGAGGTCCCAAGTCCTGATAGGCTTCTGTCATTACTTGTTCCTATTTTGCAAGACTGAAAAATTCATTTTAGTGCAACACATTTTGAAAGTTGTCAGAATTGCTGCTGAAAACCCTCTCATTAGCACAAATAAGCAAAACAGGGAAAGAATTTGATAAGGAATCTTAAAGAGTATTTAAAAATCTTAAGAGAATCTCTTATAAGTTTTCTTCTGTCACTTTACTGTCCCATATGTTTGTATACAGACACACACCCTTGCACACACATAGACATTCTTCTATCAAAGTTTTGATTATCTAGTCTCTACTTCTTTGAAAATCTAGCTGTATAAAAACATCATCTTCTAACCGGTCCAGAGATAGTAAATGCAATATTACATTTTTCCTTCTTTTTTTTTTTTCAATTTCAAAAAATGTATTTCTATAGGATATACAATCTTTTGATGATTTTGGACAGAAACTAATTCAAATTCCTATAGAAAAGCATGATTTATTAATTTTAGTTATGACACATATTGATTAGATAACTTTATCATTAACAATGTTAAATACAGCAAAATACATAGTTTTAATTCACTATAAATTATCGACAAGTAAAATACAGTTTGATGGTAAAGCGCTTTCTGATTCTGTACTGGACTTCATTTTAGTGAGAAGTTACAAAAGAAAATTCCTAAAAATTACCCATTGCTTGGGCATGGTTTGAGGTTACAAAGTGATCACCTGAGTGTAGTTAGGCTAGAAATATGTGAACACATGTCACTATTGGGGATAAATATTTTATAACCTGAGAATACTCTTCTTATTACCATCCACCCAAGATGTGCATGTCACTCAGCTGACCTGGACTTTGAGCAATGGGAAATTAAAGGGAGTTTTTTGAAGGCTTCCTGAGAACTCAAAATGCACTTGGCTAAGTGATTCACATAGTTTCCTGTCAGTGTCAGAACTACCTGTATGTCAGTGAAAGGGATAGGAAGTATTTTTGATCTTCAGCAAAGCAGGAAAGAAACAGAAATCCTTCCAAGTTCTTTAAAGTGCTACAGTTTAAAGCACTTAGAAGTTAACAAATGTGTATTAAGCAGAAAGTTCACTTGGATACCTCTCATTATTCTTAAGTCAAAATACTTCTGTAGTTGAAGGAGTAGGGGTTGCCTGTGTTGTAAATTTAGCAATTTCTTCTCCTTTCCTATGGTGCCTTCTCAACTCCGACTTGTCAGTCATTGAGTACTCCAGATAATGTTTCCTAGAGCTGAATCTCTCATTTTTCAGTGCTCAAGCAGCTCAAGTTTAATGACTTGTATTCATCTAGATGGATGAAAGCAGAACATTTTTAAAAAGAAATTTTCTTTCATATATCAGCTTTTGTGTACCTAATCCTTGATTCTATCAGCAACAGCTTTGTTCATAAAGCCTGAGGTGTGGGATTTGTCTTTCTATCATTATTTTCCCATGTCCTCCTGTGGAAGATATTAATAAATGCTGTCACTACTTTTTAAAATTAGCTTTCTCCTACTAGCAAGTAATTTCTCTGTGTTCATGGGCTGGATTATTTTTACAGTCTCTTTTCTTATGTCCTCATTAATAATTTCACCTGCTGTATTTTTCTTTAATATGCCAATATGTATAATGAAAAGAAATCGATTCAGGAAGTAGAATTTTTATAAGTAAAAATTTTTATTTTAAGTGAATTTTTATTTATAAGTGAAATTTTTAATTTTTTAATTTTTTCTAAGAATCAGCAGGTGCAGCTTCCTTTACATACATATTCATAGACATACATATTCCTGTGCATACATACTTCAGCCAAGAAACTCTTTAAATTATCAGTACATATTTTCAGTAAGACTAGAAGAACACTGAGAGCCTGAAGAAACCAATTAGTATTTTTTAAAATTCTGACACTCTTGCAAAAGAAAGGTATTTTTGGAACAGTCAGCTTAATATTTATTTCTAGAAAAATATAGCAATTATTTAATCAGAACTCAACAATAAAATATGACAAAAAACTATAAATTTTTATGTGTATGAAATAACTCTAACCAAAACAATTTTAAATGAAATTGCAAGTTTAATTGTAAAAGATGTAATTTTCCTGTTTAATTTTTAACATGTGATGTGTTCATTTCAATGTAAGAAACAGGACTATCCTTAAGCAACAATGGATTGAAATTACACTCTTTCTAGATGCATCTAATTTCTTCTTCAGAGATCATGTATGAGCATACAGATACTGATAGGAATAATTAATATGGCCTGGAACTATTTCACCTCTAAAATCTGAAAATTTTAATTGAGTTTTGGTGTTAAAACATGCCTGGTGAGATTTTTAAACCACAGCTTTAACTGACCCTGCAGTCCAGTAAGTATGAATTTAAATGTCTTTGGATTCACAGCTCTGAGAACACTAACAGAAGATGTCTTAACTAGGTGATAGCATCCCCTTCAAAAGTTGTCTCTGAAGTCCCAGGCCTCTAGGTGTTTTTTCCACTTTCATTTAGACATGCTGATACAGACATCAGTCTGTATCCCTCAGACATAATCTAGAAAATTTTGATTTCTTCATTGATAAGATAATCATTCAGATGAAAATATCCATTTGAATAAAAGCCTAGAGTTAGATGGTGGGAAATCCACTCCTAATTTCTGAAAAAAACATGAATTACATAGCTTGAATCCAATTTCAGATATGTGAATCCTACCTATGTGTACATTTTATTTATTCTGCCAAATTGCTGGCAACTGTTAATGCATTGAATAGCAAGAAACTAAGGTTCTAGACTAATTAAACAATAAACATTTTATATTCAATGTATTCTGTGTCAAAATTTTGAAAAGTCATTTTTTAGTCTCTGAGTGCTTTTGGACTTCCTTAACAAATTATTTAGAGATCTGGAATGTGAAAGTTTGTCTTATATTTCAAGTCATCAGGCCCACACTCTACACTTATGCTCATAAAGCTATTTCATGGATTTTTTTGTCAGTCATGGCTGAAGTTGACCACTGGTTTATTTTTCTAGAGTTCCCATTTGCTATGTAGAGGTGTAGATCTCTTTCCAGTAGAAAGATGATGGTCCTTCTCTCTGGTACTCCAGTGCAGACACATCTGCGGATTTCTGGATGATACATGGAAACTCCATCTAAAATCACAGTCTTCAAAATAAAGTCTAGATTACTATCTAACTCTTAAGTATGTAAGAAAGATGGTTTCAGTTCAGACCCTGGGAGTGCAGAACAGTCAGGGATCTACATATCCAGGGAGCAACTTTGTGGAAAGGGACCTGGATGTTCCAGCGGGCATCACTCAACATGATCAAACAGTGTGCAGCTGCTGTGGCAAAGAAAGTCAACAGGGTGCTGGGTGCAACAACAATGGCATCACCAGCAGAGATAAAAAGCCACTTTCTGCCTCTGCTCAGTGCTTGTCACACCACACATGTATTACTGTTTTCAGGTTTGGTCCTCACCAAGCAAAAATATGTTGGTAGGCTGGAGAGGGTTCAGAGAAGGGTCACAAAGATGATCCAAGGACTGAGAAGCTGCCATATGACAGGCTGAGAAAAATGGATTTGTTCAATCTTGAAAAAAGGCAGCTTTGGGGACCATGCCACCCTGTCCCACTGTTTAAAGAATGGCTACTAAGAAGTTTGCAGGGAGTCACATGAAAAGATGAGGGGTTATGAGCACAAATTGCTCTTGGGGAGATTCTGACTGGAGAGAATAGGAAAATTTCACAACGACATTAGAGTAATATCCTCTGTAAAGTGGTGAATTCCCCAATGTTGTACATTTTTAAGACTCAATTGGACAGTGTGCTATGCCACCTTATCTTGATTTTGCTTTTGCCATAAAAGGTTGAACTAGATGATCCTTGATGTCACTTCCAACCTGATATCCTATCATTCTATGAGTTCAAGATTTGTAGTTACTAACAGTACCTTGGCTTTATACAAGAAAAAACTGACACTTTGAATCATGTGTCGTCTGTTTTTTCTGGCCAGAGAGAGTGTTCTTGACACAGACTCACTTCATTTCACTGTGCTGAATCGTAAAGTCTGGATGCCAGCTTTACAGAGGGAAATAACTCTATTCTCTGAGCTTTCTTATAGATCTTAACTGAGTCTTCCTTCCAACAGAAACAACATGAAGATGCTATCTAATGAAAACAAAGTACTTTCTGTTCTTTGTTTTAAACTATAGCTTTGTCACATATATTTATTCCTGAATTAGACTAGTTTGGAGGATCTTGGATGGAAAAAATACAACCTAATCCATAACCAATTCTAAGAGTCATGGTAATAAACGAATTACTATTCTTTTTTTTTTTTTTATGCTTCTTGAGAAAATCCTATCAGATGGATTCATAAATACATCATAAAAAAGGCTTAAAATTAAAAGAGAATAAGATTCACCTCTATTACATTCCCTGCCCTTCTTTTTCATAATGCAGCTACAAATCTTGGCAGAGACATAGTAAATCTGACTGTTTTCCCTGGTTCTCTATCTTTTTTGACCTTTTTAGCATAGGAGCATGTGCCTAAGAATGCTGTCTAAGCAGAAAAAGACATCTTTCCTACAAGAGCAAGCAGTTAGCTGAGGGAAAGTGTATTAGTAAAGTGACTGCTGTATGCCAAGGAGAAAGCAGGAGAGAGAATGAGGCAAGCTTTGCTTGCTCTGCGATTCTTTAGAAGCTGCTTAATTCTGTCTTGTCCCTCTCTGGGGGCCTAAAACAAGTCCATAATGACTAAGGAGTTAGTTGCAGTTAATTAGCCCTGAAGATCACAAAGTTAGTTTTTATGCCTATTCAAAAAACCCTTTTAGATTTCCCCTAGATGTAACAAAAACTTCTGTCATTTTTCCATTCCCTTTCCTTTACAGTTCCTATGAGAAATGATTCATTTGTTGCTTGAGTCAGCTTGTGGCGGAAGTGCCCTATGACGAGAAGACCACACTTTTCTCGTTTGTAATAGCTCACACATTCTGCTCCAAAGGGAAAAAACTCTTGCCTCTCACTCCAGACAAAAGAAATTAGCACCTTTTCTTCACAGCACATGCTAATTTTTTTTGGGGTAAGGTTAATTTTCTTCGGAATTCTGGTATTGGGCTGTGGTTTGGATTTGTGCTGAACACAGGACTGATAACATAAAAATGTTTTCTTATTATTTCTGAGCAGCTCTTATACAGATCCAAGTAATTTTAAGGCATTTTACGCTGCTCATACAATACTGCAAGGAAGTTGTAGGTGGAGTTGGGAGGAGACTCAGCTGGACAGGTAACTCCAACTGACCAAAGGCATACTCCATACCATATAAAGTATATAGTGTTCACTATTTTATATAGTGGTTCACCATATAAAGTAGGGAAGGAAGAAGAAGAGGCAGAGTGATAGCATTTGTCTTCTCATGTCACTGTTAATACACGATGAGACCCTGCTCCCCTGGATAAAGCTGAACACCTGCCTGCCCATGGGAAGCAATGTTTGTTTGTTTGTATGCATGGTTTGTGCTTTCTTTATTAAACTGCCAATCTCAATCCATGAGTTTTCCAGTTGCTATTCTTCTGACTCTCTGCTGATCCTGCTGGTGGGATAGAGAGTGAATGGCTGTGTGCAATTTGGTTGGTGGCTGCAGGTAAACCATGACACATCTTAAGACAGTCTGAGAGATGCTAAAGTGTCATGAAATCTTATATTCCATGATTCTTTCTGTACCACCCCATACACAGGGCAATGAAAAACAGTAAAATATCTGCATTGAAATCATAAATATATCAGAAATTGTACAGAAAAACAAAATTTCATTTACTGAGAAAGCAAAAATCACCTAGAACTTAGTGAGACAAACATGTAATGGGAAAGTGTCTAGAACTGAAGTAAAGAAGCAAGAGATCAGAGTAGATTTCAGGTGGTTCAAAATCATCTAACATTTAAGATCACAGTAAGTGGGTGAACAGGTGAATAGGAGCCTAGAGGGAATAGCAATAGAAAAGAAAACTAGCCAATTATAGTCAAAAAAGTCAAAAGTCACCTTACTTTTCTCTTCCTCAAACCCATTTCTCTGAGGAACTAATGTAGTGAAGATCTGAAAAAAACCCACTACTAGTTACTGTGAATAGTATGAATGACCAGGTTAGCAGTGTGCTGCTGGACTTGTGAATCTTCCAAACACAGCAGCAAGGCAGAATGCCAGAGGTAGGTGTTCAATTGACATGTGCATTCCGTAAAATCTGGCGTCAAGCTGAGATGGAGAAAAGAAAATGTGTGCTCAAATACTAATGTCAGTTAAATGTTTTTGTAGTATTTCCTGAGTGGGGAGACTATGAAGAATTTCACACTCTTTCAGCAGCCCAAATACATTGAATGAGATCTTGAGCAGTGCACAGATGTTTTGCAGCACACAGGACATTTGTCATGATCCTCCTTCATGGTATGCTACTGATAGTACTCATCATAGGACCATTCAATAATTTAGAGTCATACCATCTTCATCTTACTGCAGTCCCAAGCAAATAATGTAGCTCAAATTCTCTTTAAAAGTTTCCTGGAACTTTAGACTGAAACACTAGAACTCAAGAGTCTGCTGGTATTAATACACTTATTTGAGGGGATGGGTTTCTCAAAGCTTTGTAGGAAGCTACAATGATATTTCAAAGCTGAAGCGTATCTGTTTATTTTACTGCCTAACCCTTGCATTGACCCTATTGAACCATTGACAGTATGCCAGAAATCTCAGATACAGTTTGTGTACTCTTTCTTATTAATTCTATTACTAGCATCTGTCAGTCTTACAAAGCAATATATCAAAAGGCAAGGTCAAAGATTTTTTTTTTTCTGCCTAAAACAGAATGTAAAATTATACAGGGATATTGTAGTGGGTTGACCCAGGCTGGATACCAGGCACCCACCAAAGTTACTCTGTTACTTCCTTTCACAAGTGGACAGAGGAGAGAAAATACAGCAAAAAGTTCATGAGTGAAGGACCAGGATTTAGTGTACATAGGATTTAGTGTACATAGTTTTTAACCATAATTATCTTCAGAAGAGATGCTCTCCCCTTGTATTCTTAACATCTATATAATGTTACTATTCTCTTCTTCATTACTGAGAATGAGTGGCATTGAACTAATCACTTGTGTGCTGATTACAAAGCATTCTGTTCATTCCTCATTAACCTCTATGAACCACTAAGAAATATTGAGCTGACCTGACATATTTTCACTGTCCTCTTTGTGGCTTGTCAGGCACTTAATCACTATAGTTGCATAGAAATTGCTTATAACTTTTTCAGTGTGAATTTTTATTTTCACATTGTTACACCAAAACCATGAATATTTGGATGCAGATCAAATAGAATAGAATAATTTTATTCAAAAACAACAGTCACAATTTCGAGTAAACTACAATGACATTGAATTGAAACAACATAGAAGGTTCTGAAAGCAGCTCATCTATTTCTAGATAAGGAAAATATTGACTGTGACAGCACTGAAAATATTTCAAGGGTCATGTATGTTACTTGGTTGTAATTAAGTAAATCATAGTTAATTAGGGATAAACTGAGAGAACCAACCCAAAAGAATTAATAAGGCTCAATTAATAATGTTTGATTTACTCTCCTGAGTGTGCTCTTGTTTTCAGGCTTTCTGGTCAAAGTTCATCCCACCAAGACTTACTACAAACATATGAAGCAGCCAACATATGAAATTTTTTCAAAGTTAGTTGTGGTGGGTAGACCCTGCCTGGATGCCTAGTATCCACCAAATCTACTCTGCAACTGGACAAGGGAGAGAAAATATAATGAAAGATTCATGAGTTAAGGACTGATAGAGATCACTCACTGAATGCTATCATAGGCAAAGCAGACTCTGCTTGGGGAGCTTAATTTAATTTTTCCTTAAAAAAAATTAGAGCATAATAATGAGAAATAAAATAAATCTTAAAAACACCTTCCTGCTACTCTTTCCTCATTCCCAGGCTGTACTTCCTCCAAGTTTACCAAGAACTGCTCCCGCTTGTGTTACTCTTTCATGGGCTGCCATCTTTGTGGCACAGCCTGCTCCAAAATGGGTTCCCATGACGTTGTGAGTCCCACCAGCAAACCTGCTCCAGTGTGGTGTCCTTTCTCCAGGGGTCTGCAGGTCCCTGCCAGGAGCCTGCCTCAACATAAGCTTCTCACAGATGCAAAGCATTCTTTCAGGCACCCACCTGCCTAGGCATGGGTCTCCTCCAAAGGCTGCAGCTGGATCCCTGCGCCATCCATGGGCTGCAGGGGCACAGCAGCTTTACTGTGCTCTTCACCAAGAGAACCCCAGCCCCAGCACTTGGAGCACCTCCTTCCCCTCCTTCTCTGCTGACTCTGGTGTCCGACCCAAAAACTAACTCTGCTCCAGCTAAAACTATTACACTACCTCAGATATAAGTGTCTACTGTGTATGTTTAAGCTTGGTGAAAAATCCTACTTGTGTCTGAATACATTTCCAACTTTTTTTAATTATTGGATATTTTTTGTTTGTTTTACCAGTTCTTTCTGCTTTTAAACTTTTTAAAATTATATCTTTTTATTTTCCCATTCAATTTGCTTCAAGAGCCATACCTGTACTTATATCTAACCGCATCTATTATTGTAAAACTATATGTAAATAATTTAATCACTAAAATTGTTATTAATATTTCCCTTTTATCATGTTGTCTTAGGTTCTCCAAGATAAAATAATTTTCTGGAAATAGTTGACTTGTGACAAAGGAATATTTTTTCTGTGTCAAGATATACCACTACACTCCTACAGGTTCAGATTGTTTATATTCAGCTATCTTGATTCAACTGAGAGCACGATACAGAAATAAATTGAGAAGCAGTGATGAATGCTTAGAGACAAGAAATAGGTAAGGCTCCTGCATATCAGCATATCAGCAACATTGTTGATCATAAGACATCATTATCTTGACATGCAAGAAGTCATATCAGAAGTATATACACGTCTCCATTTTCCTAGATTGATCATGATTGAAGGCATAGGAGTCATTTCTATAACAGGACCTTCCTTCTGGTACTCATTAAAAGTCTGGGTTTTTCTATATAAAAAGCAAATTTTTTTTTTTTTTTTTAAGATATAAAATGTCTAAGTGGTTGCATTATTATTGTATTTGAAAAAATGAAAAGAAGTAACATTGTAGGCTGCCAATGTAATTTAAGCAAATATGAATTGCACTAGGACACAGTAAAAAATAACTTACAGTTCTGGTACAATTTCCTTTAGTAGAAAACCTCATACAATAAATTTTATCTGCAATTTTAGTGCATTTCTGAATTCCATGCTAGTACATAAAATGAGGTAACATAGCAGCAGCTTGATAAATATTTTATATATTCTGACTGGATAAACAGATTCAGATGCATCCCAAAGCATGATGACTACCATTAGTCATAGTCACCTCTTTATGGCCTCAGCCTTCTGGAAAATTTAATTCATTTGTTATGCTCCATGCATAACCTGACAGCCATGAATATAATAGGCATTTGTTCTTTGCCTGCGACAGTCAGGTCGCAGTGTCCAAGTGTTCACGATGCACAGCCACTGTTACTGAGCAGGGAGCACTGTGGCCACGCTGATGTCAGATAGCAAGCTGAAGTCATGCACGACAGATAGCTGTTATCAGGGCCTCATGGACATCCCTTCCCACAGAAGCTCAGGAACGGCACAGACTCCAACACTTCTGAGTCTCAATATGAGCACAATTTGACCTTGCTTTCCTGAACAGGCCAAAACAGAGCAGGCAGGTTACAAAAGCTTAAACCAAACACACTAATAGGTCAACCCAAACTTTGGTTGCTGTGTAAATGTACCCATAGCAAAAGAGTAGGGAAAAAAAAGAAAAATCGGCAAATTCACTTACACTTTCAAATCATCCGAGTTTTATTAATGCAAGAACTATATAGATATTAAATTTTGGAAAGAACACACTACCACCAGTAAGAACAAATCTTTATTCAGTCAGAAAGGGAAAAAGCGGAAGTATTTTCTACCCAAAAAACCCCCAAAACAACCCATAAAACAAAATCAAAAACCACCCAAAACAAACAAACAAACAAACAAACAAACAAACAAACAAACAAACAAACAAACAAACTACCCCCCAAAAGCACACACACACAAAAAAGAAAACAAGCAAAGAAGAGACAGAAATGGAGCAGATGGGAGAAAGTGCCTATCCTAGGCATACTGAGAACATTTAGCCAGTAGCAGGACTAGAATAAGGTCCTATATCATCAGGGAGCTTTCACCACTTTAAAATCTCATTGATTTCCTTCCTTCAGAAGAAAAAACGAAAAAATAGAAGATAGTAGGGACACAACCATGTATAATGTCCTCTCTTTTAAATAATTAAATACAATTTAGACTAAAGAACATCCAAACTGTATAAGTATAATCCTATTGTAAAAATTGTCCCTCTTTTTGTAGTCAGAAAAAAATCCTCAGTGCAGATGAATTCACTTATAAACAATCACTTTAACACCCTGCCTTAGTGTAGACCAGTGATCATGTAGTTTGTAAATGTGAATTGTAGCTTTTCGTGTACATGGACTCATGTAACACCAAATGTGCTCAGCTGGAATACAAGTAAAGGAACAGTTTTTCTCCACAAGTGACAGGACTGTTACTTTGTGTTTTCCAATTAGAATATATTTCTACTTTGGTGTCACTTAACGGACAGCAGGTTCAAATTCCTTTGTGATGCTGTATTGCTGTGTTGGGTGCAGGTGTAAAGGTTTTGGTATGTGGAGAGAGCTGCAGGGGTGGCCTCTGTCAGGAGCTACCCTGATCCAAACACAGACATTTCCAGCTGGCACCAACAGACTCACCACAGGGCATAGCTGAGCTCAGCAGCCACCATGGTGGCAGCTCTGGAAATGTGTATTTAAGAAAAGGCAAAGATTTCATGTAAAGGAAGGAGAAGATTTTCTGTTCTTCTTACATGTTATGAGGATAGTAATATTTCTAGGCACTGCAACACATATACAAGGGAAACAGATTGAAAGTCATGATAAATGTACAGTAGTTAGGACTCTGTTCATATTAAAAAATGAAAAAATATTTACATACATAGCCACTCAAATGGAATAAGAAGACTAAGCCTTAAAATCCTTTAAAAGCTTCTTTACCAATCTAAATGACCTTTCATTTCCACTCTGTGTAGTGGGTGATTGGATACCTACCTCACAGCTAGTTGCTTACAGTACTCATGCTTAGCTTAAGGTGTCTAAATCTGGAACTGAACCCAAGTGGTTCTTACAGAGCATAGGCTTATTGCAAGGTTTAAAAATAAACTTAATTACAGGACATAAAAGACACCTATGTTAAAAAAAATATAATAAAAAAGAAAGAGGAACAGAACTGCAGAAGCAGATACATAGCCTACTCCATAGCTTAATTAATGCATGAAAGTAGAATATATATTTTTTAAAATTTTGAATAATTTGAATATTTTGAAAATTTCAATATTTTGAAAATTTATGCTTGAAAGTGGATAAATAGACATACATATAATGACAGAGATATCTGTGCAAACCCTCATACATTCAAGAAAAGACATGTCAGATAACCTTTTAGTACTCAGTATAAAATCACATATTTTATTAAATTTTTGCAATCCATTGGTTTAGTTTCATCTTATATATGGATAGATAGATAGATAGATAGATAGATAGATAGATAGATAGATAGATAGATAGATAGATAGATATGCAAAGCTAATAACTGACTAGTTTCAGTCTCCTTGAAATTGGGAGAAGATATACCTCCATCAGCAGTAGAAGAATATCTTTCTTTTTATTTTACATCTAAAGTTGAGGTTTTTCAGCACATTAATTCTCAAGACCAATCTTTTATAAACACAAGAGTTCAGCTTGTAATGAATTAGAACAAGAGATCAGCTAGTTTTATTAACCTAGTATGCTGTAGCCTGATTATAAAAAGAAGAAGGAATTATGGAAGGCTCTACAGTATTTTAATGACTCATAAAATTGTGGTGGTAGATTGGCATATCTATAATTAGGAAAACTAACTCCTCTAATTCAATGCAGACATTACAAGAAAATTCCATTAGCAATCTACAAAATAATGCAATATTTATATGCTCACACATAAAGGAAGAAAACAATTTGACAAATTGTTTCTATTTTGGTTTGTGTTCTCTTCTCAGAATGAAATACAGGTCATAATGAAGAATATCAGATCATAACACCAAGTACTGTCTTGAATCACTTGCTGTTTTTCTTGCTTGTTCCTTTTTCAGTTAAGCCATAAATATTTATTTTTAAATTATCACTTTTCTCTGCAATGTCTAGGTCAGTACTGCTCACTTTAACTTCTAAACCTTCTTTGCATCAAGCTGAAGATCTTGTTTTTTTCAAACTATTTCTCTGAGATTTCAACAGTCTCTCCCCAAAATTGCTCGTCATCCCTTCTGTCCCTTATCTCTTCCATCGAGATAATGGAATAGGGGTGGGAAAACAAATGAATCAAAACTCTTTTCAGTATACAAGGGTCATAGAATTCAACTCTTGTCAATCACAGATTCAAGTTTGAGCTTGTGATTTTATTTTCCTCATACAATCAATAGGGAGAAATAAACGCCTAAACGGTTGATTGATGTGTCAGCTGTTAAAAGCATCTCTTGTAAAGTCAGCTGAACTATATTTGGAGAATTCAATTTCTTTACAATGCCTTTAAAAGAAGTTTGAGGTGTAGTAGCTTTAGATATCTGATTCAAGATGCGAGATTTCCATTAGGTGATTTAGAGGATTAAAGCCGTGGTCTTGCCCTCATCTATTAAGTCAGTAGAAAGACAGAATGGTATGGTTGAAATAGAGTAAGAAAGAAGCATGGACTTAAAAGAAAAGTAATTGTTTATGGGCAAATTAAAAGAATAAATTTAAGCCATGAATTCAATTTTTATTATATTATATATTAATGAGATCATAATGTTAAAAAGTGAAAATTATTAAATACGGAAAATATCTGAGTCTCCATTTTTTTGAGTTTGTGGGTCTTGAGTTTTTTGTGACATTTTCTTTTTGTTGTTTGTTTTTAATAAGCTAGAATACTCAGACAATTGAGTAATGAAACAAAAGAATCAATGAGAATGTGCATTTGCTCCTATAGGAAAATAAGAAAATCCATGAGTAAAATTAATGCTTCATTCATCTAAGAATAGTTTTCAGTAATTGACTATTATGCTGGTTTATAGAGGAGTTCAGCTTTAGCCTGTTTCAACTTTGGCTTAAGTAATCTTAAAAATCCCCTGATTTTTCCATGAAACTTGCCATGAACAAAAAGACACAGGAGTAAAGCAGATGCAGTGCAGACATATTTTGCCATAGTACAGTTATGGGGGTAGCGTTCATCTTACTAAGTGTTCGTGTCTTTGTTATAGTTATCTGGAGTTGTTAATCTGAGATAGATTTATAGTTAGGGGACAATCACTTGTCAAAATATGACCCAGGGATGCACATACAATCCTGAATTTGAAAACCACAGTGCAAATGAAGGCAAAGTCATTTTTTGACAGAGACTTATCAAAAGGCTGGCAAACATATGTTTGATACAATCTTCTATTTTTTTGAGGAACTCTGACCAATATCAATTTTCATTCATAAACCCAACTTCCTTTATCCTGCTTTTCAAAGAAACCTGAAATACAGCTTTTTAAGATGTCAAGTACACTAGCCCTCTAAATAGAAACAAATACCAGCTATATAAGTGTATAGTTTGGGGAAAGTGATAAAAATATTGCAATTAAATATAGAGATGTGTGGTTTTACTTAAAAGACGTTCACAACTGAAATGGAGAACAGATCTGAGGATTGATCACTTTATTTAATCTATGGTTACTACCACACCTTCTGTGACATATGTGTTTCAATAGTAATTGTAGTGAACTGGGCTCTAAATCAATTATTTTGATTTCTATTTGAAAAGACAAGAAAATCATCACTACACTGATGCTTTCCACTACAGTAATGACACAAATGTTATTTGTATTGATATTAAGCATTTGTTGGGTTTGAAATTTTCAATTATATATTGTTTGAAGCCTACTTCTTTTTGTAATTTTTTTTGTTTTAAAATCAATAATTATTAATGTTGCAGTATGATTAAAACATACTACAGATTTGGCAGAATCTAGGTTGGTATGTCTTATTTAGTGAAATAATTTTTTTCTTTTGAATAATTTATTTTTAATTAAAAAAACCTCCAACACCCACATGCTGTGCTACAGGCAAAATTAAGTTTTCTTATTAAAACCACTGGGAATAATCAAATCAAATCTTGCAATATTTCTGTCTTCTATTATACTGATTTAAAATTTTTCTCAAAGGCATAGGAAAATTGAGGTAGTAAGGAATCTTCTCTGAGTTGCTTTCATTGTATTTTCATGTACAACTTACTATTGTCAAATGCCCTCAGGCATAGAATCCCTCAAATTAGAATTTATTGCTGAGTTATGCTGTGGCATTCATCAGTTTGCATCTAAAATGGTAATGTGATGGTGATGGTAAAGTTTGAAAAAATAAGCTCTGGCTTGAAGCCAAAGTAAATGAATTTTTGTATATCTCTTAAAATTTCAAACATTCACGAAGAAAATTTTTGTCCAGTCCAGTTTTTATGGATGATACTTCATGAGAGTTTCAAACAGATGTACATTGCCTTGTTTTCACAATGTCCTCTCCTTGGTGTTATAAACCATGATGTGTTTAATTTACCTTAAAGCCTCTCTTTATCTTATGCCTTTAAATTATACTCTCTCTTCTTCTATTCTTCAACCAGAGTTTCCATGACAAAGTAGTAATTGATTACAAAGTTTAGAGACATGATATTCTGCACCTGAAGAAACACTGCAGAAAAATACTGGCCATCAAATATATTCTAAAAAGAGTAGATATTTCTAGCACAGACACCAACAAATTTAAATATATTATTAAGTACAAATAAATTGTCTGAAGAAAGTTTATACAGCAAAGGATCTAAAAAGGTGACATAAAGTGGAGAACCCTAGTGCCCTCTCCTTAACACCAAGAACAGATAAACTTTTTCTTGGAAAGCTGATATTCATAGGGAAATACATTTCTACCAGTCTGAAGAGAAAATCTTAGAATCCTCTTTTCCAAAACTGCATTTTTAAACCTTCCTTCCCAACCACTTTTAAAGCAAAGATGATTTTATCTACAACCTGATGTTAAAAACACAAAAATTGTGTCTTTTGATGGAAGTCTACCACTAATCACTTTTTCCTGTACCAAGCTGCCAAGTTCCTTCCTCAATTTCCATACTATAAAGGACTTTATCACATAAAAATATCTGATTTACAAGACTGATAAGACATTCTAAGTTTTATGGATTTTCTGAAACATTTAACGAATATACAGTGCAACAAATTCCAGAGTAAAGAAAATTATGTGACATGTAACATTTAGAAAATCTCTGTCTTCTGGAGCTTGAGGACAAGTAGACGACATCAATTAGTGAAATGTTACTTCACATGGTGATAGGTGGAGTTTCCTTAACAATTTCTATTTCATGTGTGTAAAGATTGTTTTGCATGCAACACAAATGAGTCAGATCTTCTTCCCTAAATAGAAGTTTTGAATATGCATCATGTTGTTTCTGTATGGTTAGTGAAAGAAACAGGGATCTACTCCAAGGCCATGTGACACTGAATGGTTTATGTCCATGTTATTTGGGAATATTCACACATACAACAGACACTTTTTGGAAAAATATAGCTGCAGAATTTCAGAATAAAGTTGGAGAGCTCTCCTGCATTGAAGCAACATGAACTGTCAAGAGTCCTCTGAATGTTATTGTTCAGGCTGAAAAACATGAGGAAAGCAAGATATCTTTAATTAAGAAGCATTTTATAAGTATGTTTGTTCAAATTTTGTAATTTTCTTTTTTGGAGAAAAATAGTAACAACTTAAAAAAGAGTGCTGAAATAACCCATCAAGAAGAATATGGGATCTGTCATTACTGTGTTTCTTAAGATGTCCTAGTACTTCAACTCTCCTCCCCACTCCACCACAGTGAGGGGGAAAGAGAGGGGACTGAGTGGCTGCCTGTTTTTTCATCTCCATCTGGCCTTAAAACTACAACACAAGAGGAAATATTACATTTTTAACAACAGTCCACAATTAATTCTCAACCCCCCTTCCCTCAACCAACCAACCAACCGACTAAATAATCCGATGTATTCTGCATCTCCAAAATTATGCAATTAGTACAAATGAATGAACACAAGAAGTGATAAGTGGAAAATTATGAATATTTCCTCAGGTATTATATGTACATACTCTCTAGGCATTTCATAGTTTCATCATAAGTTGTTCTTTTCTGAGGTGCTCTACCAAAGCTGTAGAAAAATTCTTTCAAAAAAAGACAATTTATTCACTGATACCTGTATTGTATTTCTGCCATTTTTTTGTTAACCTTGCAGTAAGGATGGAGGTATTTATATCACAGTTTCCAAGTTCTTCTGGCAAGTTTTCAAAGCTGATTTATTGTTACTGAACATTCTGAAGTGTTTTTGCATCATGTTCCTGTGATCTAGCTTTCCATTTCACTCGAGTTTCATTTGCTAAAACAAACAAGCTATATACTTACTACACATTCAGTTCTGGTACTATTGAATAATGGTATATGTGTAATGCAAGGAGATCAAAGAATTGTCATGAGAAAAACAGAAGAAACTCATTCACCTCCTCCACAATCCTCAGTTTATTAATTTAATTAATAGACCAATTTACATTGTCTCACAGAACTAGAAGAGAAAATCAGAACGTCTTATTTTAATTCCAGAAATTACTATAAGACATTCAAACTTCAACTTGTAACAAATCTTGTTATTCAAATACCGGAAATTACATTGTTTTGTCTTAAAATCTAATTACAGACAGGAAGTTTAGGTTTACAGAATTCACAGCAATAGAATAACAAAATACAAAGTTACTAATTTACACAGAAGCACTGTGAAGTCATTCTGAGGTTTCAAAACTGTATCCGGTCTATCTTGACCTCATAGACTATTGGTTGCTAACATTTGGATCTTCAAAATATGTTTTCTAACAGTTGTGAAGAAGAGTGAAGAATTACTGGATTGAAAAGTGGCAGCTGGAGGACTCCCTCAGGATTGTAAGAGTTTGCAAGATGTAACTTCCTCAGAAATTCCTTCTGTATTTATTTATTGATTTAGTCTAATTAATAGCAATCAGCACTTCAGTCTGAGATTCCTACACATCCAAAGGGAAGGGTAACAAGAAGAATTGCCTTAAATTGATGATGTGCAGTGTAAGAGATGATCATAAAAGTGTTTAAGGATAGTTATTTTCTATGAAACAGTAGATAAATGCTCTATAAAGCAGAAAAATGAAGATTTGGTTTTCTTTTATTTTTGTCTCAGAACTTAAATGTAAAATAGAGTAAAGAAATAAGTATTAGATTCCTCTCTCTTTTGACAGTAAAATCAAGACAAGCAGGAATGAAATCTTAGATATTTTAAGCAATAAAACCATGTTTATGTCACTGTAAAAATGTAAGATCTTGTCATAGTTTTTTTCCCTCTCTGACACTCAAAACCATTAGATTTTATCACACAATGGTGGAGGATTAAAGTCCTGATTTTAAAGGTTCTCCTTAAACTTTTCTGAAATAGTACATTACTTTTAGAACAACCTTTAAAAATCTTTATGTTAAAATATGCAGCATGACTTTCTACAACTCTGGAAATTTATTGCAAATAAAAAAATGGCCAGCATTTTCAGAGACTTGTGCTGGTCTTCCATAACCACCAGCACTTTAAAGGGTTCAATCTTATTTATATGGATGTCTAAGAAAATGCTGCCTAAGCTGCCCATTATTGAAAATGCTGTGTTCAGAATTTTAACTCACTCCAAGCATTCAGCATGTCACTCCAGTCTTGAGGGACAGCCACAGTGCAACTGCTTGTCAAATATCAGATTTACTTTAAAATTGCTTTAATGACTTCTATGACAATATATAGTTTTGAATTTATAACCAGAGCACAGGAGTGGTAGCGGAGGTGGGAGAAGTGAGTGAGCAAAATGTGTCATAACAGAAATCGACCAGTGTAATGAAGAAGCTTGAATCCAACATCATCTGCGTAAGAAAATCAAAATCATAACTTTTGAAGAGCTATTGGTAGTCTTAATCTTTTTACATAACTGAACTCTGAAAGATTTATGTTTGAAGAATCCTAAATAGAGTTTCTAAGTATGGTCATAAGCAATAAGAGGTGCCTTTGGTTGTATATTCCAGNTATATATATATATATAGACACACATAATATTTATGCGTATGTACATATATGTGAAAAAATGTACATATATCTATATATGTATATACATAATAGCATGTATAGCAACCACAGTCTATACAGATCCTACATTTCTTGTATTTTTTTATTAATGTTGTAGTGTCAGCTCTTCCTTATAATTTTTATTTTTTTCTCCTTTTGGTCCTTTTTCCAATCACCCCAGTGCTATCGTAAACCTTCTGTACATTATTATCTTTCTTTTTCTTGATGTGCAGTCATCAGTCCGCTTTCAAGTGAAGACAATGTTATCTTACTTTCTCAAATACCTTGTGAAGTAATATATTAATTCTCAAGAACCATGCAACTACTTCAGATTGTTTTGATTTAGTGGTAGACCTAAAATAAAAAAAATCATGCCTTTATAGAATAAAAAGCATTCTGAGGTAATTTTCCATGTTAGAAATCTAGTCCATGATTTTTTTGGTCTTACTAACAACATAAACACACTGTCTGAATCAAGATTGTAATATTACTTAGCAGAGATTGTATAATGCATTATATGTAACATATTTTGCACACATTTCACTAAAGCTGAGCCATAAACTACCACAAAATTGTTGTTGTTTTTGCATATTTGTAGAATTTTTCCACAACCTGAAGTCATTGATGACTTTTTTTCTTTGTTGGTTTGCTGTCAGGTGCATATATAAATGCAGTGGCGCATGCATGACCTCAGAGTATCTGGCATACTGTACACTCATTTTTTAATCCCTCAGTAACTTGCTTTGTTGAGCACTGCCTTCCCTTCTGACCCCATTTTGCTATGCAGTGAGTGCTAATGCACGGTTGAATGCAAGAGTCACAGGGCAATCAGATACTTAGGAGACAAGGAGCTAGAGTCAGGCTGACAGGAAAGGGTAACTGCACCAGGACTGTTCCATGGAATGAAGAAGAGAAAGGAACAAGACGATCAATCAAGTTTGTGTTAGGTACCAGACTAAAAGTTTTTTGTGCTACATTATATTCAAAATTCTATATTCAAAATTTCTATTCACACCAGAAGCTCAGTGTGTCACTGCATTTTTGACTTCATCAGGCTTCAGAAATTCTTTCAACAGGAGTAACAACAATTTGTTTTCTACTTTAAGAAATATAGCCTTCTGTAGCACTTATTGTAATTTCAGCTGATGTATCCCAGTGCTGTTTAGGCTGAGAAACAAAGGTTTAACTAAGCAAGAGAAAGAAACTTATGCTATCACTAATCTTATACTATCACTGAGGTTTGTATGATCAGGGGATGTAGAAAGTGATTTTGTTTGGAATTCATCTTATATTTGAATGGAACAATTGTAAAAAAAAAAGTTAAAATATTACAGAAATCATAGACCTATCTGTTAAATGCAAAAATCTTCTTTATTTTGTGAGGAAAGGGACCTTTATTCTTTTTCAGTAGACTCAAACCCAAAGAAATTCTGCCTTTATCATTCTCTCTTACTTTTCTTACTTGTATAACTTTCTCCATATTTAGCTGGTTTATACAGCTTCCCTTAAGCTTGTTCATGAATAACTTATGAGCCCATTTTGTCTTAATTTCCATATTTTTGTTTTTAATCAGTTGCTTTATCACAGTTGAGGGATGCATTTAGGCTATCTCTTACCACATTCAAACTGTTCCAGTGTGAAGTGCATATATTTCATCACTGTCTCAGTGCAACTTTAATTTAAAAATTAACACAATTTATATCAGTTTGAATGAGATTATACAAGTATTTAAATACTACTATTCTGCTAGCTGAAACCTAAGTATTCATTCTAATGCTGTCTCCAGTGATGTATAGGTTGTATCTGCTAAGAGCAGGAAAATCTAGATAAGCAAAATGACTCACTAAAACCAGAGACTGAGCACTAGAATGAGCACTAAAGTCACCACACATTTTTTACTTGCTTTAATCATAAGAACTTACACTTATAGAATCACAGAATTGTAATGGTTGGAATGAGCCTCTGGAGATCATTTAGTCCAACTCCAATACCAAGGCAGGGTCACCTACAGCAGGCTACACTGGAATACATCCAGGTGGGTTTTGAATGTCTCTGGAGAGGGAGACTCCATGACCTCCCTGGGCAGCCTGTTCCAGTGCTCTGACACGCCCAGTGTAAAGATGGTCTCCCTCATGCTGAGATGATACTTCTTGTGGTTTAGTTTATGGGCATTGGTCCCTGCCATATTGTTTGGCACCACTAAAAAGAATGTGACACCTTATTCTTCACTGTTGACTTTGAGATATTGGCCCTGTACAAGTCTCCTCAGCCACTGTTGCATAAGCTGTGGGCTCCTGGCCACTCCTGAATCTTATGAGGCTCTCCTGGTTCAAGAAATCTCCCTGTGCACTGTACTAAAGTACTCTGCTGCTTATCATACTGGCATAAGAATTGCTTATCTTGTCAACTGCCAAGTCCTTTTTAAACATCATGCCTAAAAATAGTGAAGTAAAATGAGAAAAATACAGAAAGAATAATTACTCACAGAGTTATTTTGGACTCAGAACATTGTTGTAGCAATAGGCCACTGCCAGTCTTTGAAGTGTTTATACCAGCCATTTAAACAGTGAATGCAAGCCCTATTCCTAGGGTTAAGGATTCATTCCTGATTGTCTTGTGTTTGCAATTATAAAGAGCCAGGACAAGATTACATTAAAACTTACCTTCATTTCAAACCAATTTGATTTCTGTAATTTGGCATAAAGCATTTGTCTGAAAACATACAGATATTATTGATCAGAAGGTAAATTCAAAACAAATAGAACTGTAGAAACATAGACTATCCTGAAAGACTATCATTGGAAGCCCAGCTCCAGGCCCTGAACAGGACAATCCCAAAAATTACACCATGGACCTGAGAGTACTGTTCAAATGCTTCTTAAATTCTTTCAGGCTTGTGCTGTGACCATTTCCCTGTGAGTCCTGATCCAGTGCCCAACCGCGCCCTGTGTGAAAAGCCTTTTCCTAATATTCAGACTGAATCTCCTCTAATAGATGCAGGCTGTTTCCCTGGGTTCTGTCACTGGTCACCACAGAGAAGAGATCAGTGTCTGCTCCTTCTCTTCCCCTCGCAAGCAAGTTGCAGACTGCAATGAGATCACCTCTCAGTCTCCCTTTCTCCAGGCTGAACAGATCATTCTTCATAAGGTTTCCCCTCCAGATCCTTCATCATCTTTGTTGCCCTCCTTTGGACTCTTCTTAATAGTTTTACACCCTTCTTTTCTCCGGAAATAAATATTAATGTAATGTCTTAAAATTGTTGGTGGTATTGCATCTTCAAAACATTGTTTTATTGTTAATAAAGTGTATAACAGAAACAATATTTTCTCTTTCTCATTTTTCCCCAAAGACGGAAGCAGATCTATATTATTCTTAAAATCAGTTTTATATTTTCATATGTATTGAATACCAGTTGATAATTTATGTGATTTTAAGGTTTGAGTGAGAGACAGAGGAGAAATGTAGGGTGTTGGAGGTCAATAGTAAACCTAAATGTGGCTGACCAGCAAACCTGGGGCTTTCACCTTTACCTGCCCATGGGCTCAGAAGTCCCATTTCAGTCTGAGTCTTCAGTTATTATCTGAATGATGTTTTAGTCTCAATGATCTCCAGCTCAGCTGTAGCAGTGCGGATCCCATGGATTCTGATCTGAAGGCTGTTTCCTGGCTTGACCTCAGCTCTGTCTCATCACTGTGGTCCTCCCTCAATATCCCATGGCTGTTCCTGATCTTGATTCACTGCATCAGGCTTGATCTTGTGCTCTCTAAGCCTGAAAAATACTGTCAACCTGTTTTTTTAAGTGCCTGCGACAGAGGTTTTAAATATAAAGTAATTTCTATTGAAATTATTTTGTTTGATTTTTTGATTTCTTGAACGTTTATTTGCATAGTAATTTTATGCAGGAACTCTCCTCTTTGACTAGAAGTGATTGGGAGATATTTAAGTGCATACCAGTAGCTAANGTGGTGAAGCATGTTAAGACTAAGTAAAACTGGCAGCATAAATAGCTTTTAAATGGATGTATAACCTTTTTAAAGGTTAGCTATTCATTCTCCCTCTTTCATTTTTATCTGACTGAAATAAAGGCCTCCATAATTCCAGTGAGATGTGAGATACTCTGGGAAATTGACTGAAAACATAAAAGGAGTATATTCCAGAGTACCAGAAAGACAGACTTTGACTGTCTGAAGGTTTTTTTTCAGGTGGGTCTTTTTTCAAGATATTGGTTGATTCTCTTTCTGTCCTATTCTTTCTCTCTTTCATATGAGTACATCTTGCCACTGTATATATTCTTTTAACTTTACTCACTTTCAGTGTTTTTCTGACCTCTGTGGGTCTCATACTGTCAAATGCTCCCAAAACTTCAACCTTGCTTCACATCTAAGCAATTAGGTAAAATATTACCTTGTTTTACAAGTATTATTAGAATTATAAACCTTAAAAATGTTTTCATCTGTATTTATAGACACATAGTTAAGTATAATTTTTCAAATCATCTTTGTGAACATGTTCTATGCTCTATGGATGAGATTTGGGGTTGAACTCTGAAGATGCAGCATATAATCATCCTCTCCATCATACTCTTTCTTGCTCTTCAGCTATTTCTTTTCTTCCTGCCAAGTTCTGGTTTCTTTCCTAACAATCTCAACATCTTGTCAAGAACTATGTAGCAGGAAAAAAAGTCAGGGCAGTTACCCTTTTAAAATTATTGGAGACCTCCCTAATTTCTTTTATCCTTCAAAGATAATAGGCAATAGCTTCACAAAGACATCTTTCACCTCTGTTACTGCAGAATGCTGTACGGGTCTGTCAATTGTAACGCATTTTCATGAGTGAAGGTTGCTTAAGTAGTCCTTGATCCTCATCCACTGCTGATGTTTTCTCTCCATCAGAAACCCTTTCATTAGTCACAAAAGCCTGAGACATCTTGTTGGCGAAGACTGAGGAGAAAATGGCATATCTAGTGAGGCTTGCAAGTCTTTTATTTCCTTTGATCTTCTACATTTAGCAAACAAGCTTAACAAAATTGTTTTAAGTAACTTTAAAGGGTTCATTTTTGGGCTAATAATTTTCATGACTAAAATTTTATTGGAGAACATTTTTTTCCCTCTTTGAATTTTATTGGAATATACATCACCTATAAGTTAACTTACAGAAGACTCAGATACTTTCTGGCAAAAATTCATGTTGTCCTCTCACAATACAAAAGAGACTGCAAAATAATGTCTTTATTTTTTCTGTTGTTTTGCTCTGTATATATTTTATTAGCAAAATTCAGATTGGAAAGAATTTTACAAATACCTAATTAACAGCAGTTTTTCTCTCCATTATATTGATTACATATATAATATATTATTTACATTGTGTATCACTTTATATGCTCTAATTATGCTGGTATT
>VZTB01016283.1:12756-84697 GCA_013397245.1 Thryothorus ludovicianus | reverse complement strand
GGGGTCCACTTCCTTTATATTATTTTCCTTTCCCATTAGAAAAAAATGAAATTAAGTTAGAGGGAAGGTGTCTGACCTGAAGAAAACTGAGTAGATACTTAACTCTGAATAGTAGTGGCTGCTCCACTGAAATCTTATGGTGACTTGCAAGTTGTTCTAGTTCTGAAAAGCCATGCTGGACAGAGCTAGAGGCCAGTGACCTTGCTAGCAGCTGAACACAGCAAATATTTGCTCCTGCTTGGTATGGTATTCAGACATGGCCCTATCTGGAATTAATCTCTTTCTAATGCCTGGGCTGGTAATAGTGCATTAAGAAAAGGTATTAGAATTTATTCATACAGGGAGGTTAGGAGATGTGATTAGAACTTGATCCTAGATAGAAGTCACATGACTTTAGAAAAGTCAGAGAACTATGGAACATTATTTTCTCCTTTCTCAGACAGTAGGATCCATCAGCTTGTAACTGTAAGTTTTTATTTTTAAAGGGCAGTCTTTCTACTCTGATAGATGACCTGGCAGATCCAGCCTTATATCTGGAACTACCAGGCTGTATTAACATTCTTGTATCTAATGCCTTTACCAAGATTTATACACTGTACCTGAATTGTGCATCTGTTTTCTCAGTCGATATATCATAGAAGAATGTCTGAATTCCATGAGAACTTACTAGGTGACTATACCTGAATTTACAGATGCTTTCATCTTTGCTATTTCTTTCAACAGTAATGCTTACTGCATACCTTAAAACAGTTTCTGTTTTCAGATGGAGAAATTGAAGTCACATGGTATATGGTTTTATTGTTCTTTGAAATTGCAAATTAGGATCTTAGGCTCAGAACTATTCCCTTAGTGTGAAAAGTGCTGCTAACTGAGGGTAGCCTAGATGACCTCAAGGCCTTCATTATTAGCAGGCACAGAATGCACAATATGAATGTGGAAGGTGATGCTTCAGTTATCTTCCTTTGAAGCCTTTATTGAGGCTGTGATTAACAGATGTCTGTCATTATGTGTTTTTAGTAAAACATAAACCTTTTCTTTTATAGCAGTCTCCAGACAGAAAGCTTGGTTATCCTGAGCCCCACAGTAATGTACAAAATCAGATTGAATAAGGTTTAGGATTGATCATACAAGCTCCTTCCTAACTTAGACACTATACTAGCTTTTCCACATAATCTGTTTGCCTCCCATTTTCAAGTCTTACCATTAATTTGATTTTTAGTGCTGGGCCTGTTAGCTAAGCAAGTGCTATTTTTTAGGAAGTCTTCTGGGACAGCATGGGTTTAAAAAAACCCCAAACATTTCTGTTCCAGATTTCCTCTTTGGAAAGATCTACCAAACACAGGAAAAGTGCCCAGAAATGTTTACCAGGATACTCACCTTTCTTGAAGTGACTCAAGCAATAAGCTAAATAGTGCAATATGGACCTACTGGTGGCCAGAATGTGCGTTTTCCTTGGCTGTTCTGCTTGTGTGAGCATGTAATTGTCAGTCATTGAAGGAAACCTCCTGCATACCAGTTTCCTGTAACCTTTGGAGAAATGTCATTTAGATTAGTTTTGGAACTTCTCATCCAGTTACTGATACTTTTTATCACTAACACAGTTTTGCAGCATAGAGAATTAGTAGTGTGGTCTGCCTTTGATTGTTCAATCTGAGATTATTTTTGAGAGAGCAGTGTTTCAAACTTCAGTGTTTCTGCTGCTGTTCTCCATCACACTTGCTGCGTACCTGATCTCTGTTTCATACCTGGTTGTGCTCTGAGGGGAAGGAAAATTATCTGCTTTTGGTACTTTGCATCCAGATGTGAGAGTTACAGACAGCTTTCTAATACATATTCTGTTCCTGGTAAGACACTGTATTGGACTGGGCAGTATATCAGGAAAAAGTAAACAATGGCTTTCTGTGGGATGTTTTTAGCTGTATTATTTTTAGTGATTCAGGTCGGTAGCAAAAAGCCAGTAAACTTCCTGGTTATGCTAGAAAGATATTATGTGTGCTTCATTTAGCATGAAATTTATTAGATAAAATGCTTATACTAAATCTTTGTTCAGGTTGTGAAGCAAATATCTGGAGTGTAAAATGGCTGTCCTGTAGTATTTTTGGAAGAGGTTTCTTTCTGTTTGTAATCCATGGGACAAACACCTTACAGACCATTTGACACCAATCTCTTTGCCAGTAGCTCCATCAACAGCACAGGAAGGAGAGAAGAAATGGTGTAGGGACATAGATTTAAACTTGCAGAAAAGTGATATTTATTTTTTTTCTCTTAATTTGGGTTGAATTCTTTCCCTGTTATTTTTCTTGGAATTATCTGTCCTATTTTTAATAAATGAGTGGTGTATTCAAGTATATACTTCATAGTTTTCAAAAGCCCCCTAGATTTTCAGTTAATAGGTTGGTGGAATTTATAAATCATGAAAAAAATGAGATGAATAATGAAAACCATGATTAATTTATTTCTGAAGGTTTTATATGCTGGATTGAGGAAATATTTCTTTAAAGATAATGGTCCTTATATAAAAAAAAATCTTTGGGGAAGGAGAAAGACTTAATAGTCTTGAAAAATTTGAATTTAGTTGTGTTGTAATAGTTTGGAATAGGTCTCACTTTCTTTTGCAGTTAAATATTGGGGTGTAACCACTCACATTTAATACAATGGAAAGTGCTGTAATAACTCTTACAGGAACTGAGGAAAATTGAATGCTTTTGGTGAGACAGGACATTTTAGTGTAAAATAACACATTATCAGAACAGTATGATTTCACTTGAGACAAAGTAGAACTCTCATAATCTGATTGGAGTGAGAATGAATTAGACAGAAGCAGAGATTAGTGTGTGTATGTATGGTAATATAAACTGATGTGGTGCACTTCATTTTTCTCTTACAGATTGCCATACTGAAGGGCAGAATATCCTTTTTACAGATGGAGAATATATTAATCAAATAGCAGCATCTAGAGATGTAAGTTTTACAAATGATGGGTAAACTATTTCTCTCAACTGGGTTTTATTTTACAATATTTATAGCTTCATTTTTGCTTCATGTTTGACTTTTTCTTCACTAACACAACTAAGGAATAAATCAATGTAACTAGAAGTAATGAGAGACTGCCGTATTTGCATTAAAAAAAGTGTTTTGTTATTTCTTCACATAATTTTGATTTGTGGTGGATTTTTTTACTTTTTCATGTAAGTTTTAAGAAAATCTTTGTTGCTCTTTCAGTAAAAAAATCTTGTACGTCAAATAACGTCTTTTTAAGATGTTCTACAGGTTCTTGGTGGGATAAGCTTCTTGGAACTTAAGGATAATTTTTTTTCTTTATATAATTTCCTGTAATTGCTTTGGAACTTACTGTCTTTTCAGCCAGTTTTATTAGAAGAGATAGGAAATATACTACATTCCAGTTGATTTTTGTATGAAAATTGCCTATTGACCAAAGCTGTGAAAGCTGAAAGAAGTGCTCCTACTAGGGACAAAACTGTAGTGGTGGTTGTATGATTTTTTTTCAGCAGACAGTTACTATGTTTTTAATTCTGGTATGGTTTTTGGTAGTGAGAAATCTGTAAAATGGGGATAGGGTGTGATGGGGTTGTCAAAAAATGCTAAACATCAACTGCAAGAAAACCAGGATTAATCCATTTCATTCCTAACAGAAGAGCTGTTTCTTTTTTTGTTTTGTTTTTTTTAAGCATGGCCAGATGAAGATACTCTGCACTTGTAAACAGAAAACTCTTGTAGCTGCTCTTAATAGCAGTCACTCTGCATGCACAATTTTGGGTTCTGAATCAGAAGAAGTTGAGGGCTTAAAAAATAGATGTAAATAGTTAACAAAAGGAAGGTTTCTATAGCAGTTTACTATTTTTATAGTGTTTTTAGCATTTTCATAGAACTCAATGTATGTTTAAGGTGTCAGATACTTAATTCAGCTTGTCCTGATGGTCGCTTTCTTCTTTTCTCCTCTGTAGTAAACGTTATGTTGTAATAAATATTACTTTATCAATGTATCCTCTAAGAGTTTACTCTGGAATAATACTATGTTGGTGCAGTTAAGACTTGAAAAGTAAATTAATGCAGTTCTTATACAGTATAAAGTGGATTTTTGTATTTATTGCAGGATGGTTTTGTAGTGCGAATATTTGCCACGAGTACTGAGCCAGTATTGCAACAAGAACTGCAGCTTAAGCTTGCAAGAAAATGCTTACATGCCTGTGGCATCTCATTGTTTGATCTGGAGAAAGATTTGCACATTATCAGTAAGTTCTCTTCTTTGAAGATGAATAACAAGCCTGGTAATACAAACAGTGGAGCTGAAACACTACACTTTCCTTTGCTCTTCTATGTGCAGGAAGGTGTAACTCCATAATAAACACATGGAGAGGTGTTTGAAACAGTTTAAGCATTATTTGACTCAAAGTCAAATGCATCCATCCATTTTGAACTGCCTTTCTGTTTCTAGTACTATTCATGGTTTTCCTTCATTACTTAAGTATTTTCCTTCAGTTGTTTAATAAATATATAATTGTTTGAAGCTTGGACTTTATAAATGTAGTTAAGCTGTGGAACTCCTTGCTGTGGGTCAAAGTTAACAAGTTACAAGAACCACTGGCTGGATTAAAGGGAAAAAGATTTACATTGAAAAACCCATTTGTGTCAGTATTTGAGGTGAGGAACTGTTAGTATCTCTAAAGGTATTTTGAAAAAATATCACTTGGTCTTTGCTTTGGGGTATTTTTGCTCTGTCAAGCCTGCTTTTGGCTCTATCTGAACAAAAAAAAAGCATATTTGGCTGCATGGACCAGCAGAGGTGGATAGGTAACTGGTCTGTGAAACTGCCTGGTTAAACTGTTCAGTTAACACAATCTTGCTTGCACAGGTACAGGGTTTGATGAGGAATCAGCTGTCCTTGGTGCTGGGAGAGAGTTTGCACTGATGAAAACTGCTAGTGGAAAGGTACTGAAAATGTTCTGTAGTAAATAGCAAATTGTACCAATAGATTTCTGTGGTTTTTAATTTAATCATTATTTTTTATAATTTATTTTTGCCTTTTCAGTATGTTAGAATGTATGTCTGTGACTGTATTCAAATATATTTTTCAGAGCCTGTTTTAAAACGTAAAAGGCAAATAGTTATTTGAAAGCATAAACAGATAGTTGGAAACCCTGAGAAATCCATGACTTGAATTTGAAGGGATTTCTACACTAAGTCTTACAGTGAAGGGCTTCCGTCTACAAATGATGTGTTAGCACCTTTGCAGATTTTACCACCTCATGACTTTCCACAGTCTGACCATAGTAATTTATTTAAATACCATCCTGATTTTTTTTTTCTGATCTTTTAGAGAATTTTTGATTCCCCTATGCAAATTTTTCAATTGATTTCTTTAAACCTATTCTTAATGATTTGATAAATTGTTCTGCTCAATGGAGACTTTTTTAGAGGCATTTGCATATTCATGGAAATTTAGAAAGAATACTGTCACTGATTCTTTACATTATTTACTGTGTTTCTATTTCAGTGTGAAAGACTAATGCTTTTCATCTTGTAGAAGCATAGTTCTTAATTACATGTTCAAAATTGTATTGCTTAAATGGAATGAAGGTGTTGCTCTGCTGCTGTCAGAACAGTGAGATTGTTGAAAATGTTAATGACTAAATACTTTTAAATAAAATTTAATAGTATGTACCAGAATTTGATCAAATAGAACCCTTCAGCATTTGGGGAGACAGATCAACTTTATCATTCAACTAACAAAAATGCCTGTTCAGTATTAAATTAAGAAATTTCCTGGGTTTGGTCTATAAAGTTTTCTGTTAAGGTAGGAAATACAAAATATGAGGCAATGTAAAATGGCTTTAGGTGCCCCATAGGTTGCCTTACCATTTTTATAGACCTGTTGAGTTGCATGGATCTAAAGGAAACTTTCTAGTTCATGTCAGTATTTTTGTATTTGTTCACATGAAATACCTCGTTCTGTTATTTATGTAGTCAGTGGCCACTGTGCATTTACTAAATGTGTTTTAGAAATACATTGAAGCATATTAAAATATGTAGCAATTTCTAATTTTAAATAGATTTTACTGTTACAATACCATCTTGTTTTTACACAGGCATTTTTGTGAAGTATTTTAGGTTCCTCTGAGTAGTTTCTTCTGTTATTTCTTGTACGTTCAACTCATCTAGCCAAACAGTTATATATGGAAACTCACTCAATGGCTCTGTAGAAAGCACATTTCAAAACAATCTAATCAGGATGTTTCCCCATTAAGTCAAAATTGATGGGTTTGAGACAGAGATACTGAAATGGCATAAACAAAGTCAGGAAGAGTGTGGTGTGACTTAAAATGAAAGGATTTAAAAACCATGCAACTTCGAGATTATGTGAGCTTTAAGGGCTGTGGCATAACTAAAACTGATAAACTTTTTTCTCGTAGATTTATTATACTGGCAAATATCAGAGCCTTGGAATCAAACAAGGTGGCCCTTCGGCTGGCAAATGGGTTGAACTCCCAATCACAAAATCTCCAAAGATTATTCAGTTTTCTGTTGGACATGATGGCTCACATGCCTTACTTGTTGCTGAGGATGGAAGCATATTCTTCACAGGTTCTGCTAGTAAAGGAGAGGATGGTGAATCAAGTATGTATCATTGCTTGCTTGACCAGTGGTTAGTAAAAGCCTCTTAAAGAATTTATAATTTGAAGAGTTTCAGCATTTTTCAGGAGCATGTAAGCATGCCATTTGTGCTGGAGATTAAGCAGGCCACGAGTCCTGACAAGCAGTGCCAAAACATCTCCCAGCTACAGAATCCAATCTGTATTTTACCACAGTTTGGGTCACGTGGTGGAAGTACTATTTTTGAGTTGTCCCAAGAAAAGACAGTTGTAAATTTGATCAAGAGGCCATGCTGTCTGCCTGGGACTTGGAAAAACTGTGGAGCCAAACTTCTGCCTCTTGGCTGTTGTTTTACTGAGCTTTGGAAATGGATGTTTTACTAGCTAGTGGAGAGGTACATTGATGAGAACTTGTAGAAGCAGATTTCTGTGCTTGATCAAGCAGAATTCTTCAGACATGAAAGAAGACAAATTAATTTGATCTTCAGACTGACAAATGCCTCATCAATATAAAACTAACAAATTTCTTAGTCTTGATTTCTGTAGTTGTGTGTGTAGATTGAAATAGACTTTGGAAGACAATTAAAGATAACTTTAGGTGCCCTGAAGCTGTGATCTGCTATAATATTAAATTAAGTACTTTACTTTAGCAAACAGATGGTAGATGATGATGTGGTAGTTTAATAAGAATAATTAAAGTGTTTTGAAGTACTTGAGGAATCATTTCTAAAAGATAATGATCTAATAATGTCTTTGCTTGTCATTGTATTTTTTGAGAGGAGGCAGTATAATGCAATTAAAATTAGACCAGGAGATTATACACAAACTTGTTTGTTTGGGTGTTTTTCACTAGCTATCTGAAAACTAATGATTATGTCTGTGATGGTTTGGGGATTTTTTTGGTTCAAGATCTACTTGTAATTTATTTCTTTATTTAAAGCTAAAAGCAGACGGCAATCTAAACCATATAAGCCTAAAAAAATTATTAAAATGGAAGGAAAGATTGTCATATCTACAGCATGTAATAATGGAAGCAGTTCTGTAATTTCCAAAGATGGAGAACTCTACATGTTTGGAAAAGATGCAATTTACTCTGATAGTACAAGTAAGTTCATATTGGTTTTTTGAATGATTTTTCAACTGAAGTAATTGAAATTAGTATGGAAGTTTTTAGCTCATGAAAATGTTGTTTGTGTGTTTCTTACTTTCCTAAGGTATTTCTGACATTCTGTTGATTCAGACTAATATGACAGAAGGGTAGAAAAAAACACTTTCCTAAAGTTCTGTAAAAGAATTTTGCATCAGTGGTGACATAGTCAAATTAATTCTTCTTCTGAGGAAAAGAAAAAAAAAATTCACTTGTAGAAAAAAAAAGAAAAAAATTCACAAGAAGGCTACACAGGAAAAAGTCACAGAAATAAGATGTGCTGCTCATAAGATAGCAGGTGATCCAACTATCCACAGCTTAAGTAAAATATTAATGAAATAAACTCCAATGGCTTTATGACTCCTTTAGAATTCTTCTCCTAAACAGGTGGTTTGCAGCAGTTTTTGGTTTCCTTTTGGCTTTGCACTTTTTGAGAGACAAGTGGCCTAGGCCTAAGTTTTCCTTTCACTTTTTTTTCTTGCACTTGTTTTTTATATCTGTTTTTCTCCCTTGCTGTAAATTTTAAAATTGTCAGTATTCACTAACAATTTTGTTACATCATTGAGTTTCCTTCTTGGCTAGAAATTGCAATTTGTCAATCAAGTGATTTATGTCTTACAGGTTTAGTAACAGATTTGAAAGGCCATTTTGTGACTCAAGTTGCCATGGGCAAAGCTCACACCTGTGTGTTAATGAAGAATGGAGAGGTTTGGACATTTGGAGTAAATAATAAAGGACAGTGTGGACGAGACACAGGCTCTATGAGCCAGGGAGGAAAAGGTATGGGACCTTGCTTTCCTTGTCTTTTGTGTGCTGGCAAATATCAGAAGTGAAAACAAAGCTAAACATTCTGTTATAAAATGTAATTACAACACTAAAGCTTGGATACATGCAGAATGATTAAAAAAATCAAGCATGCCCATGCACAGAGGGATTTCAAAAAGTCACTGTGCTGACTAAGCAGACAAATCAGGCATCCCTAGTCATTCCTTTTAAAACCTGCTCTGTGAGTTTTCTTCAGAGCTTCAGCAGCAAGCCACTGTTCATAAACACATAGAATAGTTTGAGGTGGAAGCAATCTTTTAAAGGACTATTAGTGCAGCCCTCTATCAATGAGGGCTTCAACCTTCAACTAGATCAGAGCCCTGTCCAACCTGTCCTTGCCTCTCTGGGTAACCAGAACCATCTCTGTTTGCCTCATTAAGGAAATATTTCTTATTTCAATATCTTAATTAGGTTTTGGAGTTGAGAACATGGCAACAGCAATGGATGAAGACCTGGAAGAGGAACTGGATGAAAAAGATGAGAAGTCCATGATGTGTCCTCCAGGCATGCATAAATGGAAGCTGGAGCAGTGTATGGTGTGCACTGTGTGTGGAGATTGCACAGGCTACGGAGCCAGCTGCGTTAGCAGTGGGCGCCCTGATAGAGTACCTGGAGGGTAAGCACACGTGGGAATGTGGGTGCTACAGTGAGTTGGACAGCTGAAACACTTCTTGAGTGTGAACTGAGTTGAAATTTCCACCTGAAGTAACTTTATAACTAAATATATGGTTGTGTATGCTTTTAAAATCAGAAATGGCTTAAAATTTCTGTAAATAGCTTATGGCAGCAGGTGATTTAGTTTTAAGTTTTTTTTTTTTACTTTAGCATGTAGTTCTTTACCAGAAGCCGTTGGATATAAACACCAGTATAATTTCTGTCTCCTGACAGAGCTGCTGGCTCAGGATAACCTTTCTTCATCCTGTGATGGAAGTTTTTTATCTTGATATTCAAGTTGCTTTTACCTGTTACTTCTTAGTTGAGCTTCAGAGAGCCACCGCATCACCATTACTATTTCTTCAGCATTTTCTGTGCTTATTGTTTCATTGTTCATGTTTCATGTGGTGTACATTAAATTAAGTAAAGTTAATGCTGACAAGTGAATTCAGTGAATGGTCAGTGTATGGTCCTGGCACCATGGAACAGCAGCTAGGATTTAAACTAGATGTCCTTCCTGTTTATCTCAGGAAAATTTGTATGTCCACAGATAGAACAAAGTAATAATCTGTATTTTAATTACAAAGGCTTCGGTAATGAACAAAAATAAAAGATAGTGATAAAGCAACTCTGTTTGCTGCAGAATCTGTGGCTGTGGCTCGGGTGAGTCAGGCTGTGCTGTGTGTGGCTGCTGCAAGGCATGTGCTAGAGAGCTGGATGGCCAGGAAGCAAGGCAAAGAGGAATCCTTGATGCTGTGAAAGAGATGATACCTTTAGATCTCTTGCTGGGTAAGTGATATGAAATTAGCAAAAGTACTTTTAATTTTCATTTTGTTGCACCTTTTTTTTTCCCTCAGTACATTTATTTACACACTTTATTGCTATAGGACAGTTTTAGTATAATACTGTTGAAATGGTGCTTAACTGTCAGATTTATCTCCTGGTAATATAGCAAAATGGGATCTTCCTGTTAAGTGAACTGTTCTAAGCTTACCCTTACTATAGTCACCTGTGCCACTTTGTGACCTGTGCAATTATGATAGTAATGTTGATATTACAAAGTTGTTATTTTCCTTTTTGATATCCTGAAATTTTTTTTATAATGTTTCTATCCGGATTTAAACATTCTTAATCTAAAACATGGCTAATTCATGTAAAACATTTTAAAAATTCAAACAAGCATAGACTTGGTTTAACAATACTTCCTGAAACTTTACAGGGGGGAATGGACATGACAACGCATAACTATATAGATGGTTATGCCTAAGTACTGATTAGTGATGTTGGAATTTCCAGATTCATGAAAACCAGGAAATCAGGAGATAAAGCTTAGAACTCCACCAAATATACTCAAATCATTTTTATTTATTGTCAGGGCCATGTAATGAGCAGCTAGTAAGTAGATTTCCAGTTTTCATTTACTTAACTTCTTATAGGGTTTATTACCACCATAACAGTTTTAAGGATTTCACATATTTTGTTTTCTTAATCTATTTAGCTGTCCCGGTTCCTGGAGTTAACATTGAAGAGCACCTTCAGCTACGACAAGAAGAGAAACGGCAGCGTGTAATTAGGAGACACAGATTGGAAGAAGGAAGAGGTGAGTGGCTTAGAGAAGAGGTGTGAATAGCTCAAGAAACTTGTGAGTCTGTTTTCTAAGAATGAAAATAATCTTCCTCCAATGAGCCTGTACCGTGATCAAACTAAATCAATCATAAGTAGGTAATTTGTTATGTTTTTGGAAAATGGTGGAAAATCTAAGTTTAACGAAGTTTACACGTAAGAATCAGAATTTTGATGATGAAAAGGAGCATTTTATGTCACTTTCACAGGTTGATTTTTTTTTGCTGTTTCTTAGTTGAATGCTTATTTTAGGATTTACATTTTAAAAAATATACTTATATGAAGAAAGGACTACAAGCATGTCTCATGCTATTTACCGATTACATGAGTTATTTAATAAATTATTCAATTTCTGTTGTATAATAGTAGGAAGAATTTTCTTATATGAAATGAACTTTTCTGTATTTGCATGAGAATATTGATGCAGACTGAATTAAACAAAACACCATTGCAACTCTTCAAAATTTTATGTGTCATCTTGTCATTGTTGATTTTCCACACAATTATGTATCTTAAGAGCTTTCCAGTACTCTTTGTGTTCTCAAATTTCTCGGTGTCTTGTCAAAGTAAATTTAAGAAATTTAGACTGGTGTAAATTAATATTTTTGTAAACTGTCATGATGTGATTGCTAGGATTATTGTGTGTTGAGAAGAGGAATAAGTTACTGGGACGTATACTCTTTCAAGTTCCTGCTGTGGTAGTAAATGCTACTTTGATTCTTCTTTCATGAATTAGATATTGGTTTTACTTAAATACAAAATGTGTCTTGTAATCCAAATTACTTTCTAGACTGTGCCAGTGAATCTTGTGAATGGTGTCTTTATTTCACTTGCATTAAGAAATTGCTGGTTTTAACCACAAATAATGAGCAACAAGAAAGAGAAAATTTGTAGTTGCCTATGCATGTGGAAAAGGGTGGAATATTTATTTTTCTTTGCATCTTTGTGGCTGATTTTAGTGAGGTGAAGAGATGAAGCCTTTGTTTAGGTTGTGTCAGACCATTTGCTGCATGCTGCTGGCAAATGTTAGGTGCAGCAAACAGGTTTTTCTTGAATCCTAATTAAATACCCAGGCATTATTGAAAGGTGCTGTTGTTCGGCCCATCAATGATGACAGAGCTGGGATGTAAATTTCAGTTAAAAGAAAAAGAACAACGGCAGAGAAAAATTTACATTCCTTCTATTTCTGTGGTTAGAAGTAGAACTAGAGCAGCTTATCACTTCTGTATGCCATCTGTTCCAAAAAGCAAAAAAAGATAGTTGAACATTATCAGGAATGTACTGTAATGGTTGGGTTTATAGGTGCATGGTGAAAGGAGGTTGTAGCCACGTGGGGATTGGTCTCTCCACCCAGGCAACCAGTGACAGGACAGGAGGACACAGTCTTAAACCTTAGTGGAGGTTTAGGCTGGACATTTAGCAGTTCTTCATAGAAGGAGTGACTGAGAATTGGAATGGGCTGTGCAGGGGGGTGGTGGAGTTACTATCCCTGGAGGTGTTTAAGGGAAGACTGGATGTGGTACTCAGTACCGTGGTCTAATTGACGTGAGGGCGTTTGATCCTAGGTTGGACTCGATGCTCTCGGAGGTCTTTTCCAGCCTGGCTGACCCTGTGATTCTGTACAGGGATGGTAGCTAAAAAGATATTATTGGCCAGCTTGTTGCACACATTTGTGTTGTGTTCTCTATCTAAAGAGTGTTGAAATCCCATACCCGTGTGGCTGTGGGAGGTAGTGGATATGCCAGTCTGGAAGGGTTGGAGATGCATCTCCTGTTTTGGATCTGAATGATTTCTTGTGATAATGCTGGGAACAGTGTTTCACAAATACTTAGAGATCTTGATTTATATAATCAGTTTGAATATTTGATTTGATAATCAATCTTGATTTGCATAATCAGATTAAAGAGCCTTTTTGCTTCTCCATCCAAATGCTGCAGTTTTTCGTTAATGAGTTGGTGCAGAGTAGCATTGTTCTTGACAACTCTTATGATGCTACTCTTTTCATAAGAGACAGTGAGAACGTTTAAATTATCTACTGGATTTTTTGTGCTAAAGGTTTTACAGTCTGATAAAACTCAGTTATACTAATGTTAGAAGAACAGGCAGGTTACTTGTTGCTTGGGTTTCCCAAGAGTTCTAGTATTTGTGCGTATGTAACTGAATAAATCCATGCTAATGAAATAGCTATTTGGAGATCCAAAGAAAACTTTCGACCTTTCAATTTTCTGAAAATGCTGCTTAATCAGTTAAAGGCCAGACCAGTTCTTTAGGGCCTTTCCTTAAATTTCTCAGAATTCTGATTTCTAGGTTATTTAGTGTGTTAATATGTGTGTTAATATGTTAATAAAGCATGCATAGTTTATGATAGTCAAGAATAGGATCCATCATTGAATAGTGAACACTCTTTAGTTACAATTGGTGATATTTATTCAGTACAAATATTTTCAATAAATTTTGAAACTTGTAAACAAGAAGACTGTGAAAGCTTTAAAAATACAGAAATAATTCTTTCCTAAAACAGTCACACAAATAAAACAAAAAAATCACAAAGAAACGTCTCACCCATTTGGTTGAAATAGGACTAAAGTTTAGGAGAGAGGTGTAAGAGTACAGGTGGTGGAAGTATACTGATTTTTAAGTTGTCTCATTGTTTGTGCTTCTTTAGCAAAGCTCCAGATTTAGTCCTGTTGCAGTGACATTTGTGATTTAAAAGTATGTTCTTGGGGTCCACTTGAACTAAGAGAAGTTATGGTTATGTCTGCAGGTATGATGATCATTTAATTCCTTCACAAGATCAATTGTAGTCTCTTGTATTGAAGAAGAAAGTGCTCATCTTTATTTACATTTGTCTGAAAATACAAACTCCAAATTTAAATGTTCTGGGTAGAAGTAGTTGTTAATAGCTGCAATATCAATATACCAGTTCAATTTTACTGTCACAATCAATTAACTCACTTCTCACACATCATCCAAGTAGTCTGCCACTGTTGTAAGGGACCTGTATACATGCTGTTCAGCAGCAGCACACTAAGTAACTTCAGAAATTTTAAGTACTTATGCTGAAGATTTCTTCGTTTTTTACCTTGAAATGAGTCAGAAACTATAGTTGCTATGATGGAATTGTAACCAGCTAAGAATTTTTATGTTTCGGATCAGTTATTCCTGTTGCTGTATTCAAGAAAGAATTTCTTTTTTAGTGACAAAAAAATAGATCCTTTAAATTAATAGTGGGTAAAAAGTGCTTATTTGTGATAAGCAACTATTTAAAAAAAATGATATTCTTTAATATTTATTACAGTGTTTTGCTCTGTTCTGCACACGAGTGACTGTGGTAAGCAGTGAAGAGGGCTCAAAATCAATTCCACATTTTTGAATTGGATGTATGACCTTCTGAGAAATAAAGGCAGCTGTATTCATCACAGCTTCTATGCTAAATCATAATACTTCAACATAATTATTGATGGAATTGTCTCAGCTCTTCACTGTCTCTGTTCTTCTGGTGAGAAGTGAAGGAGCTGATTTTCCATATGGTGAAGTGTTTTTTTTGTTTTTCAGGATGGTTTAGGGCTTGATGAGAGTAATGAGAGATGAATATGGAAATAGTGCACTTCGTTGTTTTCTGTGGCAGTGAGGAAGTTGTGTATGTTAGAATGTCCAGAACATGGTTAACTATTTTTCCTTTCCTATGAAACTAATTTTTTCATCATGGTGGGCATTAAATTATGCCTCAATGGATTACAGAAATCTGTAAACCACATTGTACAATTAATGTAATGAACCTAAGACAAGCATTTTCTGAGAAAGCTAATCTTGAAAGCTGTTCATGAGACTTTTTCAGATTGGTATTTGAAGTAATAGCAGTTGGAATAGTCAAAGATTTCAATTTATCACTTGAAGATAATTCTGAGGGAGTTTTTACAGAAGGCGATGAGAATGTTAAAATAGCTTTTTAAACTGTATTTAACCAATAAGCTAAAAAATACAGAAATGGTGCTCAATACAGTGATAATAAATGGTCTTATGCTTCACTGGTGTTTCACTACTAGTCTTTCCCAGTCTATGATGTAAAAACCTCTATCATTACTGAGATGCAAATTTGTTGTGTAATTAAGCAAGGTTTAGCTTTTGATGCCCTTACAGAAAAGGAAAATTAATTTTCATCAGTCTTATCTTGCAACAACAAAGAACCCACAGAAAATTGATTAATTTTAGTCCATACTGCTCTGTTTTAAGACAATATTTTCTGAGGCTGCATAGATCTGGGCATTTTTTCATTTTTCTGAAGTGTGACTGATTCAGTTAATTCAGTGATTAATTTTACCATGGTAGGCTAAGTATCATGTAACTGTTTAACATCTGCTGAAGCAACTCTGAGCTTGGAATGAGTTTGCCTTTTCATTGCTGAACATATACCTAAATATACAGCAGAACTATCTATACAAGTGCACTATTACTTATTAAATAATAGTGCAGCTTCTTTTTCTGGTTTTGGTTAAATGTTTATTTTAATGCTTTCAGGATTACTTTTGTTTCAATGTTCTTTAAACAAACCAAAACCACTCAGACCCCCCCTGCCTTTTCATTTGAAACAATATTTAACTCATGCATGACTTTTTAAGAATTCTTTCAAGAGAAAGCAGTAGGCTTTTGCCCCTAATGGCCATCAGGTATGGTTATGAAGTTATGGTTATGAAGTTACATTGTTGCACTTGAGTCTGTGATTCCTTTCTGAAAGGGCTAATTATTGTTGTCAAAACTGATGTTTAAAGCAAAAATATTTATATTATAGTTTCATAAGTCAGATTTGTAGTAGATACCATGAGAACAGCTCTGGTTAATATTAACTGTTTAAATTTATGGAAATGTATCTTTCATATTTATTTAACAGTACATCTGAAGTCAAGTACTCAGAAGGAAGAAAGGATCAAAGTTAAGATTGTCATAAACCTTACTTCCATTTCATTCTCTATTACTCCCATTTTGCCCTGTATGCTTGTTTTGGCTAGTGTGCTTCTCTTTCGCCACTTTAAAAGGCATTAATTTTTCTTCCACACCTGATTTGTACAATTTAAATGTTGCTTTTAGACTACAGGAGGAGACATGTCGTGTCTTTGTTTTCAATGCTCTGAACAAAAGAAGCAAACTGTAATTAACCTTAGTGTCTGCACATGACATTCTCCATGAATATTTTTACCTTAATGATAATAGTCTGAAAAATACAGATGATTTTACGTGCACCATAACTATTAGCCCTGCCTCATAAGAATATTACATTTTTGTTGTTTTCTTTAAGGCTTTATATGTGGGACATTATCTCACTATAATGTTTTCCACTTCTAGTGGAACTGAAGTGAAGCATTTGTCTGCAGTTCCATTTTCTGAAGTATTTTGCTTCAAAATTTGCCTGTTGACTTATTAGATGACTAGTTTTCTACGTTAGGGTTTTATCTTCCTATTTTATTACTAAAAAAACCAACAAAAGCAACCCCCACAAAAAATGCTTGGTCTCTTTCAAGAAGCCAAAACCAGGTTTTTACAACAGAGGGTATGATCCAACCTAGGATTTTGCTCTGCAACCTGAATTTATACTACTTTTCTGTATGTATGTGCCATCATGTACTATTTTTTCAGGTAGTCTGCTGTGTTCAATGCACTGGTGTAGAAGTCAGCATTTGAGACAACTGATTTCAGTCTCCTGTAATCACAGCTTGACAAATAGCATTTGGTTTGGATGAGGTACTACAAGAAATCAAAGTATGTGTTATATAAAATCAAACACTGAACTCTTTGAGACTTGTGTCTAAGGGCTTAGATGACCATGAATGCTACAGCACATGAAGTGCATGTAGGATGAAATAATTGTATACATTTTTCTGAAGTCCACAGCATTATTTAATAAACACATTCTCTTTGAAGAAAATGAAATTATTTCTATGTTTCAATATAATATTTTATGCTTTGAAGTCCCTGCAAAGCAATTTCCATTTTGCAAAGTCTGGACCAAGAAAGGAAAGCTAGTCTTGACATTTCAGCTAGGGCTGTTCAGCATCTCAGCTTAGCTATGGAAAAACAGTCTGTGAAAGGAGAGAGTGAATGTCATTTTGCATCATATAGAGACTGATTTAAAATAGCTCTGTAATCTACCAGTGACCCCTCTTCGCTTGTCTCTGTCACTTGATCTTCTAAAGTAGACTGGTAATAGATTGTTATTTTCCATGCAGATCTATCTTAGAGGCTTCTGAAACAGTTTTCCAAATAATACTCTGCAGACATTTTTTAACAAATTAAAGGAAGTATTGAATGATGGTTCCACCAGAATATTCTCAGCACCTAAACTTTGCTCCCTTTGTACAGGCAGCCACAGACATAAGCAGGAAGCAATTCAAGGTCTCCATGAATTGCTGAGTGTTTTGTTGCCTGTGTTATTTTGGAGGGAGAGGGAGTTACTTTGCGCCTTGTCAGCACATGACCAAGGAGGCAGACATCACAATGCAATCAAAATGTAGATTTTGATTTCATTTTTGTAGTTTCCTATTCTGTTATGATCATGTTACAGGTTTAGCATGCACAAAAAGCCAAAGAAGGTAACATACGTGTTACATGGATTTGGATACAGATGACTATGAAATGGCAGTCTATTGCATTTAACTTTATTTTGGATTCAAGTTCTTTACACAATAGTAAATGTAGGGTATATAGGAGTATCCAGAAGCAAAGATAAATCCTGCATTGGTCAGAAGGTTGGATTGTCACAGAATTGTCCTGTTGTCTAGGAGAGTAGCTTGGAAACTAATGGCAGCTGTGCTAGTGCCATGCTGGAGCTGACAGCCTCTTATGCTTACTAAAAATTCTCTGTCTTACAAATCTCCTGTAGTTCTTTGGCTCACACTACTGTGCTTCACTTCCTTCTGTCCTCTTGAAATTCTCTTTTGTTATCTTTGCTCCTAGTGCTATAATGCCCAAGACTACCTTCAGGGCTGTATCTCATTCCCAGCACTGTTAGTTGTGCAAGCATTTTTTTGGAACTTCAGAATGTTTTCCTAAATTATCTAGAGATCATTCAGGCACCCACAGATATTTTAGATCTGCACTCCTCAAGCCGCACTCTTTGCAGTCCTTGTGTCTCTTTTTACAACTTTACTAATGTGAGTTTCACTTTCATCATGTTGTCCTGTCCATTCTCTATTTCTTCAGATTTTAATTTCTTTAGAAACTTTCCAGTAAGTAAATTCCACTACTTTTGCCTTATTTTCTCATGTTCTTCATTCACCTTTCCTCTGTATCATTTGTCCTTCAGAGATTTTTAGCTTTCATAATCTGCTTGTCATTCATCTCTTCCCCTTTTTGCCTTTTCCTGGTGTCCTTCAGGATACTCCTCACTATATCCTCTCCAACTTGGTAAGAAACAAAATGTGGTGTAATTTTTTGTGTAAGTCAAAACTCTGGAAAGTAAAATATTAAACACAGCTAGTGGTTTGGCAGAAAGTAATGTTTAACAAAAATGCATCTATTAAATGGAAGTTCTAATTCAGAGGAGACTGAAAGGGGGGAGCACAATAGCAAGACAATTGAAGGAAGAATCTGCAAGATGAAAATCAAAAGCAAAGGATCCTTGATTAGGAGAAGGAGCTCTGAATTAGCAAGGGGATATGTTCTGGAATAAAGAGAGTTCAAATAAATACAGTATAACAAAAATAAAAATTCTATGCTATGTACAAACATGACTGAGGAAGTTTTGGGCCTTTATATTATCTAACACTTGTATGAACCTCTGGGCTAGACTGTAGTTATTTTTAAAACATCTTGCATTTTGATTTTTAAGTGAATGCTAAAATTTGGGAGCTTCTCTGTATGAAGAAAGTTTCTTCATCTGAAGGTTCTAAAGCTACATAGATTTAGTCTAACTTCTTAAATATCTATCCATGCTTTTTAGTATTAGCAAAGGTAGTTATGGTATATAAAGTTGATAGCAGAAAACCGGAGGCAAAGGGCATTTATGAAAAGTTAACCTACATTTTCTTCATAATAAAGTTCAGCTAAGGAGTGAGAATATCAATGAATTTGCAGAAGAAGGAGGAAGATTTGTATTCAAAGTTTTGCATAAGTGTTTTATAACACAACAGCCTGATTTGGGGTGCTTTTGTTTACTCTTCATGGTAGGGCTGGATTTGGGAACCTGTGGAATTGAGTATGACTTGGCAGAATTAGTGTCTCCTGATTCATGGTTTCTGTTGAATGTGAAACCTCTGAAAGGACAGGAAGCGTCAAAAAAATTCTTGGTGACATGCTTAACCTATAAAACAGGAGAAATACAGATTTAAGAAACAAATTCCTTGTCTATTACTTGCTGGTACTCAGCCTCATTTACGCATAGTACCTCAATGCTTAAGTCTAGATTTTTAAAAAGGAAAAATAATCTGCGAAAAATTGTAATACATTTATCATTGCTTTCTTTAAGTCAAATCTTTTCTTGAAGACCTTTAAATAGATTGAAAAATATTTCTTAAATAAATGGATTTCAGAATCACTAAGTAGATAAGAAATGGGTCATATGATTTGAATAACTTTCGTCATGAAACATGGAAATTTTAAAGTTATAGCTCTACATCTTAAATATAGTAATTGGAAACAAGTTTATGGTGGTGGTTTTTAAATCTGGCATTAATATTATGATCTTGTTCCAAATCAGTATTTTGAATGTTATATTGTAGGACTTAAGGCATGATAATTATCCTTATATTTTAAAGACAATAATGAGTATTTGCTGTCAAATTTTACTCTAGTGTGAGTATATTTTATTTCCATTGTTTGCAGTACAGTTGCATACTTAGAAATTCAGGTAAAACTATCACTATGGGATATTGTTTTTTTGCAAAATCTATCAAGAAATGGCAACTTGCTTTTATTTTAAGGTCTTTTGAATTTAAGAAAACAAGATTATAATTATTATTCTTTTTGTTTTTTCATTGCTTTTAATTTGAATTTTGTTTAACACACTGTTTCCATTTTGTGAGCTTTCCTATGCATGTGCAAAATGTTTCTCCTCAGGCCCCCTTGTAATTCCTGGTCCTATTTTTATGAACCATCGAGAACAGGCTCTAGCCAGAATCAGACTCTCTCCAGCACCGCTAAAGCATAAACGGGACAAGCACAAAGGTATTTGGTCTTCCTTATTGACTAGGGTGGAAATAAGCCCAACCTCCCAGTCACTTCTTCCAAATGCTGCATCTGTCTTTTTAAAGAACTGCACAAAATGAGTTCTGCCTTTCTTCCTATTAGTATCTTGTTACCTGAGGAGAAAGAAAATGCATTTAAATATTGATCTTTCTTTGGAAGTATAAATGTTCATTGGTCTACATCATCTTTGTTTTTCTTTCCCCCTTGTTTTTTGTGAAATATACATTATCTTTGTGTGTCTTCTCTCATTTCTAATGCTGTCTCATTCTTGAGGTTCTTTATTTTTGCTATAGGAACCTTTACATGTTAGAGACACTCAAGACTGTTGCACTGCATTTGTGTGTTTTATCCTTTGTGTTGTATATTTGAGGTGTTTACTTAGTGTTATCAGTTCCAGGCTTGTTAATCCTGGCATAAATATTTTCATAGGTATCTTATCTTTCAACAAGCCCGTTTTAGGAGTGAAATATTTGAAATAATGTAAATATTACTTTTCACTGACTTGGAATGGGGAGAATGTAAATCAAAATACAGTTTTTTCTCTAAAATATTCTTGAGTTAAATGTTTTTTATAGAGTACAGGTATGGAGGCATATTGACATTTTAAACATTTTTGTATGTCTGGCAAGCCAGTTCATTATATCTTCAATTTCTAAGTGTTTCATTTGTTTAGATATGAATGACTTACATGTTTCTTAGAAAGTGGTCAGGTATTACTAACTGAACTTAATGAAGTTGAGCTGTCTCAAATCTGATTGTGGATTGTATATAGCCGTATACTGATGTGTCTGTACATAAATTATTTATATATAAAAGATAAATATGTAGAATGGAGGTTACAGACCTGATCAAAGGCAGTAGCAAGCTCCTAAAAATGGTGAACCCAAAATGCTTCAACTATTTTCTAAAGAATAGCTAAATAATAAAAGAGTTAGTGTGGCATTTCAGTTGAATTAGTGGAAGCTACAGATTGTATTTGTCAGTATAATATATGTCAGTTTGAAGCCTTATGGGATAAAGTTTCAGTGTGTGTGTGTGGGTGATAGGCTTACTGAGTTACAAACATACTGGATCATGAAAATTTTATGAAAATGAGAGCAAAATCTGATACTTTGAATCCACATAACATTCAGTCTTTTGGAAGGTATATTGTCTGAGCTTTAAGTCTTGATGGATTTAGTAGAATCATCATATTCTCCCTGGAGAGATTGCATGCTGAAAGAGAATCTGCTGAATCTAAGTGTTGTTATGTGAGTGACAATTTGCTTACGGCCATTATTGAGCTGGATGCTGCTGCTAGTTGTACTGCAGACCCGTGACTCCACAGGCAAGTGCACAAAGGAGCATGCTTGTCCTGCCAACATCTGTGCTTTTTTGGCATGTTAGTCATTAGAACTCATTTCAGATCAAGTATCTCCTTACAAAAGGTGTATTCATTAGTGTCATCTTGAGGCTTATGTTGCCTCTTGGAGTTGTAAGAACAGTGTCAGTGTAAAGGTCTGTGTTGTGCTGGAAGACTTCTGTCAGATATGCCCTGTAGAACTGAAAGGAAAACTGTATGGAAGGAAATACTCAGTTTATTTTAGTTCTTTGTGTCTTATGGTAAACAGACAAGGAGGTTTTCAAGTAAACTTTTAGACCCTTCTCTGCCCCAGAAGACTGCCTTTCAAAAGACAGCTGTAAATTCTACTAGGAACTAAAGATACCCCTTTACTTCTCTAAGAGATTCCTAGGGAAAAAAGAAAACTGGTGAAGTGAGTTGTTATCCAAGTAACAGGCAAGGTGGGAATTGTGAAAAACATAATCTATATTTCTTAGAAGACATGCCTCTCTTCTTGAGGAAGAATATAAAAGCAATAATAGAGCAGAGATAAAAGAATATTATCACATCAAAATCATCAAGTTCTTTTGTTTTATTTTTGATTTTTTATGCTTTCCAAAATGTCCTACTTCTTTCAGAGGTTTCTGCTGTAGTAGTCTTCTTCATGCCAACCAGACCTTCAAGATCTTTGGGCAAGGAGCATTTAGTTTGACTGGTAGTGCTGTTAAGGCCAGTACTAAACTTGCTGGTACCTACCTGTTGCCACTTCTCTGCTTGCAGCTGCAGAACTTGTCCTGATAATGATATTTAAACTTGAATGTGGACAGCTTCCTCAACAATTATGGTCTAATACAAAAAGCGTATTTGATATTTTCTTATACATATTGTCAAACCATGGAGTCATGGAATGGTTTGGGTTGGAAGGACCTTAAAGATCATCCAGTAACATGGACAGGAGAGGGGTTGGCTAGATCAGATTGCTCAAAGCCCCATCCAGCCTGGCATAGAATGCTTCTGGGGCTGGGACATCCTCGATTTCTGGCAACCTGTTGCAGTGCTTCATCACCCTCAGCATAAAGAATTTTTTCATAATAATCTACATGTCTGTCACTTGTGGAATCCTCTATTTGGCTGTCCAGTTGAAAACTCAGTCAGCTTCCTTGAAACAGCTGGTTTTCTAGAAGTCTTGCCATTATCATTTACTCTTTTCACATTTACGGGGTCTGCATATCAAATCCTTGTTACTGCAAAAACCAGCATAATTAAGCATAGTCTTCCTGATCTGTGTCTTCTCTTTCTCAATTATAAATAGAAATGGTTAGATATGACATTTTTGTTACTCATGGAGTGATTTGACACTAAGAAGAAAAATGAGCTTATGCTTCATCCTCATTCTTTCATGAGGTAGTGAGTTTCCAGTCTACATCTCCAGTCCCTGTGGATTTCCATAACTGGGGATCTGAGTAAAAAGGATTAATAGAAGTGAAAAATTTTCCCAACTGCAGAAATCAACTGAGTAGTAATTTAAAACAAAGTAAGCTTCTTGAGTCAGCTAAGATTCAGCAGTTTGAATGCCACCATTTTCCTATATTTGGAAGTAATGGTAAATGTTCTAAGGAATCTGAAACAAATACCCAGAAAAGGAGAAAGACTCAATGAAGCTGAACCTGCATGGATGGAAGAAGATATAGGTCAAGCATGTTGCACATACTAAGACAAAATTACCAGATGTTCTAGAAAGCTTACTTGGAATTTACTTTTTAATGTTTTAGTTGTTTAAGATTCCATGTGAAGGGCAGAGTAGTTTGAAGTACTCATTGGAGTGAGACAGCTGACAATGAAAAACCTACATCTGTGACTGAGTGTATAATTAGAACATGACTTTATTATCACTTTATTGTGTGTATTATGCACTTGTGATTCTGCGTATCATATTTTACCTATAAGCTCAGGTAAGCTCTCTAGCACCCTCTCAAGCATCCAACAGACTTTGTTTGCTGCCCTCATAGGATGGATGATTTCCACAACTAGAGTACATTTCTCTTGCCCCTGCACTGTAGTAATAAAATTAGTTACAAGTATTTCAGCTGCAGCCTGGGGTAGATAGCCAAGAAGCTGCAGACCCAGGCTGATTTGTAAAAGTAATGTTGTATAGAAAGTCTGTAAATTATATTGTGGCATTCAGAACACCTTTTGAGGGTTGAACATCACAGAGACTGACCAGTAACTTGTTCAATATGCTTTATTTGGGTAATTGCTGCTGAACAGATGAAGATTTGTTGGCATGTGATGTGGTCTGTAAAGACAGTAAATGTAAGAATTTTTAGTATACAGTCATATGTGGGGTATTTTACATCTTTAGAAATTCCTTTTTTTTTCTCTGCCAAAGATGGATGGTAGGTAAGAAATGGAATATCATCACCCTTACTGCTGGAGCTGGCTAACAAAATGCATTTCCTCTGGTCTGAGCCAAGCAAGGGTCCACCAAATCTTTCTGTAATAATGCTGGGTTTGGGTTTTTTTGCTAGAAGAAGTCTCATTTACAGCTTATTACTTCACTTGCTATTGAGACTGAATGGGCTTTTCCTTTGTTCCTGGAAAGGAGTGATTTTTGTGGCAGCAGTATCAGCCAAAAGAACTTCTAAACATGTTTAATGGAGGAGAAGATTGTCTTCAGAAGTTACGAATTTTTCTGAGGAAAGTGGAGGGCTAGTGGGGATTGGTTGGTTGTATTTGCAGTTCTCTCTGTGTCTTTCCTTCCCCAACTTTGAGATATCAGAGATGAAAACCTATCATTGTGAAGTTGTTCATGGAGCACACCCCTCGGTGCTAACATCGGGAAGTACTTCACAGCTTTTCCCTGGGGCTTTCTTCTCTCTCAGAGAGATGGAGTCAGGTTTCTGTTCAGTGGTGCTCTGGTCAGATAACACCGGAGGTGCTAACTTGCTCTGCTTAAAGCTTCCATGCATCCAAGAAGAGGAGTCTCTGCTTCAGTAGTCTTTTTATGCTTCTCTTTCAGGAATAGTTGTTTTGATGTTACTTTTTTTGAAATGAAGAATTGCACAGTTGTTTGAAGAAAAAAAATAATGTGTGTCTCCCTAGTTACAGTTGTTCCTGAAACATGCAAATAAGCTGTCAGCATCCTCCTTTTACTGTCATTTTTTTGAAAAAAAACTTCGTTTAAAAGCAATGGAAGGGAAGGGGATGGCCCAGTTTATTTGCAGCCTTATCTCTAATTGTAAGTTCTCCAGGCTAGTGCCAGTGGAAAAAATGTTATGTTTTGGCTATGTAATGAAGTAACAGATAAACAGTGTAGTTCAGAAGTACTGCTCTAAAAGTTAGTAATGATATTCAGTTTGGCTTTGTATATTTTGGTCAAAAGACTTTTTTTTTTTTTCCTAAACAAGACTAGCTGTTTTAGTTGCAAGAGTTTTGTACTTAACCACACGTAATTTATGTGTGTGCTTGTCAAGTACTTAAGAAATTTTGAAGATCCCAACAATTCAAAACTCTTGAGATAGTTACTAACCATGTAGAGAAGGCTGAGAAGAATTTTATTTTCAGTTTAAAAATTTCATATTTGAGCAAAGTAGGATATGTATGAAAGACAGTTGCTTCTATTCCTCATTCCTAGAGAAGTTAGCTAACTTTGAGAAGTTTGTAAAACTTTATCCTTTAAAATAAATTTATTTCTCAGATAAGTAATTGCAAAATTTGTTTCATTTGAAGATACTTGTCTCTGTGTTTTGCGCACTGATTTAGTATTTTCTCAAGGGAAGTAAGGTGTTATTTTTACATTTACTACATTGGAGAAAATGGGGATGTATCTAGAATCAGGTTTTATTTAAAGGTAGTATCACATATTTATCAGCTGAGAAGACAGGAGTCCCCAACTTTTTATCGGTAGTTTCTGAAGCCCTTTAGAGCAGGATGTTTTTCTTACAATGGGGCAGAAAATGCATATGTGCCTCTTTAAGTTTTTGCAGATCACTTGATACAGTGTTGTTACATGACCAGAAGATACCTGCTGCTACATTTTGCTAGTGTGACTGCCTATGTGATGTGGTTGCTGTATGCCCAGTGTGTTTCACTGGAGGTGCGAGCAAACAATGACAAATTCTTACTATATTTCTGACAGATAATTATTCAAGTGCATTTACACTGTGGTAGAGCTCATATTTTTCATTATTCAGCAGTGTCTGAGGGAGGAAGGGGAAAGGGGCTTCAGGAAGACTTCCAGAATAACCAACTGTTTTTCTACTCCTGTCTGAAAAACTTGTATGAAATTGGGAAGCACTAAGCAGACTGCTTGCTGAATAAATGATTCTTGTGGCAATATCAGCTGCTAGAACCACCTCCTGACTACTTCGGCACATAGAGTTTAATGCAAAAGTAGGCATAAAAAGCTCAAAGGTACTGTATTTGAGAAGTAATAAAACTTAACTAAAATACTGTGCTCTGCCTAAGGCAGAATTACAGGACTAAGAGGATGACTGTAATTTTGAGGGAGTTGTTGTTAAACGATGTTTCTGTCTTCTTATATTTGTTTTTGTTATTAATTAAAAAAAAGCTGCACATAGGCCTTCAGAGACATTTCTTCTAATTTGTGTGCAGTCTGGGAGTACACAACCTCAAAAATCCCATGGCAATTCTGAGAGACAGGTTTTTTTTAACCACGTCTCCATTTCACACATATCCAGCATATAGTGCATGTTTCAAAGGGTTATTTTACCTATGCTTTTAAATCTAATTCTTCAAAACCATTAGTACCTATACACACTGTTCTTTACAGATGTGAACTACATGCAGATGAATATAATTTCTATACTCAAATCATCACTAGCCAATAGCTTTTTTCTTAGAACAGTAAGATTTTTTAAAACTGGTATGTAATAAAAGTGTGAAATTTCTGTATCACTAGTTTCTCTGCAATAAAAAAAATTGGGGAGTATGTATAAAAGCAGAATTATAATAAAAAAATTTGATAAGTCTGAAATTGCTAAGCTTCACAGAGGGAATAATGAATTTTTGAAGTTCAGACTTCAACTGTTGATTATTCAGGAAAACATGTAGAAAATCTAAGTATAGGTCTAAATTAACAATACCTTGAGTTCTTTGAGCAGCTATTGTTTTCCTGTATCAGTTTTGTTAATAGAGCAGTACTCAGACTTACCACAGAGAGAATGTGCAGTTACTTCTTGCTTCGTGTATTTCTATCATTTTTCTGTGCTAGACAGAGAGGGACTAAAGTTTAATAGATGATGGAAACATTCTGATTTCTGGAGGAGATGGTAACTTGCAAGAAATTCAGGAATAACGTGTTGCACTTCAGTACTTTTGTCCAATATGGAGGCAGTTTGACTTTAGGAACCAATAATGCACTTCATACCTAAAAAACATACATGCTTACTAAGGGAAATCACAGAAATGTTGTCAAAAAATGCCAAATATCAAAAGAAGCAGACAGGAAACAGATATGCTCTTGGTGAGTTATTTGCATTGTTAGAAATGAGCTTTTTAGGTAATTGTCAGCTACTTAAAACAGGGGCTCTGTGGCTGAATTGGACTGAAGTAAACTCCTTAGAGTAGTAATTGGAAAAGGTAGACTAGGCTATGCCTGTTGAACTACAGTGTTGCCTACTTACTAATGCTATCTTATTGAAGAATGAAAGTCATGGCTTTTAAGCAAAGCTTCAGATTTTCTGTTTCACTCATTCTTTTTGTCTGCTCTTTGGGAAGTGTCTGCTTTAGAGGATATTTTCCAATGTGTACCTCTAAACAACATTGTTTAAAAATAGTTTCTGTCATCTTCCACATGTGCTTTGATGCTGCATTTTGAGCTCTTTTGCTACTCTGTGAGTTCTCTCTTCTACCTTACAAGTGGTTAAGGGAGGTGTCATTTACTACTCTTGTTCTAGTCATTCTTCTAATATAACTTTATTAGAGTGCATAGGATATAATTTTAAGTTTTGTTTATAGATGGAAGTGGAGAAAGAGGTGAGAAGGATGCCAGCAAAATCACAACATATCCACCAGGGGCTGTCCGCTTTGACTGTGAACTGAGAGCTGTACAAGTCAGTTGTGGATTTCACCATTCAGGTAAAAACAAATAAATCAATATTGATTATAATAGAGATTTTTTTTTTAAGGTTGTCATATGTTTCTTCAGTTATGTGTGTTCGATTTTCAATATGGATGCATGCAGGAGTGCTAAAAGTTGAAAACGTGGCAGGGTCAATTTTGTAGCCTACAACACAATCATAGAAACAGAATATCTTCAGTTAAAAGAGACCTGCAAAGACAGAGTCCAGCTCTTGGCCATAGGACCATCTTGAAGAATCACAACATGTGCCTGAGAGTATTGTCCAAACACTTCGTAAACTCTGTCAGGCTTCTGTGACCCCTTGCCTGTGGAGCTTATTGCAGTGTCCAACCACCCTCTGGATGAAGAACCTTTTCCTAATATCCAACCTAAACCTTCCCTGACATATTTTATGCCATTTTATTACAGGCTAAAGTAAGATCACCACCCAAATTCTCACATCACCTCCCTGATTTCAGCAATGAAAGGCAACTCACTGTTCTTCAGCAGTGAAAAGGACTATAAGTATCATATATTGAGTTACAGAAGAGTTTGTAAACAATTTTGTAGTCAGTTTAAAACATCTGCATGGCAGAGCTCTACTCCTGCATCAAGGTGCTTGTTGTTATGGGTTGTGGGATCTGGTCTGGATCTCTTGGGAATCATTTACTGCTGTGCAGAAGGGTAACCAGCACTGGTGCAGTGCCGTGTCGTGTGTACGTCAGAAAAATATTTTGTTGTTTTTCAGTGGTTTTGATGGAGAATGGTGATGTTTACACATTTGGATATGGGCAACATGGTCAACTTGGACATGGTGATGTTAATTCCAGGTAAGCTGGTAACCAAAAACGTGATTGTGTGTTACTCTACTGCTACATAAGAAATGGCTAAATTTCTGGTTCTCTGTAGCTAGCAAGTGTGAAAATTGAAATATAGACCAAGTAAAGTTGAAAAGCTCTTGTTCTGCACTTAATCCCCATAACCCTTTGAATATTGATACAGTAACAGTACTCTTGTACTGTATAAGTAATTTATGTAATGCATGAAAGCTTCAGTATATAGTTATTAGCATTGCTTTGATAATAGTTTGAAAGACTTCTGTCTCTTTAAATCTTCCTGCATATGAGAGCTACATTGAAGTCTCATTAAGATTTCATTATTTCTGTAAAATACTACACGTGCAATAATTCAAATAGTATGATATTGTAAGCCTAGATAAACCTGTTCCTGTTAAATTGTTGATAAGAGTTCACAGAATATTCACAGAATCACAGAATATTCTGAGTTGACAGGGACTCACAAGGATCACCGTGTCCATCTCTTAAGTGAATGGCCTGTATGGGGATCAAACCCACAACCTTGGTGTTCCTAGCACTGTGCTCTGACCAGCTGAGCTAATATCAGTTAATTTATGGTTAAGTCTCATTTTTTGCTCCTCTGTAATCTCCCAAATGAAGTCCCTAAGCTTTGGTCTCAACTGCATTTTGTAGTCACTTGTTTTGGGTATTGGCAGAAGAGTGATGTGTGCTTTCTCTGTGTTCAGTGGAAATAGAAAAGCCAACAGAGCATGGAAAGATATTTGACTAACTAACCACTGCTTACATGCTTTAGGTGTGCTTAGTAGCTCTGTGAACTTGATCTCCATTGACTACAGTGAGAGCATAGTTAATTACATGTAGATGTCTTTAATGTGAAGCTCAAATCTCATCCTTAAGAGTGTCATGCTTGGAGTCTCATCTATTCATTAAAGTAAATAAAAAAATATTATCCTGCCAAAGGAAGTGTGATTTAGTTCTTTGGACATATACATATGCCATATAATGTACACAATGGGAGTTTCTATAGTAGGAATCTTTGAGACTTCCTCTATGTCCATTAACGCTCAGTGTCCTTATGTCAGAGGCATACAGAGTGGAGCATCCGTGACCTGTCTTCAGTTCTCTCATTTCTCTCGTAGCAGTCAGGTGAAAATTACTGAACATCTATCCTCCTAATCTCTTTGGAGACTTCAAAACCCTTTCTTTTGTCAAGTTCCTGAAGAAATCTTCATCCTCTAAAACTTTCATTGGATTCACTAAGCCAAAGGGGGAGAGAGAAGAAAAAAGTATACTGGAAATACTGCCTTGTACTGGCTGCTGTGCCTGATAGTAGTCTCTGAACTGTTACCCCTACTCAGTTTGCATTAGACTGGTGAATACAGTCTGGGTTTCTGTCTATGATAGAGTCATATCACAGACAAGTACTTTGTTTTTCCTTCCTGGAAATTCTTGGGTATTTGTTCCAAGGAACAATGGCTTAAACTAGCAATTCAAGCTGCTGTTAGAATAAGACCAGTTTCTTTCTTACAGACTGAAGAGGTACACAGAGCAGTGACATTTGTACTGGTAACTTAATGTCACCTATTTCCAGCTTTGATGAAGTCACTTGACAGAGGGCTTCGGAGCTATCTGCTGTATTTGTCAGTATTTCAGGTGGTAAACTACATCTGTTGCTTATTTAGGTAGAAACTGGATGAAGACCAATAGTAGTTCCAAGTGAGATCCTAAAGAATAGGAAAAATCTTGTGCTGGAGGATAGTGCTGGACCAGAAGTAGAAGCTGAGGAGGTGCAAGTGACTTGGCACAGACCTTTGTATCATTCAGACCCTAGAAAGTGTCTGAAAAAAGCCTTGAAGAAATTTGGAGTTATGTCCTATGCATGAGAACTGGCTATAGTACTATATTGCTATTTAGCACCATCATTCAAATTATAATTTCTTCATTGATGTACTTCTTTTTCCAGCTTTAAGTAGAGATCTCTCCTCAGTCCTCACAGTAAGGGATTCAGAGAAGGAAACAGGGAATCCTTATGCAGAGTTCCACCTCAGTTGGGACGCAGTGGTGCTCAGATGGCCAGCTCCTGCCAGGTCAGTGGTATGTCAGTCATGCAGTGTGTCACATTGCCTGTATTGACCTCAGGAAGAGCATCATCTTCTGAATCCAGGAACTGATACTCTCCTATATTTCGGGGAGATAGAGAGAGAGAGAGAGAGAGAGGAAAAAAAAGGGAGAGGAGGCAAAAAAAAGTAATATTTAGGCATCCTTTCAGAGACTTTTGTCTTGCCATATAAAGATTTAGTAATGAGACTATATTTGAAAATGTTCAAGTATTTTGAATTCTGAACACTGTTCAGACATGCCTGTCTCCTTAATTAAGGAGATTTTGGAGTCCTCTATTAGAATATTGTAAACATCACAAAGTCTTCCTCTGCTTCAGTAGGAATGAGATTACATGCCTTATCAATAAGCTGGAACCATTAAATTAGCCTGTATAGGCTTTTTCTTGTAACATCCACAGTGGCAGATGTTGATGAGCTATTTGCTACATGAAAGATTTGTCAGTCTGTGCTTATATTCTCCTCAAATTAGATGCTGATGAATAGAAACTCAGTGGAAGCAAGAAATGCTTTGCAGTATCTAGTCTTGGTGAAAAATAGCATGTATTGTGCTCAGGTAAGCAAAGGCCTGTTTGTTGCTGATGCTTCTCTCAAGAGGCTGGAATTTAAAACTCCAGGATCTTTCTGTTACGGTTCCAAATTTGTCTGCATTTTTTGTACAAACTCTTGACTTCAGCACTCCAGCAGCAAGTACATGACCTGACAGTTAAACTCCAGAAATGGAATTACTGAAGTGATACGGTCTTGATAGGATTTTGCTTCCAAAGGTTCAACAGTAACATAAACCAAAACTGATCAGACCTTCCACAGATGGTCAGCTATGTTCCACTTGAAGATAAAGAATAGAGACTATATTCTATTAATAACCCCAGGGAGGAAAAAAAGTATTCCATCATCTCTATTTGTTAGGACCATGTTTCTAGGTGTATTTTCTGATTATTTTACTCCAGTGGAGTGCAGGTCATATTTACATCTTTTCACCAAATTTCCTCTAAAATAGAGTAATTTCTAAAATATAAAAATCTCAATTTTCTCTGTAATGAAATTGTCCAACTCTGCTTGCCATGGACAGAATTTGCTACTGCTTTCCTCTTAGCCCAGTGCACAGAAACAGCTCCCAGTGAATCGTGTTTACAGCACCACGGTCAGCTGCCCCAGTGACATGTTTTGGGATCTGACAGGCAGCTGTTGCCTGCAAAAGTACCATGGACAGCGATTGTTCAAACAGGTCAAGCATGATGAATTTTCAAAGACTACAACTGTTCTCAGAAATGCTTACCCTTTGGGATGGAAGAGGGTTTCCATGTGGACAGCCAGAATCCATCTGGACCTTCTTTAGGATCCTGAATTACCTGATGCACGTACATCTGCTCAATTATTCAGCAATTGTTACTTTTCCCCGGGGGATCTCAGGTTACTTCCTCTATAGCTGAAGTTGGTCTTTTGTGATTGACCTAACATTCTGTGACTTCAACACCAGTGTGTCTTTCCACTCCATCCCAGAAGAATAGTCCTTGTTCTCTTTGGTTCAGATGGAGAAACTTTGGTTGTTAAAACTTTGCCCAGAGTCTCTCAAACTTTTCAGTGTCTGTTCTGATTTTTACTATGTTGAGTTTCAGGGGGATAGGGAAATACTCAATAGTATCCCTTGTTCTAAATTCTGTGTGCACTAGTCAAACCGGCTTACTGTATTTTTTTGAAGTCACTCCTTCTTTTATGAAGTGAAAGCCAGCTTTCTGCAATTTATGTTTATGATGTAGTTAAGTATCTTGATTTTTTTTCTGTTCATTTCTAAATGAACTGATAGACTGTAGTTGGCCATTCCAAAAGCTAGGTGATCTTAGTGAAAAAGCTATTTAAGAAGGTCATGTATTTCACATCTCTGCATTAGAGGCTTATTTGATTTTGTTCTGCTGTTTCCAAGAGACTATCAAACACAGCCTTCATATAACATTGCTGATAGATTCTATTGGAAAAACAGAAACATAAATATTTATGGTGATAATAGCTTAGTTTTTAGCATTAAAAAGAGGAAATATTCACTACTTTTTGTTTTTTGTAAATATGTGATTGATAATTCCATGCCTGCAGCTATCATAATTCTGAGGGAGAGGAAGAAAAACCTTATAATAAAAATACTTCCTTTTAATAAGAGTATTTTTCTGTTAGTTACTAGTTATGTTTTATTTATGTTTTGGTACCTTTTTGAGTTTCTTTTAAGTTAATGAGAGAGAAATGTAAAGTTTGGGGTTTTTAAATTTCATCATTGATTCTGCTAAACTTTGCTTTGTGTCTGTGTATAATCATAGTGAGTCCAAACCCATGTGCTTATAGACCAAGAAAAGTGCTGAAATTTGAGTGGCATGTTGTATATCCTCTGCTTAATTTTATTCTCCCCTTCAGTCTGTCCATCTCCACTAGTCACCCACTGAAAGTTACATTTACCACTGAAGAGTACATTTTCTGTGTTCATCCTTCTTCAGGTCATCAACCTATCTTCATGCTGCATTCCTCTGTTCCACATTTTCTTATGTTCACATCTTTCTATGTACCCTTTTTCTACTGGACATGATGCTTCAACTTTCTCATGCTTTCTCGACTTCTATTTTACCTGCAGTTCAGCCAAAATCAGAACTTTGAGATGAACCATCTTTAACACATCATTTGCTAAACAATCACTATGAACTATGGACTGGCCTTTTTTATTGCAGTATGAAACAACCTGCTCTTATTTTAGATTACCCTACTTCTGAAAAGCTGTTTGAAACTAAGTTCACATAGTGGTGTCATCCTCTGTATAACTCTGAGTCCAGTCTCCAAACGTAAAACTATGTGGGAATAAATTGTTCTTCTAATTCAATCTTTCTAACTCCACAGGAAATATTAAGTGTAGGTAGACATTAATTATGGGATTCAAAGTCTTGTAGGTTTCTGTTCTCTTTGTTGGGATTCAAATAAAAATTTTTGTATATTTTTCCTTATATGTTTTATCTTTCATGCTCTTTCTATTCCAAGTCATCAGTTCAAGTTTTCTTTCTTCACATCTTCAACACCCTGTCATTTTTTTCCCTTCATTTTTACTGAAATGGAAAGTCTATTTTCTTGTGTCTGTCTGTATTTGGGGGACAACTGGATTGGACCTTTTCAAATATCTCTGGAAAATAGTTTGGAGTGGTCTGTTCTTTATTGAGTCTGAGTTTGATGGGAGAGGAGCTGACCTTTATTTCTTTTATAATTCCCTAGACAATGATCTTGAAAGTGCTGTAACAATATTGCTTCTGGTAACTGTACTAGAGTATCAGCCATATAAGGCTTTGATTACTTCCAGGGCTTTTTTAAGTGCTTAAGTAAAGTTCTCATAACATATTTTACTGCTACATTTCATTACAATGTATTTTGTATTAATACAAAAATACACACATGTATATGTTACTGTATCTACACAGCTGTATTTCTAGAATTATATTAAATATAATATAAATAATTAAATTAATAATTCTTATTCTATACTAATTTCTGAGTTTAACTGAAGAGGGTCCTTGATCTTTTTCTCTGTAACAGAGAGGCATAAACTTAACTATCTGGTGCAGTCTTTCAAACCTCAGTTAGTTTAATATGTAAGATGTTTCTTGGCTCTAATTTTCTTGTGAATCCAGTGAATGTATTTTACAGTGATTTAAATATTTATGGTACTAATGTATGCTTTAAATACTGTGTGACTATGTATTGATATAGAATTAATTTATTTTCATATAGGGGATGTCCCACTTTGGTGCAAGCATTACCAGGTCCTAGTACACAAGTTACTGCTGGGAGCAACCACACAGCTATTCTCTTAATGGATGGCCAGGTTTTCACATTTGGAAGTTTCTCAGTAAGGAAATGTTATTTGCTTCTGGGAATAAGCTAATAGTTAAAGTGTTGTTCAGAGACCTTTAAAAACTGCTTACACTGGCTCTTACAGGACTGTGCATGACCTCTGCATGTCTTCAGTGCCTGTTACGTTTTAAAATGTAGCCTTTAATATTGTTCTGGTTAGAAAAGCATAATGCCAGCAATTCTTGGGAGTTTTTTATATTTTAATGAAGATGGTGATTTAAACCAGTGTTATTTTATAAGGTGCACCGGTTTTCTCAAATTCTTATTGTTTCAAGCTTGGTTCTAAATAAATGTTGCCCATTCTATTACCTGTCTCCATTTGATAGAAAAATGTGTCCTGGTTTCTTTCATAGAAACAGCAGTGAGTTGCAGAAGTTCTGCTTACACTTGAGGGGAGAGGTTATTGCTCCATATAACACAGCTCAACTCCAGTAGTTTTCCTTCATATCCACATGGTGTATATTGTCCCATGTCCATGTGGAATCCATTCTTATATTCACTAAAGGAGCATTTAAACATTGTTTACTTCCCTCTGTGCCTCCCTGTGTTTGCAAAGATGCCCCTCATAGCCATCTCTGCAGGTCGTCTGTTGTTTCCTCCCATGTTTTTATTGGGGTCTTTTTTGCAAAAGCTAGAATATAGGTATTGAGCTATTTTTGCATGCTTTAAAAACTATGTACTGCCAAACACAACAGAAAAGAAATGCCAACCTTTGAAATCTCTTTACCAAAAAAAAAAAAAATTGGAAATTTTGGAAGTAAAATTCATATACTGAATTAAAAGTGAGTATTATTTTGTTGTTTTTCTAGCTTTAAGCAAGAGCTTTGGTGTCTGTGTTCCTGTCAAAACTAACATGAACATGTAAAGGTTTAAGCTTTGTTGTTTTACAGTGAACCTTGGCTCCTGAAAAACCAAGTTCACTCTCAGAAATGGGATATAAAAGCTTGTCAGTTCACTGGGGGTTTTTTACCCTTTCTCTAAAAAAAAAAGTTTAGTCCATATTTAGACCATTTGACTTTTGCACCTGGTTTTAATATTTTAGTACTGGAAAGTTTGCTGAAAGCTTCATAAAGTCAAGACAAAATCAAAACAAAGCATGTTAATTGAAAATGTCTTCATTAGGTTTCCTAACTCAGATTGTTAGGAGGAAAGAAAGATGAGTATTGTGCTGAACAGAAGGCATTTGCTGTGTATACATTTTTCTTTTCTCTAATCAATATAACTTCATTGGCACACAATGCATTTTCTGTGCTTGAGGGATATAGATGGAGCATGAGCAGGTTTCTGGCAGCAGTTCTTTCTACATACTTAGGTGCAATATAAAAACTTTTGGGCCATTTCAGTAACTGGTTGTACATAGAGATAAGGCCCTAGATCTCCAGATAAGTGTTTATGAGCATGTGCAGAAGTGCTTGCTGAGGCACTTCATGGTTTTTTTTAGCTCAAGTTTGATGGCTAATCAATTTCCAGGTACTTTTAAGAGGTATTTGCTCTATAAAATTTAGTCCATATAAGTTCAGAATTGAATGGAACTTGGACTATCTGAATCTATCTGAATATAGAATTTTTTTTTCTTATGAATTTATTCCTTGTTTAGTGCTGACATTAATCAGACATTGAACATTGTAGGAAAATAATACTTTTATATTTGATTTTCAAGATGGACAGGAGGATTATCCATCATAGTGAGTTTGAGTTGTATTTGACAAAAGCTTTACTCAAAAGCCTAACTAAAAAGGGAGGAGTACCTCTGTCAGTAACTCATTCCTTGTAGTTAAATGTGTAACACTTCATTTGGAGAATCCATTGCATTTTAAGGCAGTTTGGTGCTAAGTTCTCTTCCAGCTTACCAATTTTGTGTGCTAGAGCTATTGAAGTAATTTATCCATCTTTGAGATAAACTCTTACTGTCACTTACTGGTTCTTGAATTCTTTCTACAGAAAGGTCAGCTTGGCAGACCAATTCTGGACATGCCCTACTGGAATGCAAAACCTGCCCCTATGCCTAACATAGGCTCCAAATACGGGCGCAAAGCCACGTGGATCGGAGCGAGTGGAGACCAGACTTTTCTCCGGATCGACGAAGCTCTCATTAATTCTCATGTGCTTGCTACATCAGAGATATTTGCAAGCAGGCATATAATAGGCAAGAACTCTTCTGTATTATTTATTGCTTTATTATTTATTTTTTAATTTTAAATACTTATAGAGTATTATGTACTTGATAGAGTACGTAATATTTTGCTATAATATTTATAGAGTATTATGTACTTATGGAGAAAAAAATGGGTTCAGTTGTGTAAATAATAGAGGAGCAACATGTCAAAAGCATGGATGGGAGAGATGAAAATATTTTGGCCTTCTAGATTTACTACATACGATGATCCTTTCTTTATAAAGATGGTTTTTATTAAAAATAATAACATAAATGCCTAACCTTCACTTGCCTTTAAATCTTACTTCCATTTGTTTTTTTTTGTTGCAGCAGTATATCTGTTCTTCCCTTCTGTTACATGACATTTTCTAAGCATGAAACATTAATAAGTGCAGTCTTCATGTTTGTTTTCTCTTTTTGCTCCCTTATCTAGGTTTGGTACCAGCTTCAATATCAGAACCTCCTCCTTTTAAATGTCTTCTGATAAACAAAGTAGACGGCAGTTGCAAAACATTCAATGATTCTGAGCAGGAAGACCTTCAGGGTTCTGGTGTGTGTCTGGATCCTGTCTATGATGTTATTTGGAGGCAAGTGTGGATTATAGCTACTAAAATAGTAATACACAAATACTTTTTTAAATATTTTGCAAGACTGGAGATTTGATTATACTTACTTTCCCTGTAAAGAAAAACTATTTTTAATCTTCATAAATATTTTTGACACTTTTTGGGTCATTCAGGTAAGTCCACAACAAACATGTTCTCTTGCCTGCATTTTTAAAATTTGTTTTCTTTTTTGCATCATTCTCATTCCAGTATCATAATATTTTGGAGATTCAAATCTGTTCTGTTTCTTTACTCTGTTTATTCCCTTTCTTCCATCTACTTAACACTTAACTAAACACTGCCATATTCAGCTGCCATATGTGTGGGTCTTAAATTGTTGTTCTTCTGTCAGGTATTAGTGGTTAAGACAACTAGAGAAGGGGTGGAGCAATGGTATTCTTCTCAGTTCTGACATTTTGAGAGGTTAAAATGAAGGTATTTATTTAAAAGGCATAGATATTCAGATCAATTGTATTTATTTCAGTCTTTGGAATGTAGTTTTTGAACGAGTGTAGATATTAAGCCTTTGTTCCAATGCAGAATCATTACATCTTATTCTTCTATAATAATTTAAAAACTATATGTTAGCTAGAATTTGGAGAGAAATCTGAACTTCCATCTGAGTTGAAGAGCTTGATGATGTTTAAATCGAAGACAAAGTAAGTTAGAGTGATGCAGGGAACCATCATAGCCATCTGATTCATGAGCTATGGGAAAAGATGGCATCTCATAGAATCATGTCTTTAAAAGCTGCTTGCATCCTACTTCGGATGTCTTCATCCAAAATTGAGATTCAAGAACTTAACAGCTAATTAACATTGAAGCATGTGTTTGCCAGGCACATTTCTGTGTGATATAGGAAGCACCTTGGATGGTTGTAGTTCTGCATCTTGCACATCTGCAGGTTTGTTTGAAACTCACTGGTTCAGTTCTTACTTACATTATACTGAGATTAGAAATAAGAGTAGCACCCACATCCCTTAGAGTTCTATATTTTCAGCATGTTTAATTTCACTGAAAGATTCAATTTGTGAAATAAACCAGTTATCAATGGCCATGATAATGCAGCAAGTTTCAGGGCAGGCAGGGTAATGATACTCAACTTGAAGACAATAAAATGGATATTCAGCTTGAGGAAGTATAAAGTCACGTGTTAGATATTATGTGGGTAAACATGAATTGAGGCATTTTACTGTCTTGCAGTATCTTGGGGACTGTAGAACTCAATCTCTAGAGCTTAAATACTTAAGAGTGGATTTTTTGATGCTGTGTCGAATTCTTTCTCTGTTATATCCCATTCTTGTTCAATAGAAAATACTAAAACATTCTGAAGAAGAGATGTGTTAATAAATATGCCTCTTGGTATATTTAATAAATGGTTAATAAATGCTTGGTATGTTATTATTTCGGGACATTTTAATTCATGCCTGTTTAAATGATGGATTCAGTTCTTGTACAGAGACAGCATTCTGATGAAGTGCAGCTTAAACATTTCTTCAAAGCTTTGTGACTTATCTCTTGGTGAAATTCATGTGGTTTTGGAATGTCATGTGTGTATAAATTTGAACATTGCTAACTTGAAATCCTGAATACTTATGGTGCTCTTTAATATTTTTAGTTAAAATTCTTTCTTTCTCCATTAGATTTTTAAAAGTTTACCCAGTGAAAATTCCTTTTGTGCTTCTTCCAAACAGTCCCACAGACTTATGTCTTCTTACTGTTTCTTCCTTTTACATAGTGGTTTCAAAGATTTAATTTTCTTTTTCTATGTGTTAATCTATATTATACAAAGTCTTTGTATTCTATTCCCTTGTTTATGATGCCCTTTATTATAATTCCTTAAAAAAACTCATGAGGCAATGTTACCCATTTAAAAAAGCCCAAACCAAGTACATTGAAATCCTCAAAATTTTTTTCTTGTTTGGAGGTAAGCCTTTTACTTTCGCTTGACACCTTTTAAGTTTTTGAGCATGTCTGCCATTCTGCTTAGTACTTTGCTAGTCACTTCATACTTCTTAATAGATAACACTGTTTTAATGTTTGTTTGCTTTGAGAAATGTCTTAACATTTTCTGAAATTCCTAAACCCATTATATAACTCACTTAATTTTTTTGTATCTTTTCATTTGCTGGAGTATTAGGCTAGTAAAGTTTATATGTATTTGCAATAGCGATGCTCAGTTTCAGTAGTTTATACCAGTAGGTCTACCTTTTGCATTAAATATCTTAAAAATTTAAGTATTGATTAGGTTTTGTATTTTTTCAGTAGATGGAAGGTTTTGTTTATTCTGTTTTTTCTTGCTCTAGGTTTCGCCCGAATGCCAGGGAACTGTGGAGTTACAACGCAGTAGTCGCTGATTCCAGGCTTCCCTCAGCTCCAGACATGCAGTCCCGGTGTAGTATTTTGAGTCCAGAACTTGCTCTGCCAACTGGTTCCAAAGCTCTAACCACCAGATCTCATGCAGCTTTGCATATTCTAGGTATACATTTATAGTTCATGAATCAGAACCTTAGATGAAATAAAGTAACGTAACAATGTATAAACAAACTGTAATCTAAAAACTTCTTGGCTTTTTTCAGTTTAAGTTTTATTTTGTTGTCTTTCACCATTGCTCTTAACTTGTATATTTTGACTGATGTAGTTATCTTCTGCCGCCTTAATGATGTTAGAGGATTTTAGAGTTTTGGTGAAACTTGTTGTTAGATGCCTACATAATAAAGTAAGATAGCTTCCTAGATGATCTCTTTGGAAATTCCACAGAATAAAGTCAGCACCTTAACCTGGAATCTCAAGAAGAAGGACTCAAACCTGAAAAAAGGGATCTTCAATAAGTTACTTTTCTTTTTAAGTAAATGCAGTACACAAAGTCTTCGCAGTTTTGTATAATGAGTCACTAAGAGAAGTATTATTTCCTTTTGTAGTTTCTTTGTAATGTAAAAATACAAAACTAAAGTACACTGTCTTAATGTATAAACTGGCCGTATGCACCATACCCTGTACAACAAAGCTCAGCTTTAGTAGTTATTTTAACTCACTGATTATGATAAGTCATCTGTTCGTTGACCTGCTCACTTCATTGTGTGCTAAAGATGAGATAACTTTCAACTTGAACAGTAATTTTTGTGTGAAAGTCAGGCAGGTTAAGTACTTATGAAACAAAACATCTTCTGCAAAGACTCAAATCTGCTTGTAATTAATTTCTTACTTCAGCTCTTTTTGGGTAATTGTAAGTGTAAAAAAAAAAGTTACTAGCCATTTATTTGCAAAAGTTGCAAGGTAGGTTTAATCAAGTTTGTTTTTCTAGATAATAAATGAAGCTTATATTCTGTAGCAAGCCTTGAGATTCTGCAGCAATGACCCTTTACCTAATCAAAAGTATAAAGCTACTTGGTAGCTGTCTTGCTTTGAAAGAGGAGTCTGCTAAGGAAGGCAGGAGCCTCCCTTCAAATGGAAAATGTAAACCCCTTCCCTCCAAATTATTATAATTTCGAAATTAAGGGGCTCTCAGACAAAGATACGAGAATAGGAACAACAGTTCTTTCCTAGTGTGTATAATAAAGCAAGCAAACAACAACAATAAGAGCATTAACCCCAGCCAAAACTGGAACTTGCTCCCAGCTGTCTCTGCCGCGGGCGCTTCCCCTGGGTGCAGTTCCGGGCTCGGCCAGCAGGGGCGCTGCTGGCTCCCGGCAGGCAGGGCAGGTGCAGTGACTCCCCCGCGCCTGCAGGGGGCGCTGTGGCCGGGCTGGGGCAGCCCGTGGTGATGGCGGCTGGGCCCGGGCGGGCAGGGACGGGAGAGAGGCCTCGATTCACAAACCCTGGGGCAGCCGATCCCAGGGCCCAGCAGGACTGCCAGGAGCAGCAGGCTGGGACGGCAGGATGGCAGGGAGGGGATGCCGGGCTACAGTGCACTGAAGCCTGAAGCAGCAATGAAAAATTGGAGGGGGACAGCACAGCAGCGGCCCAGCTCCCATCAGGGCAGGGAGAGGCGAGCTCAGGATCCCGGGCACCAGAGCAGATGGCAATACATCCCTCTTAGTGAGGTGAGTGTCAATAAGGTCCCAGTTCAGTGGCTGCTCTCACAAGCAGAGGCTCATCCCACACAGAAGAAGCAGCTGTGGGCCAGACTCCCCTCCCCTGAGCTTGGCCACTTCTTTTGTTTATCCTAAGTACCCAGTTGTTAGTGTTTCCTAGCCACTTAGGAGAAAAAATTCTAAAAGTAAAAAGGAATGAAAAAGAAAAAACCTAACCTCCCCCTAACAGTAGCATATATGTGGTTTAGAGACAAAACAGTTAGCTTGCTTTGATTTTCTTAACTATTATTAATTTCCATTTCAATTATTATAATCAACAGTGAGAGAATTCGGGTTCTTTTTGCTTTTGCTTTCTTTTAGGTTGCCTTGATACTTTGGCTGCTATGCAGGACTTAAAAATGGGTGTTGCAAACACAGAAGAAGAGACTCAAGCAGTAATGAAAGTTTATTCTAAAGAAGACTATAGTGTTGTTAACAGATTTGAAAGTATGTACATACTAAAATTTTATAGCACAAGCTGAGATCAGCTTGCAGAACAACAGGCTAAGATTGATTATATTTTTGCTGGGGTTTATTTTTCAGGTCATGGAGGAGGCTGGGGTTATTCAGCCCATTCTGTAGAAGCCATCCGTTTCTGTGCTGATACGGATATATTGCTGGGTGGTCTTGGTCTTTTTGGTGGTAGAGGTGAATACACTGCTAAAATAAAGGTAGGAGTTTTTGTTTTGTTTTAAGCAATATTGTGTCTCAAAATCACAACTTCGGTAATGCTATCTAAAACCATGACTGGTTTTATTTCTTGATGAATGAGTGGCTTACCAAATGTGGAAAGCATTATGCAGGCACAGTGGGTGAAGTAGAGAGCTGAGAATTATCATTCTTACTTTTTATGAACTGGCCTATTCTTACCTTCACTAAACGTTGTGCCATCTTAGATTGGGCAGGTATTTTAGTGGTCTGAATGGTTCTGTGATCTATTTACACAAAGCTCCAAGGCCCACCAGCAGAAAATTGGTGTTCAGATTAAAATCACTTCCTATGTGATGCAAGAGGAGCTGTTCTCCAAAGCAGAATGAGTCCTTATCAGGAGCCATTGCTTTCCACTTTCCTGGCCACTTCTTTCTCAGACTGCTGTCTGGATGGCTTCTGGGCTGAGATTCTTCAACTGAGAGCAAATGGCACTAAGTAGAATTAAGTTAACTCTGACAAATGTTGTAGGCATGATTATGGGTGGAGCATGTGTGGTGATTATTTTAAAATAAATAAATCTGACTTTGGATAAGAAAACCTCACAGAAACACACACTGTAGTGGCAGAGCTCTGGTTTTGGATAAGTGTTCTCTGCTCCTGTATTTAATAAGGATTTTGGTAAGAAAAGATGTTATAGCTGAGATTTTTATTAGATGTTTGTATATTCAGTACACATTATTGTTGTTACTTGTAATTTAGTGGATTATTGAATTTTCTTCCTCTATTGTCAGATGAATAAGTATTGAGGTTTGTTCTAGGGAAATGGATGACACACACTTAGCAGTAACATTTGCATAAGTCAGCAGGAAATCCAAGATAAGTAGTTGTGCTTTATTCTAGTTTAACATAATGACTGAGAGTTGCAAATGACTAAGTACAGCCAAGAAATTTAATGTTAGTCATGCCTTTTAAATACTAGAGGTAGTAACGTTACGATAGTACTCTACAAATATTTTCTGTTTGTTTAGGGTTAGCTTATAGCCGAGATAAGATTTGCCAGTCCTGCCAGAAATTAGCTGTGTATTAAATAGGTGTTTACAAGAGAAGTCATAGACATGTAGACATGTATTGTGGTCCTTTTTCAAAATCATCAAACTGTAGAAATTACTTTTAAGTAAGTAACAAAGTTCTCTTAGGTATCATGTATTGTCCCAGTCACCAGCTGTTTATAACACTCTTGTCTCTGCTAAACTGTCAAACTGTCCCTTTCCAGAGGAGCTGAATAGATCTTATCTTTATATAGTGCATTTCAGTCAGTGATGGAAAACCTGCAACTTGTGCTCAACTTTGCCTTTCTTAGATGCTCTGCTTTTGTCTTGTTTGTACGATTTAGGGAGTTTCTCCAGTTAAAAATATATCTGGACATAAAGGCTGGGAGGTCAGTGTCAATTGCTATTTCTTAACAGATAATGCTGGACTTCCAAATGGGATTTTGCCTGTTAGTAATATTAAGGAGTAGTTATTTTTTGGGAAGGAAGAGTGGTATACAATTTCCAGAATGCAAGACAAGAAAAAGTGGTATTATGAGATTTCTTTGCACCTAAGACAATCTTCCCTTTTTTCTTATTTCACCAGTTGTTTGAATTGGGTCCAGATGGAGGAGACCATGAGACAGATGGAGACCTCCTGGCTGAGACAGATGTCTTAGCATATGATTGTGCTGCCAGGTAAGATACTTAGCTTACCTACATATACCTGCTTCTTCATCTTTATTTTTACTTCCCTGTACACATTTTAGTATCACTTCAAGTATCAACAGAGATGGTCGACATCATTAGAATTTTGTAGCAAGTGATGTAAAACACTTGAAGTGTGTAGGGAAATATTAAAACACCAAATATGTCTCCAAACCATTATGGTATTTAAATTAAAAGAAGAAAAATAATCAAATTCTTGCTCTTGTATAAATCCAAGTCAGATCTCATCTTCCCGTGTTGAGACTGCAAGACAAAATATTGTAGCAGCTCTTTTGTGCATGTGGTTGGGGTTAGCCATGCTTTTTCATGCCCTGTAATGAAGTCATTTAAATTTCAAATGATACTTGATTAATTCTTTCTTAATTGATCTTATATATCAATCCTCTAAATATATAGTCTATTAATTTCTTTAATACTTATTGTAATTAGTAAGCATGTGTATAAGCTCTTGTAATTTATGAACATTTTCTGAAATCAGTATTTTATAGTACTTTATAACTAATTCTTTGCTTGCAGTATTATATATTAAATGTAAGTGGGTTTGTGTGTGTTAATTTAACTTAATGTTTCCTGACTCTATTTGACATTGATATGATTGTTTAACAGTTCAAGGTCAAGCACAACCTAGGCATTTGTAGATCCTTCTGAATTATTATTTTTTAATTACTACAATATTTTTGGATTAAAAAAGTCTGGGTTTTGTATACAAATATATACAACTAAATTCCATTACTTCTCAATTTCTTTTATAATTAGGGTGTAATTTGTTAGAAGTTAATATAAAAAATAATTCACATTTAACATTTTCCAAAATTTACTTCTCCCAGAGAGAAATATGCAATGATGTTTGATGAGCCAGTACTCCTGCAAGCTGGCTGGTGGTACGTAGCCTGGGCAAGAGTGTCAGGACCTAGCAGTGATTGTGGATCTCATGGACAAGCCTCTATTACTACAGATGATGGGTATCTTTTTTTCTATATTTTTAATTGAAAAATAAGAGCTCAAATAAGACTTGAATAATAACTGGGTTATTTCTCTTTCAGAGTTGTATTTCAGTTTAAAAGTTCCAAGAAATCAAATAATGGTACAGATGTGAATGCAGGGCAGATTCCGCAATTACTATACAGGTAAATTTACTGACGTGTTTTTTTAAATAGAAAATGTCATTATAACTGTGTTTCATGAAAATACTATTGTATTAAGCAAAGGAAATCAGTATCTGAAAAATGTAGGGAAAACTTAGTGTCTTTGAGAAAAGTAATGAAGTTATACTCACATTTACTTCTTTGCTATTTTTCTTGCAGTTGTCCTATGTGAGTCTTGAGATTTTCATTTACATCCATAGAACCTCACAATTTCATATAACATGAGTAATATTTTTTGCTGGTTGGGAAGTGCTCTGTTTGGTCACCCTCAGGTCACACTCAGTAGGAACTGTGTACTCTTGAACAGATGATGTTAATGGAACAAAGCCAAAATCAACAATGAACTCTGCTTTACAAAAAGTTGCTATACACTTATCATTGCCATGATAAGAGTTGTATGTGTTAATAATCAGGAGCTCTTTCCCTGTGTTGATAGTATATTTTACAGATTTCCTCAGATATATACGTGACAAAATTTTTATATTTTGTGTGTGTATATAATTCCCCCAGCCTCCACGCTGATTCTGAAACTTAGAATTCTTTCATACCAGTTCTCTTGCTATGTCCTTTCTAAGCATGTCCTTTTCGAAGTTCATTCCCAGAACAGCTCCCTTGTGCTGTTAAGCTTTCTGTCCACAGATGCCCTGTCCCTCCAGATGAAGGTTTCAATTTGAGGTACATGAAGTCCTGGCATGACAAGTTCATAATTTGGGTGATTTCTTTGGAGAGATGGCTATAGCCAAAAGGCAAATAAGCCTTGAGGCCTCTGAAGACCAATGAGTGGCACAAAAGGGAATGTGCTGCAGTGATACATGCTGTCTGTATTTTTTACCTCCACATGTATTTTCCCTTCAAAAATCGGTGTTCTTTTAAGGAGTAACATTTCTAGTGTTGCTGTCATCTGAGGAAATACAGTCGATACTTGTAATAATTGCATGTAATTACATCTCAACCTCATTTTCAGTTGTCACAGTAAAGTCATTTGAACAGAACTCAAGATACTTGGTTACTCATCTGGAATGATTAGGAAACTGGAGGAAGTAATGTTGAAACTGAACAGTTTTTGAGAATTAAAACTTTTCTCTGTTTTTTGGTTTTTTTTTTTCCCACTGAACAAGATAAACAGTAAAAACTACAAAAAGAAAAAAAAAAAATCAAAACACCGAACTCAGCCCAAAACTCTACTAAAAGTAAAAACTGGAGATTTCAAGTAAGTTCTAAAATTGTTCTTTCAGGTTGCCAACAAGCGATGGCAGTGCATCCAAAGGGAAACAGCAAACTAGTGAACCCGTACATATTTTAAAGAGATCATTTGCAAGAACTGTCTCAGTGGTGAGTACTATCAAGAATCTTCTGTTTCCTGCAAGTTCACACATGTTTGGGAAACTGAAAGAGGTACATGTGGACATAATGATGGTTTTGTGCTTGCTTTCTCAAGCAGAAGTTAGGTACACTGATAGAATATTTTATTTTTTTACTTTTCTCTGAAAATTTCATTTTAGTGTTCAGCACCAAATGATTTTATTTTGCTTTCTGAGGTACAACTCTGTGAAATTATTGAACACATACAATAACAATAGTAGAAGCAAAACTTCTTAAATCCTCAGATTTTTTTTGAACTATCATGTGCTTCTGTTTAGCTTTCAAGTACTGCAAATGTCATATAGTGGCCATGATCCTGCAGATCATAACTGTTTAGAAACAAAGTGAAGACAGCCCTGATAATACTTCATGACAAGAATGTATTATGTCAAAAGTCTTCTGTAGATAAAGCCAGTAAAGTTTACTGAAAGATGTCCATTACAGGTGAATACATTAGTTAGTTCTTAAATAACTGAGATGCTTTCACACATAGTATTCTAATATAGGTTATAGACATATAATAATATTACAGTGAAGTATCCCCTGCACTCTCAGTGCTTTTTTCTTATTCTCAAAGAAATTACAATTTGTGTATTGCATGGTAGATATATATAGACATAAATGTGTTTTCATAATAAACATAGATATAGATGCTATTTGCCTTTTGTCTGATATGCTGCAGAATGGTCCTTTCTTGTTTTTTAACCCTAAATCTATCCTCGGTATCCTTCATACCCTGCAATAGGAATGCTTTGAATCTTTACTGAGCATTCTTCACTGGAGTTGGACAACACTGGTGCTGGGAGTTGAAGAACTCCGTGGGCTGAAGGGTTTCCAATACACTGCTACTCTTCTGGATTTAGAAAGGTTGCGTTTTGTGGGCACTTGCTGCCTGAGGTTGCTGAGAGTCTACACCTGTGAAATATATCCAATATCAGGTATTCTTCTCAGTTCACTTGTTTCATATTTATTAGCAGATAATTTACAAGATATTCATGGTTTGATCTAAATATTCATGTAGGATATGATATAAAACAGATTTGCTAACACAGAATGTTTTATTGAAGCAATTAAACTTGCTGTTCAGAAACAGGAAATTTTTAATTGTCTACACAACTAAGTATCCTAGTACCACATGTTCACGCTGTAACGTGTGGATTTTAAAGTTAATTTCCTATTTTACTTGTCAGGTGAGTTGTTTTGGACTATTTGTATCTTCTTCTTTCCCATTTCTGTACATAGCGTTTGCTGTGGTGGTGAGCAAAATGTGAGTTTGAAAGATTGTATCTGTTTTTCATGCCTGCACTTCTACAATGCTCATTAAAACACAGTATATAAGGTCAGAAAAGCGGAAATTTTTAATACTTAGGTTCCTTTATCTAATAGAGTTTAACTTTCTTTCACTTTTGGAATTAACTTCTCTGAATTTAGATTCAACAGTGTTCTTAAATTCCCAGATTTTCTATTTGTCTGTAAAATGCACATTTTAACGTGAAAATGTTTTATTATTGTACATTTAATGCTTCTATTTGTGTAATCTTCTAGCTACAGCTAAGGCAGTTGTTGAAGAGACCAGCAAACTGGCAGATTGCATTGGCAAAACCAGGACTTTGCTGAGAAAAATTTTATCTGAAGGAGTTGACCATTGCATGGTGAAGTTGGACAATGATCCACAGGGATATCTCAGTCAGCCTCTCAGTCTTTTAGAAGCTGTTCTTCAGGAATGCCATAATACATTCACAGCTTGCTTCCATTCATTCTACCCAACACCAGCTCTCCAGTGGGCATGTCTTTGTGACTTGCTGAACTGTTTGGACCAGGTACATTAAAACAGCACAAGCAAATATTACAGCTTAGCTTGCCCTTTTGCTCAAATTGAACCCAAGTAATACTTAAGACTTAATAATTTTTCACATTTATACTGATTTGCAACTTGAATTCTATTGTGTTTTGGATTTTTTTTTTAATGACTGATTATTGGGTTTGTTTCTGGTTTTGTTTGTTTGGGGTGTTCTCTAAATGTAGTTCAATAAGAGCCTAGGAACTTCATTTTCTTTAGCTTTTAAGCTTCTCTGTGGGACAGTGAAGAGAATTGTGGTGCTGGTAACTGTCAGCACCTGCGTTTTCAGTGTTGAGGCCATGGCCTTATGTGTGCTTACTCTTGCTGCATGTTGCCTAAGAGCATCCATATGGTATTTTTTATCACTAATACTCCAGTAATTCCTCATTATTAAACATTACAATAGTGCTCTGATCCAGCCAAGTACATGAGAAGCAGCTGGAAATACTATTCTATAATCACCAACTTTCTTCTTTTGCTTCTTGTGAATGAGCATCCCACATCTAAACAGTATAGTCAGTTGCTTGCATTGCTTGTGGTGAGATGAAAACAGTTTGCTGCTTTGCATGAAAATTCATTTAGCATATTTAATTTCAAGGAAGAATCTATTCTTTAATGTATTACTTTAATTAAGTTGTTTAGTTGTAATTGTTAATTGTAAGAAAAGCCTTGTTTTCAAAGGATACCATAATTTCAGAAGTAATATTAGATGGGTTTATTATTTTAGAATATGCCAACCAAGAAATTTTAATTACTCCAGTTTTGAAGATCTAAATTCAAACCTATGAGAAAAGATAATGTAAAATTCGTAGGAAACATTTTTATTATAAATAATTTTTATTACCTACGATAAAGCTGGAGAGTTCCTTTCAAAAGTAGTTGCTCTGTTGTTTCAGTGCAGTGGTGCCATTCTGTCAATTTCTTTCTGTCTTTAGGATATCCAGGAAGCAAACTTCAAGACCTCCAGCAGTCGTCTCCTCGCTGCAGTCATGTCTGCTCTGTGCCACACGTCGGTGAAGCTGACCTCCATCTTTCCCATCGCCTACGATGGAGAGGCCTTGCTGCGCTCCATGGTGAAACAAGTCAGCACTGAGAACGACTCCGCTCTGGCCCACCGCTTTCCTCTTCTGGTTGCACACATGGAAAAGCTTAGTCAGGTGAGGATCATTCTAAACATTTCATGATTTCTTCTGCTTTGCAGCAAAAAGCTGTTACGTACCTGCAAGTTTTTGCTTGATGAGGATGTACATGAATTTACCTAAGTGTTTTCTTTCTAAAAAGCTTAGTGTCCTGGTTTAGGACAAATTTGGGAGAGACTCTCCAAGGGGGCCCCTCCAGAAAACAAATCCACACGGCCCCTCCCCCCCACCGGTCCGGGAAGAATTCCTCGGAGACAAGTGGAAAGAACCTGTTTATTTAACAGACACAGAACCCCCCAATACACAAAATGAACAATACTAGGTGGTACCAGTCTTTCACTGCTCTGAAAAAGATGACAAATTCAGAAAGAATCTCTCAGGGGTGGTCTCTCTGTTATCAATCCCTCCGGTGCTGGGGCAGCTGCTGCAACCACAGAATGTAGACTGTCGATGTTCCCAGGTCCCAGTTTGGAGCAGGTTCGAGTAGGTCCAAAAAGGAAAGGAGACACAGTCCAGGAAGAAATTTGGACTGTTAGGTAAACTAGCTAATTAGCAAGCAGAAGCAAAGCAGAAGCAAGAGCAAGAGCCAGAGCGAAAAGCAAAAGCAAGAAAACAAAAACAGCACCAGGTATTGCCTGTCTCTGTGTCCTGACGGCCTTGGGGGAGAGGTTGATAGCAAAAAAAAACAAAGCAAAACATTCACTCTTCTGAGACAGTCTTAAAGGCACAGAATATGATATCCAGCAAAAATACCACACACGAATGGGGATACAAACACCATAACGTCACCCTAGGAACTTATTTTTTATCATTTTCAACTTTTTGCCTGAAGTATTCTAACTGTTTTTACTTCAGAGAATGTCTAACAGAATGGTTTTTATCTCAGAGTATTGAATTGCAAGAAATATTCTTTGGAGTAGTATTCTGTTGCATAGTGTTGTCAGCAACAGTTTTTCAGCTTTTTCATGTGATCACAAGGAGGAACATGGAGATAGATTTGGTGTTTTGAGAAAGAGTCAACACAACTTTGGTAATAAAATGTCGTGTCCCAAACTGGAGTTTTTAAAGGAATCCCAGTTCATACTGTTCTAGCAAAGCTTATTAAACAATTTCCTAATCAAGGGCTCTTAATTGCTATATTGTTGCAGTTCTGTTATTTTAGAATTCATTTACAGAAATGAGAAGAGTAAAGATAATAAGCAGGGAAATGGAAACACTGAACAGTATTCTTCAGTTTGGAAGATAACAGGGGTAAGATAGTATGAAATAATGAATTATACAAGAAAAGTAAAAAAAAGGGTTTTTGTAAAGTGTACCATTACCAGAAGTTTAGAGCAAAGGGTAAGGTCAGAAGTTTTCTGCTCTTTGTAAAATACACAGTTAAGCTGGGGGACATAGTCCTGTAGGCCATTATTGTGCTAAAAGCTTTCATAGACTTGGAAAGCATCTGTACAAATTAATGAAGGCAAAACCACTAGACACTATTGAATGCAAATATAACATTTGTGTCTTGGATACAGCAACCTCCTAACTGTAAAAGATGGAAAAGGGTTCCGTACAGGTTTGTTTTGCCTGATTGACTTCTGTATTTGTTCACTACTTGGATATTTTTCTGGGAGACAAAGGGGTGAGAAAGATAAACCTTGGATTTTCATCAGTAGAGCTGATTATATTTTTCTTATTGGAAATGATTTTCAGCATGGATAACTGTTGCAAGAAACAGTGGATGTCACTGCTAGGCAGAAGACGTAATAGATGCCTAAGCTTAGATTTGTTTTATAGCCTTCATTCAGCAAAGATCAGCTGTGTTTATATCATCCCACCACTGGTTTTATCTTACCTCTTTGCATAGAAGATTCTTTTTGGTAACACCAAAACAATAAAGCTTCCAAGTTTCTTTTTTTAGACACTGCAAAAGAAAATGATATAAAAAGTTTCAAAGGTAGCTATATATCCACTGTGTTTTAATGTATGCTTTTAAAGCCTGTACGTTTCAGGGCTCTGTAGTATATAAAGAAGACACCTCTTCTGAGAAGGTCGCCTGTATATGGTGTCTTTCCAATGCAATAAAAGACTTGTCACTCCCTCTTTCAGGAAATTATGGCCATGAATCAATTCTTTTGACTAAGGAATATATCCTATGATAGCTTTGAGAATTTTAATTTTTTTCCATCTTCTAGACATTTCTTATCTTTATGAAGATACTTAAATTACCTAACACTTATAATATGTGAAAGTTTATGTTTTGGATTTTTTTAGTAACCATGTCATGTGTCATTGTTTTTGTTCATACTGCAGAGTGAAGAAAATGTTTCAGGGATGACAAGCTTTCGAGAAGTGCTGGAAAAGATGTTGGTCATTGTTGTTTTACCAGTACGGAACAGCCTTAGAAGAGAAAATGAACTCTTCTCTTCACATCTGGTTTCTAACACCTGTGGGTTGCTTGCTAGTATTGTGAGTGAGCTTACAGCATCAGCTTTAGGATCTGAGGTAAAGCTGCTTTAAAATAATTTTTAGAAGTCTTTCAGGACAAACATATTGTGAATGTGATACAGGCTGTGATGTGTATTTTATCTTTCAGAGATTCTAGAATTCTCTGTTTTGAGTAATGCAGATGTTTTGCATAAATTTAAAAGCATATATTCACTGTATTAGGGAAGTACTGTTGATAATTAGCTACTTCATTAAAGCTGCAGAATGCTACTTCATTAAACAGAATACTGTTTAAAAATTGGCAAGTTTTTTGAATACTTTGCTTTTTGCCTGCATGTTTGTGTACATATATGCAGTCCTTTGTAGGAGGCTATGACCTTATGTGACAGAAAAATATTTTACTGCATTAAAGGCTGTCTTTGTGCTATCAACAGACTTCTCACACAAAGAATCAAGCTTTTGATAACACCTTGAGTCAAGGTGTTTTTGCCATTATGTAACATCTGTTTCTGCCCTCTCTTAATCTTGACTGTACTTAAGGCAGAAATACCTAACCTTTATTTTAGTACAGCTAACCATTTCTTGCTAATTCATCCTATAAAATATATATTTAAATACTTTCAAAAACTGAGTTGGATTCCTAATTATTCCTAGTGAATTTCTAATTATCAGAAATACTTTTTTTCTTTTTAGTCAATATTTTTAATTAGAAGTTAAGTAGTGGCGTCTTCTGTGGTTTATGAGTTGACTTTTAAAATCTACCCAGTAGAAAAATGTGGTAATTTAATTCACTTAACTTTGCTTTATTAAAATTGTCTAATATTTAGCAGGTAATATTTTCTGAGAATTGTATTTAACTTCCTATAGGTTGATGGACTGAATTCTCTCCATTCTGTCAAATCCACTCCAAACCGATTCACTAAAACAAGTCAGGGAAGAAGCTGGAATACTGGGAATGGATCCCCTGATGCAATATGTTTCTCTGTTGACAAACCTGGTGTGGTTATAGTAGGATTTTCTGTCTATGGTGGAGGAGGAATTCATGAGTATGAGTTGGAGGTATTAGTTGATGATGTAAGTACTGCATTTGGGAAAACAGTTTAAAAAAAAGTAACCTCAAAGGCTTTTTTAGAGTATGTTTTACTATGTGATATTTTCATGTTTTTATTCACTCTAGGCTACACGTAAAACAGTGCACTGATAGTTGGGCTTTTAGCTTGTGGTGAAGATTTTTGTGTTGCCACAAGCTTCATACCATATGTAGTAGGGTCCTTATCTTGTTTATTGAACTCTTCCTTTATTACAAGAAATATTTGAAGAATCCGGGGCTTTTCATTTTATGGAGCTAAATGTAAATTAATACCAGTTACCTCTTTGTAAACCATGAATGAAAATAAGAAATGAGGTTAAAACCAAAAATTGAAGAAAAGAGTAATGGCCTACCAACGTGATCAGACTGTACCTACAGATGTTTCATATGCTGTTGATGTGCTCTCGTAGAAGCAGAATAAAACTGTGTTGTGGGTTCTTGTAATGAAGCAGAACTTCTGTTCTTTTACACAGAGTTGTTGTCTATAGCTGATGATTCTGATCTCTTCCAAAGGACAAGCCTAGGTTACTATGGGAAATTAACCTCTACTCAGTAATTTCCTCTTAAGGGGAAAGGCTTTACTGTTGACTCTGAACAGGTTTATCATCTTTTTGTTTGTAATGCTATGTGTAAAAATTTATGTAATGAAGCGTAAGTTGCATAATTGCATGTGTCATGTATTTACATTGTAAATGTATTAAAATGACTTTGTTTCTTTGAATCAGAGTGATCATACTGGAGATGCAACTCATTCTCATAGATGGACATCTTTAGAATTGGTTAAAGGAACTTACACCACAGATGATTCTCCTAGTGACATAGCTGAAATCAGACTTGACAAAGTTGTGCCACTGAAGGTAAAAAAAATAAAAGCACATCTATACGTTTCATACAACTTTAGATAACAAGATTGAAATGGCCACTGTAAATTGTTTGAGTTTTTGGGTTCACTTTCGTAAGTTGATCTTGACATATGTGCTTCATAAAGTCTTGGTTTCAGCCTATAAATTAAAAGCTCCAAATCCTGTCAACTAAAAGAAATTAGATCCCAGTTTTTATAATTGCATAAGATAGATTGTAGTTGCTTAGTAATTTTAGAATACTTTTGAAAGTGCAACTTGTTTTATGAAACTTGATAGCTAATTTTCTTGGATATCTGCTTACTCTTCAAGTAATTAGAGTAGTAATATAAGTTACGGTCCATATTTGGGATCATGGAACAGCTCTCATTTTTTTTAAATGCTGGATCTTTTTTGTTTATTTTCATTTGTAGTGTGCTTTGTAGGACTTTTCAGACTCTACAGTATTAATGTAAAACAATAACTTTCATATACCATGAAGCCATTAGATACTTGTTTTATTCAACAACCTATTTTTGCTCTCCTTTGTAAGGAAAATGTGAAATATGCAGTTCGTTTGAGGAATTATGGAAGCCGGACTGCCAATGGAGATGGTGGAATGACCACAGTTCAGTGTCCAGATGGTGTAACGTTCACATTTAGCACGTGCAGTCTGAGCAGTAATGGCACCAACCAAACACGAGGACAAATCCCACAGATTCTTTATTACAGGTTTGTGTGTTGTAATGATCCATTTCTGAGAAAAGTGAACAAAACAATCACAGTGCTATTATAGCACATCTGTTTCTAAGAAATGATAGAAATAAATGCATCCAGAGTGTGTTTATGATACCTCTTCTTGTTTTAGATTCTCTGGGTTTTTTTTGACTTGACAAATAATGTGATAATTGACTTCTTACAAGGTCCATTGTTTACCACCTTAAAGCTCTAATATGAGGAACTCATAAGATATGCTATTTTAATTTCTGTTTTTTCTATACCATAAGAGATATCTGAGAGATTACTCACTGGCGTATTTATCTCTCCAATTTATTCAGTTCTTCAGTTTCTAAAAATAATTGCATAAGGTACTGAAGCGAGGAACTGTCTCATCTCTTACTTAGAGTTGAAAGGTATAAAAAGAACTTGTAATTGCCTGAAGAAAATCAGCTGAAACATCTGACTGTCTGCAGAGGAGCTTTACTTGAGCTTTAAAGGATGACAGTGGGAATTCACTTGTGGTAATGCTTTTACAGAAAGCATTGCTTTTGTGTTTGAGGTGCTTACCTTGATTTGTATAAAGACAATTTTCAAATGGGGACTACAAGGCTGATCAACAGAAGATGGAAGGAATAAAAGGATCAATGAATAATAATTTACTTTTATCTTTGATTGTGTGAGAAGTACCTACATAATAAAAGATATAGAAAATATGAAAAAATAATATTACACCAACTGATGTATTTTAGACTAACAAGCACATGAATGTGTTGCTCTTCAGAAGGTTTTAAAAAAGGTAAAATATAAAGAAATAAAGTGGCTAGCAAAATTATAGTAATAGTATATGTGAAGATACAGGATAGCTCTAAACTACCTTAAAACATGAGATTGTACTCAAAGATCAGTTTGTCATTAAAACACTATTGCATATTAAAGAATGGAACTGCAGTGGTGCAGATCATGATACTTTCATTTAGTCTCCTGGAATCTTGGACTTCATTATGAAGTACCATCATTGAAAAGTATCATTATGTAAGGAGGATGAAAGACATGGAAGATGTCAATTTTCAGTCCTAGATTTTCTGCTTTTATACAGGCAAAAGAGAAAATTAAAGGGAAATAAGTTCTTTGATTTCAGAAAAGCAAAGGACATAATTTCAGTAATGGAAATTTCAAGGCATTCTAACAATGATAAATTAACGTATGAAAAAAAACCCACACCAAAGTCCTGTCTTCAGATCAAAACAGTCTCAGTTTTTTGTTTCAACTGAAACAGTTCAAAGAAACTTTCAAAAGACTAGTGGTACAAGTGGGAACTGTTACAGAATAAATTGTGTTGAAAAAATTGCAGCTGCTGTGCTGTAATCACAATATCTGTTGTAGTTTACATGTACAAGATAAATGTGATGTTATCTGATGTATGACTTCGGTTATAGACTTAGTTTGAGGCCTCAATATTTGATATATAATGAAGTTTTGATTTGCCTACTGCAAAGAAACAAATGTTTAGTCAGCTGTTGTAAAACAACTTGTAAAAGTCACACTCCATTTTGTTTGGAGGATGCTCATATAAAAATAGAATTGTTTCTTAGGCATATGCAAAGAAAGGCCACATACAAAAGTTAACACAATTTTGGTAAAGGCAGAAAAGTTCAGAAGGGATTTGTTGGAAAAGTTCTCAGTTGAACTGCACCTACTGTCAGTGGCTCAAAAATTCAAATGAAAAAGGCTTGAGGTTGACAGCAGTTACGAAAAGGACACTTTGAAAAAACATTATCTTTTTGTAAGTGTGATTGATTGATTCACATCTCAGAAGAGGGGAGATATTCACTGAACTGCTCAGAGTAAAATTTCTGAACGTTCTGAGGTGCTTGGCCTGAGATAATATACTGGAGAAACATAATATATCCAAAAGAAAATGGTAGATTTTATTTTGCATGTTGACTAAGTGATTTTATTTCTCTGTGCCAAGGCTTAATCACTATCATATTGAAGGTTTGAATTAGTTTGTAATTGTCATTTGATAGCTTTGAAAAAACAAATCAAACCTTATTGAAATGGTTTCATGCATAATGTTGTTTAGGAGACCATAATTTTGCATACAGAGTGGATTTAAAAGAAAGAACTATTTGTTAAGGGTAAGCCCAAGACTGTATTTCAAAGCCATAATTAATCCTTGAAATAAGAAGGGAGAATGTTTGTGTCTTATGAAAATGCGGAAATATCCATTGAGAAAGTTTTACTTGTTTCTGTGAGGCATTTAGCTTTGCTCTGTTTTTATCAAGACAGACAACTAGCTTTGGAAGAGCACAGCAATTAATACATTTCTGTGGTTTAAAAGTCATCTAGAGAAAAGAAACATTTCAGAAAAATGCTTTTTATACTTTTTGCTGAACAAAGTTCTTGCAAAGGATTAACAGTGAGACATTTCCTCCAAAATATCCTTTGTGGTTTCTTTGGTTTTTTATTGCTTTATAGTAAATTGTTTTGCTTATTCTATGCAAAAAATTAGTAACGTTTTAAATGTAATTTTGTATTTGTGAACTTACTTTAACTTAATCCACTATCCAGGAGTGAGTATGATGGAGATCTGCAGTCACAGCTGTTGAACAAAGCTAATGAAGAAGATAAAAACTGTAGCAGGGCTCTTTCTGTCGTGAGTGCTGTTGTACGAGCAGCCAAAGACTTGTTGCACAGAGCTCTTGCTGTAGATGGTAAGGCCTGAGAAAATTTATTTTACTTTTCAAAGCTTTTTACTTTGCTAGCAAGCCATATTAATAGAATATTGCCTGAATACTAGAGCTGTGATGTTTCTCTTTTGCTTTCCAAAGAATGTTTTTTCTAACCTTTCATTCCTGTAGGTATCAAACTGTGAGTAACTTTTATGTCATTGAGTTATACTTGTGATATCAGTCAGATACTTTGTATAAATTTTCTCATCAATTTAGCAAGTATCATATTAAAGATGTTAAGATTATTTATTTGGCAGGTTAGTTGCAGATTTCATGAGTGTTTTGCGCAGAGATTGTAATCAGTAGGACTGGTTAAAATAATTAATATATAAACATTTAAACATGCCTTTTTGTGACATGTAAATATCAGCCATTGTAGCTAAAATGTCCAGAATATTACATAGTGCTATAAAACTCATTTTGAAGGGCTGGGAGGACTGTTGTGCTAACCTTTTATACTGTAGAAAATAAGAATACAACTTCAGAAAATGACAAAGAATGCAGTAAATTAATGCTGTAAGGACATTTTTCAACAGAGAACTGTATATAATGACATATTTATCTTGGGTGCACTTGGCAGACTCAGAATTCAACATTGCATAAATAATGAAAACAATTTGAAGTAAAAATAGTCTAGGAAGTAGAAGTTGAACTCACAAACCAGAAAAATAAGATGGGCTTTGAACTGTAGCATGTTTATTAATAACACCTCTCTTCTCTAATTATCTTTATTTAGCTGAAGACATTCCAGAAGTACTCAGCTCTTCCAGTCTGTTTTCAATGCTGCTTCCCCTCATCATAGCCTACATAGGACCAGTAGCAGCAGCTATTCCCAAGGTATGCTTCTCAACAGAAATTACTGAAGAAATGTATGAATGTTATGCAAGGAAAAGGTTCTCTCTGAAATTTCGAACATCTTGATTTCTTACTATTTTGTGAATTAGTGGTTTATATTTGATAATATGACTCATGGATCTTCCACGAGTCAGATTTTGAAAACATGTAATCACCTTTTTTTTAACTTAAATTGAAAACATGGTTAAAAAAATATCTTAAGGAAGCAGAGAAATATGAGGCTTCAGTAGTAGGAAAAGATAAGGAATGAAAAGAATGTAATTTACAAGTCATTGATGAACATTGGTGGGTTGAAATGTTTTTTTACATTATATGTTATTTTTACAGTAAAGAGCAAAAGCATTTCCTCATTAAAAGAACATTATTTCTGTCAAATAGAGAGTTTGAAAGATGTTAGCTATAAATAAGATAACATTTCTTTCCAGTGCCTTTCTTGTATGTGCTGGTCTGGGGCACTCTTGAAATCTATTATTAGATCTACAAATGTCAATAATCCTTAGGTAGTAGACCCTATTGCCTTTTATTGTTTTTTCATGGGCTCTAAGATGTTTTCTGACTTCTTTTTAAAGGAGGAGGAAAAAGAACTGACCACTTAAAAGTCTAGCAGATGTTATGAAAGACAGTGTCAGATTTCAGTTACCTTGTTTTTTCATGGAACTGGGATTTGAAGCAGCCAAGGGTTTTGCTGTAGAAGTGTTCCTCTACTTAGAAAATGTAGTAAAGATTACAGGGGAGAGTGTGATGCTTAAGGTTTCATGCTGAATATTTGAAAAATCCCCCAGTGTTAATATGGTTATAAAGTATAACTGAATTCTGACTTAAGTATGGTATTTACTTTCTGTGAACTTGTGCTTACTGTTTGTTAGTGTTCAAGATTTTAGTAGAAGCTATTTTAGGGAAAGGATGTCACACTTGCATACAGATTCTTGTTTCAGATTTGGCAAGTCTCCAAGAGGACAAAAATGTACTGGTGCTTTTTATGTCAGGATTGTGTTGATGCAGAACTGCAAAATGACTGAGTGAATTGTTATTAGTGATATTCTGAGAATGTTCAAACAACCACTGAAGAGAAATGGAAATATTAGAGTATTGTTTTCACCAAGTTATAATACTTTGTAATAATACATGTGATGTTATGTTACAGGTTGCTGTTGAGGTCTTTGGCCTGGTACAACAGCTACTTCCTTCTGTGGCAGTTCTGAATCAGAAATATGCCCCTCCAGCTTTTAACCCAAATCAGTCTACAGACAGCACCACTGGAAACCAGCCAGAGCAAGGGCTTTCAGCTTGTACTACCTCCAATCACTATGCTGTAGTAGAGAGTGAGCATCCCTATAAACCTGCCTCTGTTACACACTATAAGGTGAGCACATTTCTAAGTGCACATGCTGATTCTTGAAAGCTTGACACATGAGTTTTCTTGAGTTAGTATTTGCTGTCTGAAAAACTGTCAACAATTAATACTGTCTAATATAGAAGACAATTCCTTATATTATTGCTGTACTGCTTTTTGAACAAAACTCTACCTCAAGTATAGTGGAAAATAGTGAAGTTTTAACTCCCTAATTCAGGTATCTGCTCTAGGTCCCTAAATCTGCATAGTTTTAGATTTTTTCTGCTGTCATACAGAATTTCTTTGCTCTAAATGTACAGATCGTAGAAGTTTGAAGTCTTGGCGTATAGAGTATATAATCACATATCAGACTTTCTTACCTAACAATGTTTTGTAAAAATACCTACAGTCAATTCTAGGCAAATTAACATCCAGAAGTAGCAAACCTATAATCACGAGCTTGAACAGGATATTAATTATTATTCCACTCTTCCAGTGCTTGTCCTGTGAGACAGCAAGACATCCACTTCAGAAAATGTAGTTACCATGTGATCATCCTGATGTAATAATGCTTACTTTTGTCCTAAAAGTTTATGGAGCATGTCTAAAGCCTTGGGGTTACTTGTTTATTGCATTTGAATTTCTGTAGCTATGTGCTGTTATACTGCAGGCCACATTTACAAGTGTGATTCAGCTGCTCTGTGCTTTTCTGGGACTGCACAAAACAGATAATCATTATGTTTGTTGAAGTTTGAGTTTAGAAAAGGTATCTGAGTGTTCAGTGTTTGTAGTAGTCTGTGGTTGTTTTGTTTAAGGAACCTGTACAAAATTCTTAAAAACAATCAATCACAAGTAGTGCCAGTGCAAATACTTAATCGGTTTATTAAATTATAACAGGATTTGAATTGAGTAAGTGCAAAGCATGGATTTCAAAGAAAAAAATAGGTTAATAATAATTTATCAAAACAGTTGTGCAGAATTACATAATTAAACCACTTCTGTAGACTAAATTTTGTTAAGGCCAAATGGAAATGAAGAAGTAAATATTAAAAAAAATAAGCCAAGAACCCCAAAAGCTTGGGCATAATTAAACTGTTGCTTTGTTTTAGGTGACTTTTCCTGAATGTGTCAGGTGGATAACGATAGAGTTTGACACTCAGTGTGGCACTGCTCAGTCAGAGGATGTTCTTCGTTTACTAATTCCTGTCAGAATTGCACAGAGCCTGGGATTTGGACCAAAGCATACCTCTGTTCATGAAAACCTTAATTCATGGATAGAACTGAAAAAGTTCTCTGGATCTTCAGGATGGCCTACCATGGTGTTAGTATTGCCAGGTAATACATAGATACTGATGTAATTACTAATAATGTGAGTTACTACAATAATTAAAGGAAGTTTGATTTTTCTGCAGAATTATCTTGGCAAAAAAAGTTAAAGAAGGGTCTTTATCCAAGCTGGCAAGTTAATTATGTCTAAACCTAGGGAAGATTTCTTGCTTGAAGTATTGATCTGCCTTTTTTTTTCCTATGATTTTAATTCACGTATTACATATAAAGGCTGAGTTTCATATATACTTATGTAAAAGAAATACACAAAAAGAGGAGGAATATATTATTTATTTTATTTATTCTTTTACTTCTTTAAGGGAATGAAGCTCTTTTTTCTCTGGAGACTGCGTCAGACTATGTGAAAGATGAAAAAGCTTGTTTTTATGGTTTCAAGTGTTACGCAATTGGATATGAATTTAGTCCAGGAAGTGATGAGGTAAGGGAAAAGTGAGATATATTGCTGCACCTAATAAATCTCCTAATAAATGCACCTAATAAATTTTTTGAGAGTAAAAAAATCTCAGTTTCCACTTATGACTAAGTGACATTAGCAAAATAGTTTTAGATTAATTTTATAAAAGTTCTAACATTTTTTGTTAATGATATTCATTTGGAATTCTTTAATCAGGATATTATTGAAATGGCTTTTTGTGTGGTTTGTGTGACTCTGCAAAAACATGGTGTGGTTTTATCTTGTATGTCACTGGGATATAAGATTTCCTGGAATTCTGGCCTACTCTTGCATTGGAGATCCAAAGGCGTGGGGCTTTCTACTGTCACTGCTGATTGAATGACATACTTGCATTATTTTCCAGTGCTCACTTTCACCAGTACTCTCAGACTGCTTGGAAATGCTGTGTGCATTTAGGCTACCTCAGAGTTTACCCAGTGGTCTCTTCATTTTGCCTTTAATTTCCACCACTGTTTATTGTAAAGGAAAGATCAAATTTCTTCTTGCCCTTGACCCAGTTCTTTCTTTTGGCTTATTTTGAGAGATTACTGAAGGCACTTAACGTGGTTTTTTATAAATCCAGAAAAATAACTCTTCCCTTATTCTGGGAGTCTTTGGGCCTGTTGCTTCATGTGGACTTAGCAAGGTCTGCGTCTTGCTTACGCTAAAACTCTCACAGAAGATTTACCTCATCTTATTCCTGGATTTTGCTCAAGCTAAATCATGTCTTCAGGTTTTCAGAATGTCAAGTTCTTTGGAATTTCTTTACATATCAGATAAGAAAACATACCATAAGATTATTATCTATGGTGGTCCCACTGGCTTTCAGCAAAATCAGATTTATAATCCCTATAGATGATCTAATTAGTCTGTGTTCAAATAGAAATAACTTTTGCTTAAGCAAAAGAAACATGTAGATCCATATGTCACTCTTTTTCTTCAAAGCATTTACAAACAAAGCTGCTGGCATGTTTTGAATGCTCGCCAATACCTTAAGTTTATCGTCTAAAGAAAAGTTTTAAGTAATTGTTTTCAAACATACCTTTTTATTCTAAAAATTTTGGTACACTGTCCAATGTTACAGCAAAACATGGTAGTAGCTGTGTGACAAGAAATACAGTGCTGAGAAGCTTCAAACTGGGACACACAGTTTTTCTTAACGTGAAACATTTTCAGAAAAATGTATTTATTGTCCTGCTTTCTGAGACACTAATTTTATTTTTTCTTTTTAATTTAAAGGGTATTATTCAGCTGGAGAAAGAACTGGCAAATTTAGGAGGATCATGTGCAGCAGCTTTGATGAAGAAAGATTTAGCACTTCCTATTGGTAAGAACATATTTCATTATTATTTCATCATTGTCCATGTTTTCTGAATTAATAGTACATTAAATCATATTGTTACTTTTAATTAGACATAATAACGCAAAATTGAGTCTTCAAACTAAATTAGTCAAACAATGAAGTTGGCAGTATTTTCTGCTTACCCTTTCCCCTTTGTGTGCATATGGGGAGGAGGGAGACCTGGTCATTTAAATTTGAATGAGCTCACCCCATCCACAGGTAGTGTATGACTGTATGAACTGTGTCCCCCAGTTTCCTCGTGGTACTTCATAAATGTGCAGGTATCATCTTTGTATCTCTCTTGCACTGTTTTTTCTCCCCACACTCCACACCTCGCTGAATGAAAAAATACCTGCAGCATTGAATTGCAAAATTTTAAATTACTGTTTTAAAGTTGAAAATTACCATTTCATCTGTAGACTTTATTGCTAAAAATATTGCTACTAGAGCTTTTTTTTTGCAATTAGAAATCACATACTTTTACAGCAGATGCTGAAAATAAAGATTTACAATAACCCAACTGCAATTTAAAATGTAATGAAATATGAGTTTGTAGAAATTAATGAGTATGGAGATGGAATTAGAACTTCTAATGATGCAGCCATAATATGAGTAATATAATTTCTCTAAATAGTATCAGCATGTAGGAAAAACAGGCTCATAATATATAATAGGATATCTCTCTGATCATTTTAATTTAGGAGCACAAATCAAAGCTCAAATACTGTTACAATAGAAGGATGGACTAATGAGCAGGAGGGCGCTGATCAGTGTGGAGTTACAATCACAAAACCTACTTTGTTTTTTTAATCCAGTATTTTGCTTGTGTATTTGGATTGTGTACAAATTTTTTCCTTTATGTTGTAAGGAGGCACCTCAGTTGCACTAGCAGATCTGTATTTCACTCTCCAAAGTACAGGCAAATTCTACAAGTTAAATAGTGCCCTCATCTCTTATTCTCCAAGCTCCTTAGTTTTGTTGACTTCTCTTAGTTTTGCTGTTCTTCTATCAACAACAAGAAGATTGAAATCCTTATAACTTAATCTCCCATATTTTAAAATACTTTGTACTTCTCTCTTGAGAGCTCTTTATGTTTGTTCTGTTTAAATGCCTGAAACAGGAAGGGTGACATAGATTGGCTTTATGCTATCCCATAGAAATTTGAAATAAAATATGTAGTTACCTATGCAGTCACAGCCATATATAAAAGTGGTTGTGTATGATCTGCAAGAGAGGAGGGATAGGTGCATTGCCTCTAAGGAGTTTCCTGATTACTGATCTAATGACAATTGATTTGTCTGACTGTCTAACATCAGTTTAAGAACTTCAAGTCTGTTAATGTTGCTGGTGAGATTAAATAAGTGTATTTTCTCTACAAGACCACTGGACCCTCTGAGTAAAAAAAATTGGTGAATTACAGTCACCAATGTCAACAGTGGTAGTATTTGGAAATGGAAACTACTGTGCAGCCTTTTGAGATGGTTTTTGGTTGTTTCAGATGGGTTTCAGTTTGAGTGTTTTGCCTGGTGTCTCAGAAAAACACTGTGGCGGAAAAAGAGGAACAGCTGTGGTTTTCTAGAGCAATATTTAAATTGCTAGTATCAGACTTTTTTTCTTTTTCTGCATCCTGGGTTACGTATCTTTTACCTTTTGCTGCAAGTGAAATGGTTTTTAATACTGTCATTCCTAATCTGCAGAGCCCTGTCATCTTACTTGTTGGAAGAGTGTCCCTTAAGAAAAACCTACATAAATAATAGAATCATTAATCATATAAAAGACTTCCTTGTAATGCATACACACAGGAAGGCCCTTTTTAGTAGACTTTTCATACTTTGTTATAATTTCTACAGTTTAAGTAATTGTTGTAGTGGGTATATTGAGTGTGCAAGTAGTCAAATATTTGTGTGTATTCCTCTAGAAATATTAGGAAGAAAAGCATTTTGAAGGACCAAACAAGGTTAAACCTATTTTGCTCTGGGGGAATATGGACCAGAAAGTGATTTTTTCACATATTAGGAAAACTATCTTTGAGTTACACCCAAATACTGTTCAAATTACCATGTTCAAAAGGTTGTTCTTCCTTCTTGCCAGTTCAAGACTTAAATGTAAGATGCTTCTTCCCAAGAGAGATCTGGTCTATGACCAAGATCTGACTTAAGTAGCACTGTGAAATTGATTGATGTATTTAACATTATTACATTCTTAATTGTATCAAATTTGGTAGAAGCTTCTTTTTGAGGGCAGTTTTTAGATATCTTTATTTCTTTGGATTTTAAAAATTGTCTTGGGACTTGATTTGTCTAATTTCTTTTTCTTCTGCCTAGCAGAATTGCCTGACGTGTTTTTAAAAGAGAGTAGAATTATCTGTTTCACTCTTCTGTTAAAAGACTGTGTTTGGCAATTCTGCTCATCCTGGAATCAGACTTTTGAATTGTATTTGTGAGAAAGAAATACTGTGTAATAGTATGTTTTTGAGCTTTGTGTTTTAGGAGGAATCATAATTTATAAAATTGTGCAGACTTTATCAAGTTTTCAAATAATTTAAAAAGGTGTACTCTTAAATGGGAGCAGATGTTGCATAACAGAGATACTGCTTCCCAGAAACCATATTGATCTCTGAAAATCTTTCTGAAAGTATCTAGTCACATCCAAAGACTTGCTATACATACTATCTTGGAGATAAAAAGATAAGCACCAAATTTTTCTTCTGTGTAACTTTGTTCATATTTTGTGTGTGCACTGAACTACACAATACTGCATGTTTGCTGTGTTATTTGAAAATATTAATATTTCAGCTGTTGATTAAACAGCATGACACATCATTATGTAGACTTGAAATCTGTGGTATAAAAGGCTTCACAAAACAGAATTGAATCTTATATTCTGTAATATGTAGATAACTGCCAATATAATTGTTATATTTTTCTAGCAGGTAGTGAGTTTGAAGAGGATCTTGAAATACTTGAAGAGGCTGCCTTACAGGTATGCTGCAGCTTTTTATCCGTTGCAATGTACTAAGCACATGATTGCATTGAAACTTTGACTGCTACAGAAGAAAATAATTTGGAAGGTTTTTATAGTAGAATGGAATCCAGCTTATTATGTAACAGTTAGAGAAAATCATACAGAATTTTAGCATTTACATGAAATAATTTTTTATAATGAATCTGCTTGGAAAAAATGCATGCAATGTCACATAGAACATTGGATGACCAAATATTTCAGAATTTCTGTTTGGCTGAAGTTGCAGTATTTGTAAGTCTTGAATGTTACCAAAATCAGCCTTTTACATGTCTTTGTTATTAGAGAAATAAAAATCCCTTTTCAGCTCAGCAGGGATTTAATCAAGTCCCAAATAATATGATTGCAGTTGTTCTGGTTTACTGATGGCCTTTTGTTGAGTGCAATGGGAGCTGATGCTGAATCTCCCTCAACTCAATGTCATTTAACCTCTTTTGGCATAAATTATTATTTAATAGACTGAGATGGCTTTTTTCTACGCTTTTATCAGTGTAAAGCTTATTCTTCTTGAATAGTTTTAAATTCCCAAAATGTTTGTACCAATTGTGTCACGTTATGGGAAAATGTGAATGTATTACTGAAAAGCTTTTCTATGTCTCTCTTTTCACCCCCAACCTCTGCCAAAAAAAAGGTGTGCAAATCTCACTCAGGCATTCTTGGGAAAGGCTTGGCACTGTCTCACTCACCAACCATTTTGGAAGCTCTCGAAGGAAGTCTTCCACTGCAGGTGCAAAGCAATGAGCAGTCGTTTCTGGAAGATTTCATTGCTTGTGTACCAGGGTCAAGTGGTGGACGACTTGCAAGGTAAAACTGCACTATTGCTTGTCCTTTTAGCTGGCTATAGAACTGCCATAGTTATTTTAAATATTAGTTAAATAAAACTATTCAGCTATATTGTTTCCATTAATACATTAATTAAAACCATGTAGGCATTCAGATGTTCTGTGTCCTTTCTTAGCTCTTTGTCACATTTGTGCAGAGTAGGAATTTGTCTTTTGGGGGCTGTAAGAGATTTTAATGTTTGATGGTTTTCTTTGTTGTAGGTGGCTGCAGCCAGATTCATATGCTGATCCTCAAAAAACATCATTGATTTTGAATAAGGATGATATTCGATGTGGTTGGCCAACTGTTATTACAGTACAAACAAAAGACCAGTATGGGGATGTTGTTCATGTTCCTAATATGAAGGTAATTATTGTAATCTTGGCTGTTCTGCTTCATCTTGCTGTCTTTTAGTTTTTATTGTAGGTATTCCACAGAATACTGTATAGGACAGAAAGCAGCATTCATAAATTCATTGTAGTCAGACTTTCTTATCTCTAAATCCACAAAACTGCCAAAATCTGTATTATGCCAGCACCATTCCATGCAATTCATAACTTGCCTGTAATTAATTACACATGTAGTTGCATAAATAATCAATTATAAGTGAGATTTGATGATGATGATGTGTTAGAGTGTTGAGAATCCTTTTTTTAATTTGTAAGCCAGGAAAGAGTATTGTAAACCATAGACTTTGTGATGGGAAAAAATAATCAGAAGCACATTGATGGACCACCTTATAGATTACTTTAGATTAGAACAATACTCTTCCTTTTTCTGTTTCTAATACTTGGAATTTGCTGTAATCCTTGCAAGTAATAAAAATAACTGGCAGGACTGGTGTTCTTATGTTTGCCTCCAGCCTCTTCAGTTAACCACTGTTTTTCAGTACTGGAAAGGAAGTGTTCTTGACAGCCTCAGGTAGAGTTAGAAGAACTCTGCACGTTTTGGGATAAAACCTATATGAAACATATAAAAATGGACTGCTTGATTTGAAGTGGTAAAGCAGTGCAAACAAAACAATTACCAAGTGGTTTTCATGTAGTTCTAATAAATTAGGTTACATCTGTGTTTTAAAGCCTGCTACTACAGTGGAGTAGTTGATTTTCTTCAATTGTAGGTGAAATACCTTTCACAAAGGCATGATTCCTGTGATAAAGGCTCTCAAATATGTTCTTTCTATATGATATAATAATTGAGAGTTTTCTTACAGTGAGCTGTAAGCATAATAATGAACAGCAGTTCTATAACAGTAAGACAAGAATCAGCTTAGTCACAAATATTGCTTCAGTGAAATTTGTGTGTGTGATTACTGACTTAAATTAGTGAAAACTCTAAGGAACGATTTTGTCCTATCAATCAGGAGAAGGATATGTCAAAATATTATCAAGATTTTTGCTGGTTTTATTATTTAATTACTGTTCACACATGTATCAAAGTGACAAAAATCTTAATTTAATCATTATTCTGGACTCATTCAGTGATGTAACTTTTGGAAAATTAAGTCAAATTTTGTGTGTGAAAACTGTGGTATTTAAACATCTGCACTTTATTGCAGATTTAGTCTGAACAACACATAAACTTATTTTCCCAGCAGTCTGTCAGTCTTCCTCAGAAAATAGAGTACTGCTAACTGTTCCCTGTGCTGATGGAGATCCGTGCTACCTCTGGGGGATAAACATCAGTTAAAACATGCACAGTGTAAATGTGCAGTGCTGGTGTGAGGTGGCAGAGCCAGCCAGGATCCAATCTGACCATTGCTGATCCAGATCTAGTGGCCATGATGATCCACTCTGAAATCTGGACTCACTTGGAAGGCTCTCTTTCTACTTTGTTGCACTGCTCTGTAGTGGGAAAACTTCCCTAGGCACACCAGGCTGTGTGCTGCTTCCCAGGAAGTGCTGTGGGACTGGCAGAAGTGACTCCAGCCTGTGCTGATGGTGTGCCTTGTCAGCTGGGTGCTTCTCCCCTGCCCATTGGCATTTTTCCAAGATGCTGTGCTTGGCTTTGCAGATTTAAGTGTAGTTACACTGGGTTTTTACACAACTGGATTTACAGGGAGTGGTCTGAGCAGTTTGTCACTGCACTGCATCAAATTTAAAAGAAGTGTGTGTTTTCTTACTAAATGATATTCCCTCTTCCACATCTTACTACAGGTAGAAGTCAAAGCTATTCCTGTTTCTCAGAAAAAAACATCTTTGCAACAAGACCAAGTTAAAAAAGTGCAGCGGATACCAGGGAGTCCTGCAACAGCTGTTTCCCCTAGCAGTGATATGACCTTTGGGGGACTTCCTTCACCAAAGCTTGATTCCTCCTATGAGCCAATGATAGTCAAAGAAGCCCGCTATATTGCTATTACAATGATGAAGGTAAGTTACTGTGATTTTGGCAATGTAGCTGAAGAATTCAGCATTCAGAGTATGTAAAGGTGTGCAACACAGAGGATTAAATGTATATTTACTTTTGGTCCCAATCTGAAAATATATTCAATGCAAATTACTTTGATTATATATTAGTTCAGCAATGAACTAAATACATCAAAAGGGCCAATTGCTTAAACTCTAAAGCAGTCAGTTGGATTAGCATAAAAAGGAAAGTTGTCTGATTTTGATTAGACAGATTAACAAGTTAGTCTGAGTCACTCAGGAGAAATAAAAACAGATACTGAAATGGTGAAGGGAAAATTAAACCAGTAATTTTATTTATATGGAGTTGAAGTGTTGCTGTGAATGCATATTTAAAACTAAAACAGGTGAACATAGAAAAAGAGCTCAGCATAGTAAAAAAAGGCATAGAAATTATTTATACATCAATGCATATGTATTAAGCAGCATCTGATGAAATGAGCCACTGTTAAAATGGATCAGCTCAGACACTTTGCCAGGAACAGTTTTTAAAGAAGTGTAAACTGAGCAGCTAGTGTTGATTTGATCGAGTATATTATAGCACATGCAGTAAATTTACATATGTGTACCATACTGACCCAGTTAAGAGATGTGACATGTTGTATACAACTAACAGTTGCACAGCTTAATGAGACAGGATTAGCCAGAAGGGTAGAGAAGGATAATACTTAGCATAATCAGTATGGATTTGTTGGGTGAGCAGAACCAGCAAACTCTAGCACCTTTTAGAGGGTACAGGGGTTTTTTTTGCAAAGGATTGTGCTGCAGTACCTGTGTGTAAGTAGTGCACCTGGGTACTGAATCATGTCTCAATAGATCAGTGAAAGAGCTGTTAATGTAGTGTACAACATACAACAAATGGTTTAAGAACTTGATAAATCATGTGCATATATCAAGGTATGATTTTGGCATTTTTATTTGGGCTACTGCAAACACCACTTCTTGGTTTGATGCTTCTTTTAAAAGTGACTTGAGGGGAGGCAGAAATACATTGTTCCCTAAGTTAGGGCGTGGATGGTATGTCTGATAGGCACTGTCCACAGGTACCTGCTGCTTCTTTTCCAGTGGTAGGTGTCAAATCAGCCCACACAACTCTTAGGGTGGTTTATCTTGTAACACATGAGATGCTCTGGGATAAATGATGGTGGCACAAGTGTAACGTGTTCAAAAACTCTTTTGTAGATTTGATGGAGTGAGGAATGCTTCATATCAGCTAGTTAATACATAATCATTTTTTAATTGATGTAAGGCTGAGGGAAAATGAAAATGGAAGAATTAATTTTAAATCCTTTAGATAATAACAGTATGAATCTTCATAATGATAAAAGTAAAAAGACACCAAGCTTAAGTTAATAAAAGCAACTCTCTTGTTGAAGCTTGCTTGATTTCATATTTAATGCTTTTCCAGAGAATGTACCCAAGATTCCTTTCAAGTTAAGTCCTTTCCATCCAAAACTTAATGAATTCAAGGCATTGTAAATGTTCTGTTCTATTTCCCTGCCTGCATTATTAAGCACATTCATTTCGGTGTAAAATGCGGACGTCCCGATATTTTCATTTTACATCACTCTGCACATTGTATCAGTACTTGATACAAACACCTAAATATCATCATAAAATCTAGGTTATATATATATATATATACCCAAAACTATATAACTATATCCTTATATAGAGACCCAAAATGGAATCTGGTAAGGCAGAGAGATTGTTGCAGAGGGACTTTGTGCACTTCTAGAGCTAACTCTGTTTTCTTAGGGGATTTTCAGAGCAATGGTTTCACAAGACACTAAGGAAATGGGCCAGGTCTTTTTTGTATTGGAAGTCAGTGAAGGTATCACCTCAATGTTGAGAGAATTTCATCTTGGAGCTGAAAGAAAAGGATCTGAAATTTCATTGATAAGACCCCCTTGGCTGGTTTGCAGGTTTTACCTGCAACTTATTTGTTTTCTTATCTTCCCATAGTCTTCAGTGCACTGCCTGAATTCAAAAGGGTTTTATACAAGTCAGATTTGAAGAGATTCAAAGACTTAACAAGGTTTTTGTTAGCAGTAGTAATCTTTCTTATCTAAATAATGGCTGTTTAATGAGACAGTGAAGATACTCTTTCATGTGTGCATATATATTTCTGTGTTTTGAAATTTGTTTCTGATTTCCCTGATCAATGCTTCCGGGATGTGTTAGGTTAGATTGATGTGTTCTTTAAGAAAATTCTATACTTTCTTTTGTTCAAAACAGTGGTACAACTGATAACTGTTTGTTTTATGTTTGAATTTAATCTCTTTATAGGCATATGAAAATTATTCTTTTGAAGAACTACGTTTTGCTTCACCAACACCAAAGAGGTAAACATCAAAAAATTTCTTTCAGATAGGGACTTAATGTCCTGACACTTCTGCTTATACCCAGACTCCCAAGTGTGACTGACAGGTAATTGTGTCTGAAGGCAGACACAAAAAAGTATTATGTTTTCTTACATGTAGCAATTTTATTTAAAATTTTCTTAATTGTTCCAGTGTTGTTTTGTTATTTATATTAGTTGCTCTCTGAATGTGTTCTTTTATCCTTTGCTATAAATAAATAATCTATAAATATAATAAAAAATATAATAAATAAATGTGGAATAGAGGATTATATTTTATAGTAAATAGTAGGNATTTCCACTTTGTATACAGACACATTTATGTCTTGATGCTCATAAGATCTAATATTATGGTTCATAGCGAAACTTAGTCAAGTTTTCATACAGAAGCCTTCTAGTTAAATAACTCTTCTTTGTCAGGAGAAAAAACCCTACACACTGAAATAGGAATATATGTTGCAAATGATTTATAATATTTATATTATATAATATTTATAGATAATGTAAATAATATAATATTTATAAAGTATTTATACTGTAGTTAGACTACCAGATTAACAGACTGTCTTATTCTCAACTCTCCATGTTGAAGGAAGATTGTCTTGTTTCAGCTGAGAGAGACAGAGATGTATAGTTAAAGGGGGAAAAAAAACAGCCCAACCCTGNTAAATAAATGTGGAATAGAGGATTATATTTTATAGTAAATAGTAGGAGGGTAGTATATTTGAAAGGGAAAAATTGTCTTTAGATTATCTGCTAGAAAAAAATGAGTAGTTTCCAAACTAAATATTTTATTAATTGTTATGTTTATGACATATGTTATGTCCAAAAAGACAGTAACTGTTCAGTGATTTTAATTGTTTTGTTTATGCCTAGGCCCAGTGAAAACATGCTGATCAGAGTCAATAATGATGGTACATACTGTGCAAACTGGACTCCAGGAGCTGTTGGTCTCTATACCATTCATGTTACTATAGATGGCATTGAAATAGGTACTTAATTTTCACTATATTTAAGCATAAATTTATATTATTTCCACTTTGTATACAGACACATTTATGTCTTGATGCTCATAAGATCTAATATTATGGTTCATAGCGAAACTTAGTCAAGTTTTCATACAGAAGCCTTCTAGTTAAATAACTCTTCTTTGTCAGGAGAAAAAACCCTACACACTGAAATAGGAATATATGTTGCAAATGATTTATAATATTTATATTATATAA
>VZTB01016281.1:0-16317 GCA_013397245.1 Thryothorus ludovicianus | reverse complement strand
TCATTGATATTTCCTTCCTCTTCCCTTCTCCCTTCCTCCTGGGGTTCCTCACTTGGACAATGCCCTGCTGGGAACACGAGCTCCAGGGGAGGCTCAGGTGGGGGATCTGAAGGAATTTCCTCTTGGAAAAAACTGGGAAATGTTGGGAAAGGCTGCCCAGGGAGGTTTGGAGTGCCCTTCCCTGGAGGTATCCAAGGATGTGGCACTCAGGGCTCTGGGCTGGGGACAAGGTGGGCATTGGAGGTGACCTTGGAGGGCTTTTCCAAGCTCAGCAATCCCGGAATTCTGGGAATGGGGATCTCTGAGCTCTTAAACTCCATCCCTGAACACCTCTGAGCCCCCTCCCAGCGCTCAGGGAGACACAGCAATTACACAGCTTTTCAAAGGAAGGATGAATCCATTAAAGCCCATTAAATAATTCTTCAAAAAACAATGTCTGAGCCACTCCTTGTAGCTCCAAACCGGCTGATCCTAATGAAAGATGGAAATTCTGGCTCTCCAAATGGAGCTTTATAGGGTATTAAACAAGCACCCTCAGCACTTATCTAAATCTTTAATTAGTTCTATAATATACTGATGATATCAAGGCTAATTAAATTTATACAGATAAAGAGCAATGAAATTCTAGCCAAGTGAGCTGGAAAGTACATATTAAATAGTAAATTTAATGGCTCAGGAAGATAAATGCAATTCTGTATAAAAAATTAAATTCAGTTTACACGTTGTATTAAAATTGATTTTGAGTGTGCAAATGATTGGAAGAGAATCTTTTTAATAGATCAGTAGAAGTGTTAATCTGACTTGTTTAAATATCGGTTATTAATGCCAGCATTTGCAAATAAGCCACACACATTTGCATTTTCCTGCATATAGTAAAAAAAAAAAAAAAAAAAATTATCTATACCATCTGTCAGTTTATAAGGAATATTAAGGGATTTTTCCCCTTGCCTCATGCATAAATTGGAGGGAACATGGAAATGAATGTAGCCTGAAAGAAGAGGGAGTCAGCACTTCCACGGAAAGTGCTGCAGAGATTGCTCCAGTCAGCAAAAAAACCCCGCGATTTTCGCTTCCCTTTGGGAACAGCAATTACTGTGGCAAGCCCAGCTTTATTTAGGATCAAGCGACGTGGAACTGGATGTGACTGGGGAGGTGCTCAGAGGTGCCAGCTGAGCTTTGCTGAGCCAGGGATGGTTGGGAGCTGCTGGTGGGTGAAGGACACGACGGGGACAGGAACTGGGGACAGGAGCTCAAGGAGGGCCCCAAGGTCAATGTCAGCCTGTGGCGGGTCATGGTTGGGGTTCCACAGGTCAATGTCACCTGTGGCAGGTCATGGTTGGGGTTCCACAGGTCAATGTCAGCCTGTGACAGGTTGTGTTTGGGTTCCACAGGTCAATGTCAGCCTGTGACAGGTTGTGTTTGGGTTCCACAGGTCAATGTCAGCCTGTGACAGGTTGTGTTTGGGTTCCACAGGTCAATGTCAGCCTGTGACAGGTTGTGTTTGGGTTCCACAGGTCAATGTCAGCCTGTGACAGGTTGTGTTTGGGTTCCACAGGTCAATGTCAGCCTGTGACAGGTTGTGTTTGGGTTCCACAGGTCAATGTCAGCCTGTGACAGGTTGTGTTTGGGTTCCACAGGTCAATGTCAGCCTGTGACAGGTTGTGTTTGGGTTCCACAGGTCAATGTCAGCCTGTGACAGGTTGTGTTTGGGTTCCACAGGTCAATGTCAGCCTGTGACAGGTTGTGTTTGGGTTCCACAGGTCAATGTCAGCCTGTGACAGGTTGTGTTNGTGTTTGGGTTCCAGAAGTCAATGTCTGTCTGTGGCAGGTCATGGCTGGGTTCAAAAAATCAATGTCACCTGTAGTTGGTCATGGTTGGGTTCCACAAGTCAAGGTCTGTCTGTGGTAGATCATGGTTGGGTTCAACAAATCAATGTCACCTATGATAGGTCATGTTTGGCTTCCACAGGTCAATGTCTGTCTGTGGTAGGTCATGGTTGGGGTTCCACAGGTCAATGTCAACCTGTAGCAGGTCATGGTTGGGTACAAAAAAAATCAANGTGTTTGGGTTCCAGAAGTCAATGTCTGTCTGTGGCAGGTCATGGCTGGGTTCAAAAAATCAATGTCACCTGTAGTTGGTCATGGTTGGGTTCCACAAGTCTGTGTAAACCTGTGGTAGGTTGTGGTCAGGCTCATCAAATCCATTTTGCCTGTAGTAGGTTGTGGTCAGGTCCATTAACTCTGTAGTAGTTGTGGTTGGGTCCAGTCAGTCAGAGCCTGCCTGTAGCAGGTCATGGTCAGGTTCAACAAATCCATGTCACCTGTGGTAGGTCATGGTTGGGTTCCACAGGTCAATGTCACCTGCAGTAGTTTGTAGCTGGATTCGACAAGTCAGTGTCACCTGTGGTAGGTTATAGTTGAGTTCCCCAAGCTTTTCTATTTTTCAGACTCTGGGCTGTTTTGGGGGGCAGGTTCAGGTTTCACATTCAGAGCTCCTGAGCTCTCTGCACACAGCAGGGACACAAAACAATTCCTGCTCCAGCTCAGCACCAAGGACAACTTTCAGCCCAAGAACAAAACCAAGGGTGAAGGGAGAAGGAAAACCAAGGAGGATGGAGCTGCATCAGCTGGAGCTGGAATGGGACAATGAACTGCAATGTGCTGCTGGGGCAGAAATTATCAAAGTGTGGGACCTTGTGATCAGTCACCCATTTTGTGCCCACTTTTNGAAATTTTGAAGTTTTGAGACCTCAAAACTGGCTGGGTGTGCACTTTGTGCCCATTTTGGGGCCTCTTGAATGTGGTCTGGCTGGACCCTGGTGCTGCCCAGGTGTGCCCAGTGAGGAATTTTAATAAATCCCCAATTTATCCTCTGGCTCTGGCTGTCTCTGCTCCAGGGCAGCCTCAGGAGGAATCAGACAGACTCCACTCCACTGCAGCAGCTCCTTGGAAACTGAGCTGGTGCCCACAGAGTGAGAAGAGAATCCCTGCACTGCTCATGGATGCTGGAGTAGCTCAGAGCCATCAAAAGCACAGCAATTCTCTGAACTGCTTTTCATCTCCTCCCAGAAACGCATCTTCAACTGCACAAAACCTCCAGGCTCTCCAAAGGACTCTGCTGGGAGAGCTGAACCTGCAGTTTTCTGTAGTAATTTATTAATTTATCAACCTCTCGCAATTCCCATTTGGGACTTTCCCCAGGCACTTTGGAGACACCGTATCCAGAATTTCTCTGTTCCCTCAAAGGTTTCTTTGAGGGTGAGAAGGACCAATGACCCCACCACGGTCCCCTCCAACCTCATCCCTCCTGGAATTACGGGGCCAGAGGAGAGCTCCTTGTGCGTCCAACGGGATGGATCCAACCCAGCCACAGCCAACCCAAAGAATCATGGAATCATGGAATAATTCAGCGTGGAAAAGCCATCCAAGATCCTCCAGTCCACCCACTCCCAGCACTGCCAAGGCCACCACTGACCATGTCCCCAAATGTCACATCCACAGGGCTTTAAATCCCTCCAGGGATGGGGATTCCAGCCCTGCCCTGGGCAACCCTTTGGCTGAAGAGATTTTTCCTAATACTGATGCTGCTTGAGTAAACTCCCAGATTCCACCCCTGAAAGCCCCTCCAGGGACTAAAAGCCCATTTTCCTGATGATTCCCAAAATCTGCACATTTTCCTGAAGGAAAACTCAATTTCCCCCAGGGCTCCACTTTTAACAGATGGAAGAAAAATGTCACACATCTCCCAAGCTGGGCTGGGCTTAGGAAAACAACCCGGGATCCGAAGGCTCTGAATCCTGTTAGAAAAGCCTTATTTTATATCTTGCTGCTTCTCAATCCAAGCTATTCCCAACCAAAGCATCAAACTTCCTCTTATTTGCACTTTTTTTCCTTCTCCTCTTTGTTTTTTCACACGTGGCAATGTGGAATCCGTGCCTGAGCTACGACTTCTGCCTGAGAGACCCATTTCAGCTTTCGGTGTTAATGCACCTCTGTGACGTGAGGTGGCAGCTGAATTTAAGAGATTCTCTGCACTATTCGAGCTCAGATCTGGAATGCAATTTATAAATTACAAGAGGAGCTTTACAGCCTTCAGTAAAATTGGGAATTGCACACAATTTCCTGAATTATATCTAAATGTCGGCATCCTACGTGCGTGTATTCAACGCAGCGCTCTGGATGAAATTATTTAAATACCTCCCTAAAAAGTAACAATTGAGGCGTTTGGACTTTACCTGAGGGTGTGGATTTCTCCTGGCTACGAGGCCTAGGTTCGTTAGAGGACAGATTTAATTGCTACATCAGAGTTTGTGTGTTGATATCCGACATCTGACGCGCCAAAGTTCAGGGCCGCCAATCAGGCGCGGTGCAGATGCCGCTCTGCAAAATGTTCCCAGACAGGCTCCATCTGTCAGATATGGTAATCCCTGCTCCCCATCAATAATTCACCTCCTTCCCTCCACGTTTCCCACATTTGAGTCGGAATTTTTAATGCCAGCCCCAGCAGAGGCTCCTCCTGATCTGCATTCCGCGCTCATTCCTGCCCCGCAGCCTCTCGCCTTTGGCACTTCAAGAATAACTTCTCAGTTTATTTGTTATATATATATTTTTTTTTTTTTACTGTAAAAAATCACAGCTCTCCTTTTGGGCCGTCTCATCTCACTCGAGGGTGGAAGTCAGAGGGTGATTATGGCAATTACACCAAAATCCAGCTTGGCTGGGTCACGCCTTTCCCAAGAAAGCTCCTGGGGAACACCGTGGGGGTGGCTGAAACCCAAAATAAAATATTTCTGCACAGCTGAAGAGGGAGGAAAGGGGAGCAGGGGAGGGAAGGAATGATGTGGAGCTGTTCCTCCATGGGTCAGAAAATGCTGAGTGGCATCTTGTCCCCAGCTGACTCCATGGAGCCCATAAAATCTTGGCTACATCCCAAACTCTTTGCAGCCTTAAATCCTTAAAGAGAATTAATTAAAAAAAAAAAAAAGATGGAAAGCAACTTTTTACACAGGCCACAGACAGCGACGGGACAAAAGGAAAGTTTTAAATTAAAAGAGGTGAGATTTGGGTTAGATTTTAGGAGGAAAGGGTTTATGGTGAGGTTGGTGAGGCGCTTGGAGCACCCTGGGATAGGGAAAGGTGTCCGGGGATGGAACTGGATGGGTTTGAGGTCCCTTCCAACCCAAACCATTCCAGGATTCTGCCATCCCAGAGCCAGGAGATGGCTGATTGTTGAGAACATTCCCTGGCATGAGGGCAAAGTGCCCCCAGAATCATCAATCCTTCAGCACCAGTGACAAAGGAAGGTCCCCAGGTGCCCCCAGCTCTCAGCATCTGAAAGGGGCAAAAACCATCCTGAGACTTTCTTTGGCCAAAGGGAATAAACCCTGAGGATAAGAGGTGATGGCAGGGAATGACCAGCATGTCCCCAGGCACGGATCCTCAGCAGAATGGGAAGGGTGAAACTCCTGGCTGGTGGAAATCCTCATTTAGGATTATTTAGGATTATTTGGTTCACCAGCTGAAAGTGTGGCTTTGCACCAGGACTCACCACCAGCCCTGAGCTGGCTGAAACCTCCAAGCCAGACCAAAAATCAATGAATTAAAGATCTTGTTGATTAAAGAGTAATTAACCAGAGAGGAAATGCAGCAATGTAGCTCAGCCTGCCAAAATTCAAGTGTCCAGGGCAACCATTTCACCACTGTGGTCACCACTAACCCTTGTCCCCAAGTGCCACCTCCAGGGATGGTGACTCCACCACTGCCCTGGGCAGCTGTGCCAGGGCTTTACGACCCTTTCTGGGAAAAAAAATATTCCCAAATCTGGTCTAAACCTCCCCTGAATGACTTCAAGAGCTGGAACCCTGCTGTTCCTGGGCTGCCATCCCTGCTCCACCCCAGAGCTGAGCCATGGCTTGACCCTGTTGGTCCCCTCAGTTCTGCTGCTCCTGTCCTTTCCTCAGTTTCCCTTTTCCCTCCTCTATCCCACTCTCATTTGGCCCTGGGCCATTTCTCTCCTTTTCTCTTTTCCCCTTTTCCCCTTTTCCCCTCTTCCCCTCTTCCCCTCTTCCCTTTCCCTTTCCCTTTCCCTTTCCCTTTCCCTTTCCCTTTCCCTTTCCCTTTCCCTTTCCCTTTNNTCTCACCTCACAATCTCAGACCTGGCCACATCCTCCTTGTCCCTTTGTGTCCCACCACATTTTCCTCCCTCCCAGCCATTCCCTGCCGGCTCCCATCCCTCCCAAGGGCCACATTTCTGATTCCAGGGTGGATCAGCAGGTTGGAAAGCTTCACTCCTGGATTCATCTAATTAAGAGAGAGAGAGAATGAGAGAGAGAGAGGGAGAGAGGGAGAGAGGTGTCAGATCCGACTGCAGAGCCCAGAGCAGCCACTCCAGCAGCACCAGCCAGCCCTGGGATCAGCAATTCCCGAGCTGGGAATGGGCTCTGAGGCTCTGCAGGTCCTGATGAGATCTGACTGTCAGGGCAAAGCAATCTGCTCCTCCAGGCCTGGCCTGTGCCTCTCTCTCGTGCTGGGAAGGTGCTGCCTCCTGGAAAAAGGGAGGACATTTTCCCAATTGCTGCCATTGGCAGCTGGGAGCCAGGCAGCAGAGATGCATCTCCAGCTGGCAATGCCATATTTACCTTTCCTTCAGCTGCAAATGCCTGGGATGGCTCCTCCTGACACATTGATGGTTTGGATCCTTTCTAACATGCACAGGAATATTCTCTGCATTCCAGATTCCAACCTACCAGGATCTGGATGCCACCTGGAACTGCAGCTTAGGCCTCCTGATCCGGACTTTAGACCTGGTCTAGGACTCGGTAGCCCTGTGGGGAAAGCCCTGTGGCCTCTCCCCAGCCAAAACCTCTTCCCAACAAAATATCTTCCGTGTTTCCTGTGGAAAATGAAGTGCAGGGAGAAACCAAAGCCCCCTGCAAGGCTGGGAACCCAGCAGAGCTCCCTGTCCCACGTGTCCAGGGTGGATTTCCCAAGGATCCAGAGCTCGTGGGGAGCCCACCCCACCCCACTGCCGACCATGGACTGTGCTGCCACCACCCACAACCCAAATTCTGTGCAAATAAAGCAAATATTGACGAGTTCTCCATCATTCCCCAGAGCCACCACGGAGATGACAGTGACCACTGGGACTGACACCTCCAGGATGAGCTTTCAAACCCCAACCTCAAAAAAAACAATGCCCACCTCACATCCCACAGGCCTGGATGAACAAAACAATCCAACTCCAGCTGGAAAAGCAGAATTTCCTGAACCCAGACCTTCTATTAAAGCACTTCCACGAGTAACTGGCCGGTGGCAAAGCATCACCACCGAGGCCAAAATCACTGAAGGTGGAAAATGAGAAGAAAAACTTCCAGCAAGAAAAATCCCTTGCCTTTAATTACCATTAGCAATGCAGCATGACAGAGGGAGATAAACACACAGGCACCTACACAAATAAGGAGCTTGGGAACACAAAGTAATTACTTTGATTTTTTTTTTTTTTTCTCCCCTCCCCACCGACATTCAAAACTTATTAGTCTCCAGAAAGCACATATCAGCAAAAGACTGTCACCCCGGGGATAAATGAGGGATTTGTTTGTAATTCATTTCCAGGAGAATATATCCTGATGGTTTTAAGGCAGAGCAGGAACGTGCTCTGGCCAAACCAGACTTCTTAGAATTGTTTATTCCCATTTTCCCGAGGCTGGCTCCCTGGAAATGGGAACGCCAGGTTCACCCCCATTGATTGTTTCTCTAACACGCCTCGAACCGAGCGAGGAAAAAGTCAATGAAGCCTCTCGGTTTTTTTCAGTCCATTTCCAGTTTAGGAAAATTGAATTAATCTCTTCACTCGGAGCAGCTCAGACAGCCCCGTCCAGGCAATGAAAATCATTGCAGGGGCCATGGAAACCTCTCTCCTTAAAGGTTACAGAGCCGAGATTAAAAGTGCCTGAGGGAAGGGCTTGAAAAGCCAGATGGAAATCAAACATTGAGTCAACCCTGGCAAGGCTGAGCAGCTCCGGTGCCTCCCAGAGCCCGCTGAGATTTTCAGGAGCTTCCTTCTGGCGCTTGGAGCAATCCCCAGGGAGAGTGGGTGCTCCGTGATTTCCCAAATCCAGCGGGTTCAAGGGTGGGGAGGAGCTGCTGTGTGGATTTAGCTCCTGATCCCGCTACTCTGGGGGGTGTGAGGCCTCCAGGGTTACCCTGGGGAGGAACAGTTGGGAGCAGCCATGAGGAGAAACACTGCACATCCATGGAGAGGAGCAGGGATTCCTCAGAGCACAGTCACATCTTCCAAAATCTCCAAAATATTCCAAAATCTGCTCTCCGTCCCGTGCTGAGGAGCTGGGAAGCTTCAGCAAAGGACTTGGCCATGCCACAGCTTCCAGGAGCTCGGGAAGGACTGGGAAAGGTGAAAGTTTGGGAATCCTGGAGCAGGCACCTGGCTGAAAAGGCCAAAGGATCTGGGGAAGGGGCTGGAGAACCAGGAGGGGCTGAGGGAGCTGGGAAAGGGCTCAGCCTGGAGAAAAATGGGATCAGGCTCTGCTTCCAGGGAACAGGGACAGGAGGAGAGGGAACAGCCTCAGGCTGGGCCAGGGGAGGTTTAGATTGGATTTGGGGAAAATTCCTTCCCCAAAAAGGGCTGCTCAGGGCAGTGGTGGAATCCCCATCCCTGGAGGGATTTAAAATCCATGTGGATGTGGCTCCTGGGGACAAGGGCAGTGATGAGGTCCCCATCCCTGGAGGGATTTAAAATCCACATGGATGTGGGACAAGGGCAGTGGTGGAGTCCCCATCCCTGGAGGGATTTAAAATCCACGTGGATGTGGCTCCTGGGGACAAGGGCAGTGGCAGCCAGTGCTGGGAACAATTGGACTCAATGATTTTAGGAGGGCTTTTCCAACCTAAACAATTCCACGATTCCAAAAGCACTGAAAGCAGGGAGACAGCCTAAGGAATGCTCAGGGCAGTGCTGTGAAGACAGGAATTGGGGCTGAGGGCTTTTCCAAGGGAAGGAAATCCATGGATGGGTGATTTGCTCCGGGGAGTTTTAACGATCCCATAAAAAGGTGAATCTTTGGGATGCAGAGGAAAGGCCACACAGGGACCCTCTGATCCCCTAAATCCCCCTGGGGAAGCAGAAGGAGGGAAGGTGAGGGCGAGGCCATGGAGCTGAGGGGTGGTTTTTAATCCTCTGCCATCGGGATTTTTGGTTAATGCGGTGAAACCGCTAATTACAGCTAATTAAACCCGAGCTGAGATCAAAGCTCGGCGGAAACTACAGGGGGGAGCAAACAAGGCGGGAAAGAAAGGGGAAGAAAATACGGATTTTGTTGTAACCAGAGTCCTTAATTGAAAACTAAAGCAGCTTTGTTAATTAAAAGCTGCGAGCCCAAACGAGGACGTGCTCCAGGCACAGGAGTCCAGTCTGTGATGGAGACAACGCAACATTCCCAAGCTCTTCCTCCAGAGCCTGTCCTGTCCCTGTAGGAAGGGAGTTCCTGGCATCCAGACCGTGAAGATTTGGGGATTCTCACCTTTCACAGCTCAGGCTATGAACTGGGGGGATTGGAGTGCTCTGTTTACTCAGCTGATGTGGGGTTTGCTCAAGAATAATCTTAAATAATCCAAATTTAGTCCTGGCTTGAGGGCAGCCCCAGGGAGAGCATCTGAGATAACTTCCCTCACCCAGAGGTGGTAGGGGAGCATCACAGGAGCCCTGCAGAGACACCTGACTCTGAACAAAGGGATCCAGGTCAGGATTTGCTGCACCTGATGCTCTCCACACCCAAACCGAGCTCAAAGTTGGCTCTCAGAGGAAAATTCCCTCCACCAGCTCCACCCTCGGGCAACCTGGGCACCCAGGCACAAGCACAGGGTTTATCAAGAGTAAAACCAGACAGAGAAATAAGGTTTGGCAATGAAAAGTTCCCCCCCAGAGCACGGGGATGTTTAAATTCTTCCCTTTCCCTCGGCAGCTCCCAGTAGATGGCAGCAGGTCATTGCTGATCCCTGGAGCAGGGAACGGCAGAAATCCGGGAATAATCCAACAAAAACCTGCCCAGCCTGGCAGCACAGGAGCCCTGGGAGCCGAGGATCCAGAGCTGGCACCGCAGCCCTGGTACCCAACCCAGCAGGGATGCAGGGTTTGACAAAAGCTCAAGCTGCAGCTGCATCCTCCATCCTAAACCTTCCCATCCTGCCCTTGCACAGGACCATGGAATCGTGGAATGCTTTGGGTGAGGAGGGACTTTAAGGATCACCCAGTGCCACCTCCTGTCATGGGCAGGGACATCTGCCACTATCCCAGGGTGCTCCAAGCCCTGTCCAACCCGGACTTGGGATAAAGATGGGTTTGAGTAATGGGAGCATTCCCCAGACCCACTGAGGGGCTGGAGAGTGTCCAGGGATGGAGCTGGGAAGGGTCTGGAGGGTCTGGGGGAGCTGGGAAGGGTCTGGAGGGTCTGGGGGAGCTGGGAAGGGTCTGGAGGGTCTGGGGGAGCTGGGAAGGGGCTCAGGCTGGAGCAGAGGGGGCTCAGGGGGGCCCTTGTGGCTCTGCACAGCTCCTGCCAGGAGGGGACAGGAACAGGGACAGGAGCAGAGGGAACGGCCTCAGGCTGGGCCGGGGCAGGGTTAGGGTGCATTTTAGGGAAAATTCCTTCTCCATAAGACTTTAAAGCATTGGCAGGGACTGCCCAGGGAGGTTTGGAGGGCCATCCCTGGAGGTGTCCAAGGAATACCTGGAGGTGACACTCAGAGCTCTGAGCTGAGGACAAAGTGGGGATCAGGCACAGCTTGGACTCGATGGTCTTAGAAATCTTTTCCATGATCCTTTGAATCCATGATTTGGGTTTATTGATGGCCAAAACAGGAACAAATGGAGCTCTGATGGCTCCTCCCCACCCCATTTCCAGGGAGATCCACCTGCATTGCCAAGGAGGTGCCACAGGGACATGTCCCAGCCAATATCCCTGGCAAAGTCAGCAGGAAAAGATTCCTGGTCCCTGCAGGAGGGATGGCTGTCCTGGGTTGCAGTGCAGAATGTTCCCAGAGCTGTGTTATTCCATCCCATCTGCTGGAACTGGTCTGGGGTCACCCTCTGTGCAGGGCCCAGCTGATCAGAAACCAGCTGGGGCAGTTTCTTTATCTCTGCCAGGACCCAGCCTCCCTCCAGGCACACATCTTCTGCTCATGGCCCACTCAGTGTCCCGGAGAAAATTCCAGCATCCCCCTGGCAGCTGCTGCAGCCAGCCCAGGAGCCAAGCATTCCTACCTGCATCCAACCTGGGCTTGGGCACAGCCAGCAGCCTTTGGCATTCCCAGAGGGACACCAGGCCCAGCCATCCCCACGGCACCTTCCCAGGAAACCTCCACCTTTGGGCAGGATCCCTGCTCCAGCAGAGCCACCTGTGCCACTGCAGGAGGGCTGCAGCCACCATGGGATGGCACTGCCACCAACCCCTGAGCCACAGGGCTCAGCTGGATCCTGACTCTCACACTGGGTTCCTTTTTCCCTTTTATTGTTGCATGTATTTTGTTTTCCTTTTCTTTTTTTTTAATTTCCCTAATAAATTGTGTTTCTGACTTGGCGTCTCTCACTGGTTTTGCTTTCAAACCAGAACGGGTGGCCACGGGAACAACAGGAATGGCAGCACAGGGAAAGCTCCAGCTCCAGGTGTGGGGACACCTCTGGGTCCCTCTGCTGCCACCCCCTGAGGCAGGGAGGAGCTGAGAGCCAGGGACAATGACAGCACTGCTCAGAAACCTTCATTTCCCAGGTCACAGTGACACTTGTTAGAGAAACTGTTCCCATTTCATCCCTGCTCTCTCTGTTCCCTCTGCCACCACCTCAGTTCGCTCTCCAGAACACTCAATTTTAACACTTGTGTGACTCAGAAAGCTGCTTTTTTTCAGTGAATTTTTATTTAAGGGTGAGCCTGAAGCAGAATCCTCACCCTTTGTGACTGCCTCTGAAGAAATCTTCATAAAATCCCAGAGAATTTCGGGTGGGGATAGAGGGAGAGGAGGAAAGAAGGCACAAGGGAAAGGACCTGAGTAGGAATTCAAATTTGAAGCTTTTATCCCTTTCATGCCTTAAATCTAATTATGGGTGTGAAACTTTGGAAATTTGGAGGTATTTGGAAGTCATGCTCAGTCCCAGACCTCGCAGCACATTCCTGGGTATTCCACAGGGAGAAAATCCCACTTTTTCCTTAATAAAGCAGCGGGAGCCCCAACAAGCCCCTGCATCTCTGCTGGCCTAAATACTGAGCACACACTGGAGTGAAAAACCTATTAATATTTGCAGGAAATTTAGCAAATGCTACAAATCCTTTGTGACACCTCAGCAGTCAGAACCAGCCTGTTTCACCCTTTCTCCTGGTGGAAAAAGCTCCTCACACCACTTGGCAATTTCTTTTTTTTTTTTTTCAGTGGAAACGTGCTCCAGCTCTGCTCTGTGATGCTCTGCTGAGACTTTCCCTGCCTTGAACTGAGAATCTTAAAGCAAAACTCATTTAAAACCCATTTTCCCCTTGCCATGGGACTACTCCCAAAGCAGTGACAGAGTTTTGGAAAAATGGGGTTGAAACAGCNCCATTTTCCCCTTGCCATGGGACTGCTCCCAAAGCAGCAAATGCTGCTGTGGTCACCTGCAGTTGACAGAGCTTTGGAAAAATGGGGTTTAAACAGGAAAAGCCTCACCAGGACCAGCAAGGGTTACCTGCTGTGAATCCTCCATGTGATTTTGGCTTCAGAGGAGAAAGGGCTTCCCCTTCCAGCTCCCCTGGCTGGGATTTCTCCTGCCTGGAGTCACTGAGCAGAGAAGAAAGGGGATGCCCAGTGTTCTCTGAGATCTCCAAAAAGCCTTGAAGATCATTATTAGAAGTGAAAAAGTAAAAGCAAAATCAAAAGCACAACGCACAGGGAAACCTCAAACAAACTTTTGGTCCTTTCTCAACTGGTCTGGTCTTTCCTGATTTCCAACAGGTTCATGCTGAGAAAAGGGACCTGTTCCAGAATTCAGATTTAATTCATGGAGTGGGGCTGTGTGGACAGTGATTGTTAATTGTGGCTAATTGCTCCTTGAACCCTCAGTGCCATGGACACTGAAATATCTAGGCAGGGCTGGGAGTCTCCTGTCCCACTCATGATCCTCCAGGTCCCTGGAGAAGTGAAGCAGGGAGGGAATTCATCCCAGGAGGGGCAGGGGGGAGGGAGAGCAAGGGAGGGAGGATTTCACCATCAGCTCTGCAGGAGGGCTGCAGCCACCATGGGATGGCACTGCCACCAACCCCTGAGCCACAGGGCTCAGCTGGATCCTCACTCTGCCACTGCAGGAGGGCTGCAGCCACCATGGCATGGCACTGCCACCAAGCCCTGAGCCACAGGGCTCAGCTGGATCCTCACTCTCACACTGCCCTTGGTTTCTGCATCGCTGCATTTTTATTTTAGTTCTGATAAAGAACTGTTATTCCTAATCCTGTATCTTTGCCTGAGAGCCCCTGAAATCCAAAATTACAATAATTGGGAGGGAGGGGTTTGCATTCTGCATCCCAAGGGAGGCTCCTGCCTTCCTCAGCAGACTGCTGGCACTCAAACCTTGACATCACATCAACCTCAACTGATCCACGTTTGCACCTGATGACCTCAGAGACCTTTCCTAACCTTAATAACCTCCCTGATTCTACGATTCCACGTCCCTCTGAGCATTGCTCAACCAAAGCAAAGCCAAAATTCCCACCTCCACCTCCCCCTGTTGAGCTTGCCGCTCATCCGGCCACCTGAGGCCACCTCTGCTGCCGTGGGCACCAGGGGAGTGACACCACCCCAGGTTTGTGCTCACCTGGCGAAGTCCAGGTCAGCCTCACGGGACATGGTGATGTTGGTGAGGTTCTGCTGCAGGATGAAAATGTTCCTGCACATTTTCTTGATGCCCGACTCGCTGATGCGCTTGAAGTAATGGGCGCCGTTGATGAGGATGCAGGAGATGAGGTGGCCCAAACCTGCAAGGAAGAGGTTTAGTGCCAATAATTCATGGAAAACCCCACCCAAAATGAGCACTGTTAAGTGATCTGGATCAAGGGATAATTGGATTTTTCCTGGGAATCCTCAATAACCTTCATGGTGCAGTTTAGGACTTTCCACCTCTTCAGGAAAAGCACAGAACAGCCCCAAAATTTAGAGCTGTGCTATCACAACCGCTGATTTTTAATCAGGCTTTGCATAATGTCCCTTCCAGACCCTCTCCCTGTCTGGGTCACTGCAGCTCCTGTAAAACCCCAGGATTTTCATCAGCTATCCAGGGTGGTGTTTTCCCTGTTTCCCCTGGAGCAGGAATGAGCTGCATTTCAATGCCCCTCTCTGAGCAGTCCTGAACAGTTTCCTGTGTCTGAGGGATGTCCAGAGGACACAGCTGGGGGCTGAGGGACACAGCCACTCCCAAAATGATGCATTCACTCGTGTCACATTGCAAAGAGCAAAATCCCAGCCTGATTCACACTGCAGGGGTCTGGGTGAGCCCAGAGGCCAAGGAAAAGTCTAAATTAAGGATTTAGTTACAGGGAGGCGGTGTGGGGCATCTGTAAATCCCAGACCTGGACTTAAGAGGTGCCTGCGATTAAGGAGGACCATGAGTAAGAATTTAAACTTCAGCAGGATGTGAACGGTGCCCGTGGCTCTGTGTGGAGTCATTTCCCTCTTCTTGAACAAACAGGGAATCTCAGAATCCCAGGATGGTTTGGGTGGGAAGGGACTTAAAGCCCCTCCAGTGCCACCCCTGCCATGGCAGGGACCCCTCCCACCATCCCAGGGGGCTCCAATCCTTCCTGGGACATTCCAGGGATGCAGGGGCAGCCCCAGCTGCTCTGGCAATTCCAGCCCAGCCAGGAATTCCTGCCCCACATCCCATCCATTGCTGCCCTCTGCCACTGGCAGCCATTCCCTGTGTGCTGGCCCTGCAGGCCTTTCCCAAATTTCAGCTCTCCTGGAGCCCCTGCAATGTGCTGGAAGCTCTCCCTGGCTCCTTCCCTTCTCCAGGAGAACATTCCCAGCTCTCCCAGCCTCCCATTGCATCCATCTCCTCTCCAAGGAATTGCTGCACCCAGGGCCTTCCCTTGCAATCCCAGCAAACCACCAAGGCTCTCTGTTCCTTTGCCTCTCTTTTCTCTCCCCATTTTCCATCCAAATCCCTGCCAATGCATTGGCAGTGTCCCCAATCCCAGAATCCTGGAATGCTTTGCCTGGGAAGGGAGCTCCAAGCTGATGGCAGGGACCCCTCCCACCATCCCAGGGGGCTCCAATCCTTCCTGGGACATTCCAGGGATGCAGGGGCAGCCCCAGCTGCTCTGGCAATTCCAGCCCAGCCAGGAATTGTTTCCAAAATCCCACCCAAATCTCCCCTTTCCCAATCTGAAGCCATTCCCTGTGTGCTGGCCCTGCAGGCCTTTCCCAAATTTCTGCTCTCCTGGAGCCCCTGCAATGTGCTGGAAGCTCTCCCGGGCTCCTTCCCTTCTCCAGGAGAACATTCCCAGCTCTCCCAGCCCCGCAAACCCCTCACAGTTCTCACCCACCCACGCTCTGTAGGTGCCTCCAGCACCTCAGCGCTGCTTCATCCCTGTCAGGAACCCCGCGGAGCTTTGGGATGAGAACGGAAAACCCTTTTTTTGAGGAAGGGCTGGGAAGAGCCTGACCTTCAAAGATGTACTGGAACTTGTGCTGCTGCAGGCTGGCGCTCATGGCCTCCTCGATGGCGCTGATGTCCTTGTTGAGCCGCACCACCAGCGGGTCGTAGTCCATGCTCTCCACGTTGGCCACGATGGCGTAATTCCCTTGCTTGGCCAGAGGGATCAGGTAGTGGAAGCAGTGAACCCTGTCGGGCACCAGGGAGAAGCATCACAATGCAGCAAGCCCCACCTTAAAATATTTGTGGGATGCAAAGTGGGTTTTCACTTCCTCAAGCCGGGAAATAAAATATCCAGCTTGAGGAGATGGGTGGTGACGTCTGTGTTAAAGCATCCTCCTCTTGTCATTGTCCCACCTTCAGGGATGGATCCAACAGATCCTTGGTGGCAGATCCGAGCTCCATCATCCCACTGAGTTATCCCAAGATCCCCCCAACTTCCCATATAATACCGATCCTCCAACAAGAACTCCTTCCAGAAAATCTAAAAGTGAAAACCGGCAGGGCCAGCGAGCCAGGGGTCATGGAATGATCATTAAAATTCCAAAGTTCTGCCCATTCCCAAGCATTTCATACTACTGCAACTCTTTCCTGTTCACCAATGTGCTCAACCACCATCCCTCCATGGAGGGAAAAAT
>VZTB01016270.1:328040-426251 GCA_013397245.1 Thryothorus ludovicianus | reverse complement strand
CACATAAACTAAGGACCCAATTTCGTCCTCTCACCCAAATGCCAATTTCCCAGAGCAGTCAGAGACGAAGACTCCACAGATGAGCTACAGGTGAGGATTCTGTGTTCAGGAGACCAACGTTTGGAGCTGCCAGAGAAACTCCAGTGCGCTGTTTGGTGTCCATCTTTCTGTTCTTGCAGGGTTAAAAAAACAAAATTGGGTCCTTAGTTTATGTGTGCAGGAATGAGTTAGAAAACAGTCACCCTGTCTTAACTCTGGAGGAGCTGAGTGAGGATAGCAGCATTGCCACAGGACCTGAGACAGGGTGGAACATTAAAATCTTAAACTTCTCTTTGTGCACTGTTTCACAAGCAGCAGAAATGGGTTCAAAGAATCTTTGAGACAGTAAGAGTTCTTTATGTACTCTCTGGGAGGGAGTCAGACATCATCCTAAAAGCTAGGGAATTCAAGGGTAAGGCTAACTTCAGTCCTTTTCTGTACTTTTACCTTGATGTGGTTACACATTTCCGGAATTCCATCCAGAAAATGGGAATCATGCTGAACATTGGTGCTTCTACAGCACTTTGTGAATGTATCAGAATGAATTGGAGTCCTGGTGTTACTTGGGTAAAACACAAACTTCAAAGCAGTGATAAGGGTGGGATTGCTACCACTTGCTGCTCTACTGCAAACACTCCAGAGAAGCAGATCTGAGACAGACAGAAAGTAAAAAATTCTCCATCAGTTCTCAATCAGCAGAAGGATTGTAACTCAGCTTGCTTTGTGGACCACATAAAGGCTGCTCCAAGAAAGTGGTGAAAACTCTCTTCCCCTACACTGCATTTTCCAGGCTCTCATATATTTCTTTTCCTTCACTGCTGCTGTTTGCATCAAAACTGGAATCACATTCATTCAACAAGAGCCACCTTGGAGGTTAAACTACTGGCAGTGACATTTAATTTATTGAAAAGGGGGAAGACAGAGAGTTTGTTTTAGATCAAACTGCTTATATGAAGAATCACCTTGGACTCTGCAAATGCTAAGAATACAAATAAAGAGGAGATATATGAGTCTTCTATTTTTATGGGAGAGTTCCACTTCCCTCTGTGATGCTAAACTCAGTAGTCCACCAAGTGATGTAACATCTACAGGCTGAATGCTTCTATCTCAGAAGTAACACCTTATCCTCTACCCCCTGCTCCTTACAGAAGTACAAACCAAACAATCAGTGGGAGACACTGGAGGTTTGTATTATGTGCTCCCCCACATTTCCCCATCCCTTGTCCCAGGAAGACACTTTGGCCTTTACACAAACATATTCTGCACTTGAATTTTCAGCATAAAAATGATTCCCTTATTCTGAAGCGAAGCGCACAATACAGAGTGGTCACTAAGCACCACAGAGAGGCTGAAAAACTACAACACACTAAAGCAGAGAGAGGTAAACTTCTCCATTAGGGTTTTTTCCGTTCCAAAAAGGAGGGTGTCTGCATAATCTCAGCTCATATAAGGGGTATGAAAAAGCAAGACTATACTATGTTCATACAATACCTAACTTCACAGCCTTTTGTTTGGAAGAAGGCATCACATTGACTGAAAGCAGCTTTTCAAATAGCAAGTCACAAACCCAAATTCCTTTGAGGAATATTTTGCATTAAAAATGGCTTCATACTTGCAGTGAAATATTCCAGCACCAGCCATATTCTAAGAACAATGTGTGCTCCCTCCCCACAAGCCGCTGGGCCGGGCTTGCTGACTCTATAGTGAGTTTGTTATTGCCCTAAGGGAGCACTAGATAATGAAGAGCTTAGAGCTTTCCTTTCACTTCATGCCTGGGCTCATCATAATGCGTGCAAGCAGGCTTAGTCTGCAGACCTTCCATCTTTACATTTTCCAGCAACCCAACAGCATTTTTCACAAATGAGCACTATCAATTGTCTCTTTTGAAACAAGGTTATTGAAACCACCACCTTCTTTAGAGTGTTGCAGAGAGTAAGACAAAAGTCCCCAGCTTTCAAACACAACTGAATGCTCTTACTGCATCAGGTGGCTCCATCATGAAGCATCAGAAGACAGGCACCCCACAGAATGGTATCTACTCTAATACCTGCTCTTGTCCAGCTCTGCTCTACATGGCCCTTCACCCTGCTGGAAGAAAAGTTCAGCAATGTCCAGGTGTGTGAAAGGAGGTACAACAGATGTACCCAAGGGGTAACACCAGGCTGAACAGGGGCCTTGCATGGAGAGCTCAGCTGTGCCTTGAGGCAAACAATGGCTGCTGCCCTCCTGAAACACCCCCACGCTGCAGCATCTTACTGTGCCAAACGTGGTCCTGCCACAGTGAAGGACAGCAGCAGGGTTAGCAACTTTCTGTTATATCTCCTCTGAGGTGAACAGTTCATACAGCATTTCAAATGGTTTAAAAATATATAGAATGTTTGCATTTAAACATCATTTGCATTTTTTAGTAATTTCCCTCAAATCATCAAAGCTGAAAGGCCACATGGGAGGCTGTCTGACAATTCCAGCAGTGAAGTAAGATCCAAGATTTTTGGAGTTAGCACCAAGGCACCTTCGGCAGAGTTCTTTGGCTCTCTCTTGGTTAAGCACTCCTATCAAACTATACCTTTTCTTTGTATCTTTGGGATTCTTGAACTGGATGGCTTATAGAAAGGCCACATCCTAAAACAATATGGAAAAAAAATCACTGCAATTTTAGCTAACCTGAAACATATGACATCACTTAAACAGAGATTATCACCCTTCCTCATCCTTTATGAGCCGAATTTGGGGAGTGAAGGGAAAAGGTAGAGAAAGTGATTGAAAACTGTATCTCCTCTTCCATATAGCCACATTTCAGAGGGCAAGTTTTGGACAGCAAGAGCTACATCTACACTGTTGCTTACAATGCAGGCTAACCACCTATCTTCTATTTGTTACTTTAAGATGAAAACCCAAAGACCATTAAGAAACAAGGCCTTGTGAAAAGTCTCAAGTCTATGGTCCAGGCCATGCTCTTGCTTTCTACATCTGCAGTGTCTGCCAAATTTCATAAGCATCTGTACTATCCACATGAACGTGACTGGTTAATAAAAGAATATTTTCAAAGACACAAATTCTCTTTAATGTGCCTTGACCAGGAGAATGGCAGCTACATGTCAGCTCAAGGATCAAGAAGTTTCTTAATGACCAGAAAAACCCTCAAGGTTCCAAGTGAATCTTTCTTCCCAATAAATTGAAATCAAACACACTGTTAACCAGAGGATCATCATTTACTAGTCTGTGGTGAAAGGAAAACGAATACCTAGAAACAACTCCATCTCTAAGCTTTCATCTAGCTAAATATGAACTAAGCAAACCAAACTTTGCTCTTGAGATGCAAACGAGAATTTAGATTATTGTGTGACAAAACAGTAGCAATTGTGGTTTAGTCCTCAGGAAACATATAAGGCATCATCTGATTTTTAAAATGTTCTCTGTAATGGCTCTGATCTTTTCAGTGATTTCACCAATTACCAATATGGCTGATAACTCTTCATCTACCAGTCTGGTACCCAAGACAAAGTGACAATGAAGGTTCAAGGGAGTATCTGTTTGCAGTGCATCATGAGCAGTAGCCTAGGCAAAGGTGTGTGCAGCTACAACCACCTTCCCTGTGCCACTCAAGTGCATTAAATGAGCCACCAGTTCATCACAGGCCAGACTTCATCCTCCAGCACATTTCATAGCCTGAATTTAACCCAGCAGCAAGGCTAGATGCAGAGGCATTCTGTGGGGAGGGAAAAGGAGAGCAGGGGGAGGCAGAGGAGAAGGAACTAACAAGAGCTTAATGAGCAAGGAACTATAGCAGGCATATCAGTATGAGATAAAAACCCTGCCAACTCCACTTAGTGCACTGTCTAATACAGTCACTGAATAGCAGCTCCTCCATCCTCCTCTCAAAGCATTGTCCTTGCAGATAATGACTGGTTAAAAAGCAAACAGCCAGGTACGAAAGAAAACAGTGTTTTCTTCTAACAACCTAGGTAGCACTTAGACAAGAACAGCAAAGACTGGCACAAAGACTCAAATTCCTACCTTTAAAAGTGAAATCCTTAGACGGAGTTGCTCTATCCAAAGAGGTCAGACAGTCAGCAACCCAAGGAAAGACAAGAGCCAAATGGAAAGCAAGAAAGCCTGGTCTTCACAAAAATCCTACACTGAGCTGGCCTTTCTGGAAAAGGGCAGCTGGGCTGCACAGTTGGTAGATGGATAAACCATTAGTAGCAGTGGCTGCCTTCCCTTTATTCGGTATTGCCAAAATCTCTCACGTCATTTTGTGAACCTAAGGATGCTGCAATTTTAATCACAGGCAAATGGAAAAATGTAAATAAATTCATGCTATTAAAAAGAGCACGTTAGTCCTGAGCTTAAGCACCATTAAAGACTAGCTGCTATATCATACTGCAGCTACAGGTAGGTGGTGGGCAAAGCACAGTCCCACATAAGCAGTCCAAATGCACAGCTCCCTTCCCTTCAGAAACTATCTTGCCTTGCAGCTCCTCTCTGCAAAGCTTCCATGTCACACCCTGAAATCTCAGGAACAATGAGAGGAAAGTAAGGAAGATGGGGACAGGTAAACTCACCTGTCCACTGCAAAGGAAAGCATGGTCCAGTGCTCAGCTTATCACGGCACACGGCAGATTCGAGATGCTCCATCAGGGTGGGAACAGCTCCATTCCTTCATCCTCTTACACACTGTGCATCTAATCACGGTAGGGCGTTGAACTCCATTTGCACAGCAGACAATGGGATCTGGCAGCAGTTCAAAGGCATTTACAGCGAAGTGACTGAACAAGCTCACTGCTGGCGCAGGCAGGCGAGGATGCAGAGCGCCCCACTTTCCTCCCTTTCACTACTCAGACTGCAAAGGCAGGTGCTGCACCATGGGCAGCCAGCTCTCCTTTTGTTCCAGTGGCACGAGGATCAAGGAGGAAACCAAAAAAGGTACCACCACCAAAAACAGCAGCACCTAAACCCACAACAATAAGGTAGAGGGAGGTGGGGAGCGAGTGGGGGAAGAGGAGGGAAAGGAAAACAGGAAGAGAGAGGCTGGCAGGCAGAGGGAGAGCAAGCAGGCAGGCAAAGGGGGAGAGCAAAAAAAGGGAGCCCACAGACAGCAGTGGCTGGCACCCTGACAGCCTGCTGCCAGAGTTCATCTTCTGAAGCTGTCACGGGTTTATGGATGCCTCTAGACTGACAAGCTGACAAGATGAGGGAAACTACACTCAGAAAATGTATTCAGCAGCAGTAAATTGCTTCTCTTGCCCTAATGTGGTCTGCAGCTTCACTCAGGGAACTGATCTCATTTGGGGCTGTGCAGGGAGCAAATCAACGATGTATATTCAGACACTATTATTGGAATCTGGAGACTGGAATAAATCTACAGAGGGACAAAGAAAAATCACCTTCTTGTGCATCACTAATAAAAAATTAACATGTTAAAAGAACAAATGCATAAATCTCAGATTATGCTCTGTCCCTATGTAAGCATTTTTGGTAGCAATGGTTGGGGGGTGGGGTGGAGACTAAACTCCTGAAAGGCTGGCACAAGAGGGGCTCTCTATTTCAAAACGTAACAGAAAACGGTGCCGTGGAGAAGCAGAGGCAGGCAGGAAAGGAGGCACTTCTGACCACAGCAGCATACTCTGCTCATCAAAGATGCAATGCCCCAGGTATGCTCAAAGTTGTATCCTTTCCCAGTCAGGGCTTGGGAGTAGAGGATTTTCAGACAGGATGACACACTAGCACACATCTCTAGAGGAGCTCTTTTAACAGGAGCTGACAGTGCCCAGCAAACACTTCTGCAGTAAGACAGGGAGAGCTTAATGCCATGGAAAGTTACAGCGCATTAGAGAGCACTCTGGGAGAGGCCTGGATCCCACTGACTCATCGGGTGCCATCTCCATTATAAAGTGAAAAAAGCACCTCCTTAAAATTTTATCCTGACAATAACAAACTAAAAGCTAAAATCAGAAACAAGGGTCAAGTACCAAGCTCTTGGGTTTACCTACTATGATTTAACCTGCTTTTATAGAATGTTCAGCTTTAAGGCCTGCCTCAAAGATATTTCCTACTGTCTAACTGCTTTGACAGGACAGAAAAAAAATCCCTAGAAGCTAAGGCAAAAAATGTTTAAAAAAATGTTTATTAAGAGTAAATAATTTTCCTTTTGAATTAACAATAAAACTCATTCCAAATAGGCACATGATTATTTATTTTTTCTGTCCTATAATGGCACAATGATTTGCTTGGTGTTTTTTAATCCTAGAAGATGTATTACAAAAACATTACATTATATTAAAAAAACCCACAAATTCTTCATTCAGTTATTTAATATGAAAACTGAAAAATGCACTGAAGCCTTTCAGAAAGAAAAGCACATAGACACAAAGATATTTATTGTTAAGCAGCGAATAAAAGATGAGGTGCTGAGGGATAAGAATTACACACATAAAACTAGAGCTGCTGTCCTAATCAATCAATGAAAGTTAAATGGAAGCTGAGCACCTTTGAAAAATGTTGTTTCCACATCTAAGAGAGGAGACAATTCTCTATTTTGCCTCATTTCAAAAAAAAAAAGTCTTCTCACATACATGTTATGCTACAATGCAGCATTGCAAATCTGCAAGCTGCTTTGTGAACTGCAGATGGATGATGCTGACAAAAATTTTCATAGAGTCATAACCTAAAACCATTAAATTTTTTAGCTTCCAGCTCCCATCTATGCCAGTAAACAAACCCTTTCCATTTAAGCTGCAGTATGCAAACAGCAGATGTTGGAAATCTCTTGATACTCCACTAATCAGAAAGACGACAGAAAATTCTGACTCCACACAACAAAGAACCAATTTTTAGAAAAACCAAGATTTTCATGATGGGTTTCCACCGTACATTTAATACATCTTTTTCCGGTGTTTTATAGAGATTCAGGCTTACTGGACATTTGCAGGCAATCTTTTAAAATCTATTAATTTTCAAAATATTAGAAAGAATTACCATGGGTCCATATATATGAGGACAATTAACTTCTGCTCACTGGCTAAAGTCACAACTTCAATATTTCTCTCAAAGGCTAGATTTCCTCTTCTTCATCCTCCTTAACCAAACTTCCTGCCCTTTCCCATGCCCCACCAACTCCCACAACTCTTCCACAGTGTCCCCCAGATCAAAGGTGAGCAGAGGAATAATTTAGCCCAACTGATGTTAAGCACCATTTAGGGGCAAGCACATGAACGATGTCCTCATGCTAGCAGGTAGTTATGGTGAGATTTCAGTGGTATTTTTCTAAACAGCTCAGTCCTAATTACCCTGCCATAACACAATAATGTAGCTCTTCACAGCGTCAGTTTGAGGTGATTGTTTCCAAAGAGCCCTGGAAATAAAGGGGGAAATGATGGATATTGCTACCAGTTAACCAGTTAGTCTCTGCTGCTGCTCAATTTAAGGACAGTCTCCCCTTCTCCCCTTCCCAGGCAGCTTCCCAGTCACTGGGAAAACCCCGCAGGTCTTTCAATAACATGGCCTGTGCTGGCTGTGATATACAACAAGGCCTTTCTGACACTACTGCAGGATCTTTATATTCACTACTCAATGCATTTTAGTCACACAGTGATAGAAGAGGCACAACTGCAGAATTGTACAACACCAGAGCAGAAGGTCTCCACCAGAATCAGCAGACTCCTTCTGAGGGGTCCAAGAAAAGATTACCAAGAAAACCAAGCCAATCCTCAGAAGTTTTAATTCATTGTAAAGGTGTCAAAATCTTTATTAGGCAATTTTTTTAGATCTATGAATTAAAACAGATTTAAAACCAATTTTTGTAATGGTAATGCCCAGAAACATGAAAACAAACAAAATACCCAGTCATGATTCAGATAAAAGTCTCTCTTCTGTCACTGGCTGAAATCATGCCTGCTGCATTATTTCTGGACCAGCCAGTATATTTTCTCTACTCCCANTAAAAGTCTCTCTTCTGTCACTGGATGAAATCATGCCTGCTGCAGTATATTTTCTCTACTCCTGACACCCATAATGTGGAAAATTAATCTAAAAATAAGAACCCAAAGCTCAGAGGAAGAAAGGGGTCTTTTAGAGTCCCTACACCTTAAGAAAGAACCATGGCTTTTACAAAATGTCAACAGTATTTGCAGTATTTCCTCCTCATCAGGGTCATACTGTGTAATGGCATAATTTCTAAGATGTTGATAAAACCCGAACCTCTTGCTGTGTTAAGAGTACATGATACCAAAATAAATATGTTTCAACTAAGTGGCCTTAGTTTGTAAATAACTCAGTCTTGAAACATTAAATAAAAAACCAGCAAAATCTGACTGTCCAAGCAAATCTGCCAGCAGACATATACTGAAATTCTAACTTCATAAAGCAAGACACTTGATAATCCTCTCTGCTGCCTCTCATTGTTAAGCTATACAACAATGTTTACTTGAATTTTCACGAAAACTTTAAACAGCTGGACAAAACATATTTTTCATGCCCTGCCATACCCAAAGGATGTTCTTCTGTTACATGTTATTCAAAATATCTCAGGTTTATGGTGCTTTTTACAGTGATTACACTTGAGAAACAGTCAAGGACTAAATGGTTCTGGCTACCAAGACACAGGAAGACATGTGCTTGTTTAGTTAACATTCTGTGAAAATTTTTTCTTGATTTTTCAATTTTTCAAGCCTTATTTGTAAGTCATCATAGCACAATAGCATTGATAGTGCTATCCAGGAACAATTCTTAACCTCCAGACAGAAACTCATAACAAATCTACAATGGTTTATGGTAACATGCCAAATAAGAATTACCCAAGTTCTTCAGTCACACACACCCACCCCCTTCCCCATCCCAAATCTACCCTGTTCACAGATCTTATCCCCCACCATCTTACTGACTCAATTTACATTATTTATAGCTGGAGACAACACACAAGATATAATGTAGCCAGTCCCATAAATCTTGAAACTCTCACTGAAGTCAGCAAAGACCAAACGTATTTGTGTGTAAATTTCCATGAAAAAATACTAGCAAAGACAGATAGTTATTGAGGTACTTAAATATTGCACTTAGTAGCTGAAAAAAAAGTTCATTTCTTTTCAGTTCCTCCATCCTTTCTCACCCAAATATTGATACAGAATATATATTACCTTAGCTCTTTCACAAAAGGTACTTGGGAACAACTCAGATTTTCTAGGGATCATCAAGGGAGAAGGTAAAACTTCTCATGCACTTCAGCAACTTTAGGAAGTGACAGAAGATTCAAGGATGCATTTAACCCTGCCAATATCTGCTTGTTAACAGCAGAACAGTTTCCTCTCCTGAATCTCCTCTTTAGCTAGGGGTAACAGAGATCCACCCCAAAGCACAGGGAAGAGCACAATTAAACTCAGCAGAAGCTTATTGCCTAAACAGGCCATAAGAACATTGCCAGACTGGAGGCTGGGGTTGGGCTGAGAGAGGAGATTGACTCTGCAGACTTGGGTAGCTAGGATCTCTTCAGCTTCAATCAACTCCTTTTATTTGCACATATTTTAGTAAACTTCTAGCTGGCTTGAATGTTCATGTTTGTCACTGGTGAAATCTACCCTATCTGCAATTCAATCAAAGACAGCTATGTCATATTATCCTTTTTTTTTATCCTGGCACTGAAACAGAAAACAAGAGTGGTTCTTGAAAAGGTCCTTCTTGCCACTTTGGTTGTAGTTGATGTTGGAGTTAAGAGGGGAAACAAAACAAAGCAAAACAAACAAACAGTAAAAGGTCTGTATCCTAAAAACACACCTCTGCCTCTAACAGCAGGAGACAAGTGAACCTCTATCCACACCATTTGGAATGAAGTGCCTATCCAGGGAGACAACAATTTCTGAAGCCATGATAAACATGTGAGTGAAAACCCTTTTCTTTCTCTTCAGTGAAACAAAGAGGCTTTGTTATTGGTACTAGTTTTATCATTAAAATCCGTGTGAGATGGCAGCACACGCAGCAAGCAACCTTTCCTCCCATGAAAGGACTAAAGGTGTCAGTACCTGAGGGCATCATCAGCCTTTGAGGACATGAAATACTCTCAAGTGGACCTCCATGCACCCCCTCTGCACCTCAATTTAAGGCTGGGCCTGGCCCCCCTGCTCCCTGCCCGAACTTTGCTGCAGCAATACCTGTCTGCAGCCCTGCCTCTGAATTCATCTCCTGGATTGACTTAGGCTGTAGGAAGCTCTTCTTCTGGAAAGATCCCTCACATATGTGGTGTAGCTTGTACCCTGTTCTGTCTTTGGCCCCATCTCCTTGGTGGCCTTTGGACCTGTGCTACTGCTTTGTCTCCAGCCCCATCTTACACTCCTGGATAGAACCTCATTGCTCCATCTTGCCTGGGAGTGACAACAAACCCTGTCCCTAGGACCCAGCTCTGCCTGCCATGTGTCCCATCAGTGGTGGCACTGGGGCCACCCTTGCCTTCTGCCCTGCCTCAGCTCCCAGCTCTTGCTGTACCCTCACAACAGGCGCTGCATATCGGCTGCAGGAACAGATTTAAAAATCAATGGAAACAATATTCATCTCTTGTAACTGTCAACTGTACAGAGCTTTTCTGGGAAGCCCTCCAAGTTGTCCATAATCAAAACCTAAGTTGATTTCTGAAGCCTTTAAGCATGGCCTTCAGACAGACCTTGGCAGTTTGGTGTGGGCCTTGGATCAACAACTTTAATAGCAGATACAGTAAATATAATCTGAGAGACTAACAGAGTTTTGTAATATATTAAGCACATGAATCATTTTGTGGAAGAAGGTGAAAGAAAGGAAGAACATGTGTCTGCATTTATAGAAGAAAACCTAACAATACTGTGTTACTTTTCATCTTCCATATTATAGGAGGGGAAAGCCTCTTCAAGTATTGAACGAAGCATTCCCCAACCACAGTATCCATTTAAAATGCATGATGAATAGGGTGAAAAGGGTCAGGGCTAAGCCATTCAATTGACAAACAGATGATACATCCAGAAGGGAGGAACATGACCCCACAAAGCACCCTAAGTCATGCCCTTCTGCTTTGTAATTAATTTTTTGTCTCTGTTCAGCTGTGCTCACATTTCTTATCTCACAGATCTCCAAAGCCCACTTGGGGACAAAGTATGCTTACTTGGAGGAAAGAATAATGAGGTTAGTGGGTGTTGCTATGCAGGTTGCTAGTCTTACAGGGTCTTTACACTTCATAATGCCTACAATTTCAGAGAGTTAATTCATTTTGTATTCATCTTTAATACTCAATAGGCTCATCTTCAGCAACAGCCAATCCTTCAAAACAATGTAAATTGCAGCTGGCAAATATCCACCCTGAATGTGCCAGTTCTCAAACTTCAGACCAATAAGCTAATTAAAATGTTTAAAACCAAATCCTGTCCAAGCACTAGAACTCATCCCTCTTGCATAAAGGTGGCAAGATGTCATGAAGACCTACCATTTAAATAAACTAGCACACCTCTGGAGATGTTGTGATGACAGGACCTCATTGATAATATTAGATCAATTCCTCAAGTTTCAGAGAAACTGGTTTACTGTAACCTGCTGAAGAATTGGTGACTGCAAAGGAACACCTGGNAGGACCTCATTGATAATATTAGATAAATTCCTCAAGTTTCAGAGAAATGGTTTTCTGTAACCTGCTCCAAACACAGAGATGATGAATTGGTGACTGTAAAGGAATAGCTGACAGACAAATCCTTATTAGAACCAACTAACAAAACAGACACAGGAACCAGAAAAAGTTAAAATATAATGGAGGAGAAAAGAAGTTATTTGCCCCTCTATTTCTGCTGTAACTGAACAAAGCTGAGATCTCACAGGAAAATAAAGATTTTTGAGAAAATAAAGGTTTCTTGAAAAGTTAGCTACAGGCATTTTAGGACTCACTTTCTGTAATTTAACTGTGGGATATTGCTGGCATAGGCAGGAAACATTAGGACATTTGTCTTAAGCAGTAAGTAAGTACTGCTAAGGATGAAACAATCACATAGTAGCACAAGGAAAGCCTAAATTTCACTCTTACATTAATAATAATAACTTAAATTTTCCAATAACTCTGCTTTCAATGAATTCTGCATGGACTACCTGGCTGTATATTCTAACTGCATGGTCCCCTTTCCATCTCCTATAATTTCTACATTTTTGCTATCTTTCCCCATTTTCTACCCTTTGTGTCAATGAAATCAGTGCAGTAGCAATTTACTGTGGCTGTACCTGAAATCAAACATTGCTCTCCCTTTGCTCTTCTTAACATGATGTCACATAGACATCGACACCAGTAGAATACATGAAGCACTCCATTAATATTTTGACTCCTTCACTTATTTAAAATATTTATCAATTTCACACATGAAAATTACACCAAACATCTCTGGAAGTACACCACTATTCAAGCTGAGTAGAATGCTAATGTGGTCACTAAACTCATGCTACTCTATCTCAAATTTTTGTGTAATTTATTCTGTTTAAAATCTTGAGTGTGCAAAATTAGCTGCAGTTTCTTCTACCACTTCGCTCTTCACAAAAATGTACTGCAAGTATAAAAACATGTATCACACATTTCAAGTTATTTTTGTTCCTTTACTAGCCTCTCTGCAAATGCCACCTGCAAAACTGATAAAAAGTTTACAGGAGACAAGATTTACTTTCAAATCACATTGGAATGAGCTATGATAACAGCGCCACACCAACTACATAGGCCATATCTCTCTTCCAAAATCCTCTTATCTAACCAAGGCCACCAAGGCCTAAGGACTCTTGTCTATGTGTCTCTAGAAAACTCAGGGTTAGGGCTGTGAAGAAGCATAAAGCTTCAGGTTGAGTGGCTGCCAAAAGAAAGCAGGAGCTGTGTGGAAATCAGCCCTGGAAGAAATCTTTAATTTGGGCAACAGTATCTGACCCTTTGCAGGAAAATTAGGGTAAAGTTCAGCTTCTGGTTGACATACAAAGGAATTTAGAATTGTAGCATCCAAGAGCCCAAAGTCCCTGTTTCAGCATATCCACCTTTCCTCACCACCTCAGCTACTGCACACTGGAACTCAGTAATAAGCACCAGCTCCTGCAATCTCCTTTCCACAAACCCAGGCCACTCACCCAAGTCATGAGCTGTTCCATCCTCCCTCCTCTGCCCCCTGATTTTCTGCACAGTGAAGCAGTAGTGGTCTGCTCGCATAAAGCAATCTGAGAAATCCATGCAGCACTCTTTAAGGCATGAAAAAGTATTTCAACCAGATTTGTTCACTACACATACAGAACTAAATCTCTGTTCTCTCCAAGAAAAAAAATCTAAGAACCTTTCAGTGGACCACATCATCCCTCTTTCTACTGCACTGATTGTAGGAACTTCCACTCCTAAACCAGGATTAACACTTTGTAAGTATATTAGTACCTGAAAATTATAAATATCACAGGAGGCTGAATCTCTGTCAGACATCGCAGCAGAACAGTGCTTTTTTTTTTTTTTGCTACATTAGAGTGCAGTATTCAAACATGTATACTAAATAAACTCCACAAGAATAACCTTCCCTCACTATTCATCCAGACAGAAATGAGGGGAAAAAAAAAGTAGAACTCCTTTCCTTCAGCACAGAATTTTGACCAATCCAGTATTTCTATTTTTAATTTTTAATTACATTTATGATATTTCCTGTGGGTATAAGTCATGAATACAGTTCCAGTATGCTGGGAGCAACGTAAATAGTTACTCCCAAAGGGATCTTACAGCTGTTATGCACGGGTCAGTGATTCTATGAAATGCAAAATCTGAAACTTTAAAAGCTTTTTAAGCCCACATCCTTCCCATTTCTTTTCAAAGGCTGAGTTAGTGGATAATGAACAGCATTGTCCCAAATTTTGCCTAGAAGGTTTGGAAGTAGAAACTTCATCTAAATAAAGTAATATTTAGCAGTAGGCAACCACCCAGTCCTATCACAATATCGCAGTCCCAGAACTGCATCAGAAATTCCTTCCTGATCTAAATTAACTCATCTGCCACTTTATGCTGACAACTGTACAACTCAAGACCAGAGACATGAAATTGTTTCCTCTTCAACTCTATAAAGGGGGATGAAGGAGGAGTGCAATTTCACATTGCAGCAAAAAAATCTAGCCTTCTCTTCCACCTAATACCATGCCTCTTTTCTGATATGAGACGGCTTAGAAGGACTTGAGGTCTTCCCCTCACCAAATCTGCATATGTCAGACCATAAAAATGCAAAAGATTGTGCACCTACCTTTGATCACAGTCTGGTGAAGGAAGATAGTCATCAGTTGCTTCACTCAGGAACAAGGTTCTGTTTTAAAATAAACAAAAGAGACAAAACAAGACTTGAAACAATCTTTCCCTCTCTCTCTTCCCTAACCTCAGCCTTCTGCAGTGTTGGTAAACATTTACTCAGCAGGAGCACCTTCGCTCTCCACAACCAAGGTAATGATTACACTACACTGAACAGGGCATGAGGACAGACTGAGGCCATGACAAAGCTGTGTTGGCAATGACTAGACAATGACACAGGGCTGCACTGCAGCAAGCACAACTGTGCAACAGTGAGAAACAGTGGGGCAAGATGAGAAATTACAAATGCAAGGCAAAAAAAATCTCCCCAGTCAACAAACCAGGAACCTGGATTTAGAAACACAAGGGAAAAAAGAAAGTTCACAGAACAAGCAAATTCAGTATGAGCTGAGAGAACTGGAAATGCCAGCACAATCCAAATGGGATTTCTCACACCTGTTCATTAATATCGTTGTCTTTGAAACAACCAACAAAGCAAACTATAAGATGTTACCTTCTTTTGTCTTAGCCACAGCTAAATCAGTTCAGTAAAATTTAATGGTATGACAAAGTCTGCGTAGTCTGTTCCCCAAAGCCTTTACAATTAGGTACACTGTGAAAAAAAAACAAACCACCCCCAAGGAGGGAGCCACACCCTCCTCCACGCCTCTGCGTGGCTGGCAATCACACGGATGGAAGGACTGTGTGAAGGCAGCTGAAGCTCGGGAAATGTGTGTGTGTGTGTACACACACTGAGACAGGCACGCAGAGCAGCTCGCCAGGGAGGGCATCCCAAGAGCCACCAACACCCCAAGGGAGGGAGCAGACTAGACTGCTATAATTTTATATACCTGTTGGACAGCCTCTGAAGTCAGCTCTTTCACATGAGTTGTGCCACAGATACGCAGGTAGCTCTGTAGCCTTCCTGTTCACACAGACCCTGATTCAGCAAAAATTCTGACCTTTGAGATTCCAATAATCTTTAATATCTCTACAGCCAATTACTAAACAAGAACCACACTTGCTCTGCCAGTAAATATAATGAAGCATATCCAGCTCTCTCCCTTCCTTACGTAATTACAAGACCAAAGTTTCTCCTTTTTCATGGTTAAATAAAGATTAGTTAAGTAAAAAAAGGATCTATCCTTCTGCAGGACAGAATTTTCCTCTTTCCTTTTGATCCATAATTCTTATCTTCCTTCACTAAATAGTTTCAGAAGGCAGAATAAGAAGCCCTGCATGCCTGGCCTCCACAGATCCCAAAACACCAGGGTAAACATCAGAAAGCCAGATGCAACCACAAAACAACTGAACTACAGAAGATGTTAATGTTTGATTTCACTGTAAAAAGAACAGACAACTAAAGAATTTATATTTTTTTTCACAGAACAATTCAGTGAGAGTCATTAAGAAAAACAGTCAAATTAGGAAGTTAATTATTAACAGAATTTATAGAATTCCGCTGTCGTGGTAGTTGGTAAGACCCAGACAAGCAGATACACCACTAGCATTTAACTGAAGTTTCCCATAGGGGTTGGCTCTCCGTTTCACTGCAAAATATCTTGCACTCTCTGATGTAAACTATTACCAAAGTGCTGATTTGGAACAAGATAGAATATCACTCTGATCTAGTTGGTTTTACTTTCCAGAATACAGAAAACTTGAAAAAACCCAAAAGGATTAGCAGATAGCAAATGCAGGGGAGATACTCAGAGAGAAACACAAGTTTCAAGTAATTTTGTCTTCAGCTTTTAAAAATGCAACTTACTCCTTAATACAGAAACTCAGAAAATTGTTACAGCAATGAGGTGAAGAGACTGCTCTTTGTAGTGCCACAGTTTTCCACTAAGGCATGTCAAAACAGATACAACTAGTAATGCAACAGAGGCTAATAAGAAAGGGGCAGAATGTGATGCCAGCTGCATGGGGTAACAGAGAATTTAAACTGAATGCAATAATTGATAATTTGCCAGTGATTAAACACAAAGAACTGAGCAATATTATCAATCAGACAGAAGAACCTATCAGTAGAATGAGACTGGAATTGGCCAAATCTGATTTAATTACAGGATTTATTTTACAGAACCTCAAATTAAACGAGTGGTTTAAAGCAACATGAAAGGGATGACACTCTTGTCATTTCCACAGAAGGCCAAGTGAGGTGGCAAAAAACTTACCTAACAATTTCCCATTTCCCTCCTCCATACATACTCCTGTGCCTATGTCATCCGTGAGAAGCAAACAGATTTGTCTGTTTGCAAAGCCCCCAGGAAAAAGTGTACATTATCACCATTATCAACAGCTGCTTAATACCAGCTCCCAAATGCTTAACAGAGGAGGCAACCCCACATTTCATCTCTAGGCTTCAAAGCATTTACTAATGGAAACGAAACTCTGCCTAGCACACAATTAAGTGATTTTGGAAGGATGTCATTAACTCAAGAAGCATCAGGTCTTTTCCCATGTTTGTATTTACTTGCAAATTTACCAGCCATAACAGTGGAGTGGGAAAGCTCAGGAGCTTGTGTGCCAGCCAGGCAGGCTCCTGCAGGAGCTCCTGTGAGTCAGGGCGTGCGTCGTACAGACACTCAATGAGCAGTGACATTTGTATTCCTGACAGTTTTATTTCTTCAAACACCAGTCACACTGGAAGTTTCACTTTACTTTTTACTCCAGAATAAAGGCCAAAGCTCAGTATAACAGATGCTGTCTGGAAATCCCAGGGCACATATGAGAGCATGTGTGTGGTCCCCTTCACCATTTCAAGATAAAACAGCATTCAGGAAAATGAGAAGGGTGCTCAGTTTTTTTAAGCATAAAAACCTTAATATTTACACTAATGAAATATAACAGGGTCCTCTTAGTCAGAAGAATAGTATTCACACGGGAGCCTAACCAGGCAGAACTATTTTCCCATGAAGATCTTATCCTCAGTCTGGGCAAACAATCCAAGTCACACTAGACAGACAACAGTTCTATCCTGCATGTCTCTGTAGTAATTACACCAAAGAAATATGACTGTTCTCAGTTTAAAAATATGAATCATTTTAAAAGCCCAAATCAGAAATACAGTGAAAATATATAATAAAGCATACATGGGGAAAAGAGACTATAGCTTGATATAGTCAAAATATGCAAATATTTACAGAAATAAGAGAATAAAAAGAAATATAGAAATAGAGAGTAGGAAACAGAATAGAAAGCCCTGCATACCAAATGGTGGAAATTTTAATTAATTTCTGCAAAAAAATAGAATTCAGAATAAAAATCATAGCCACATGAGGTCCGTATTTCTTCAACAAATATTTTATAAGAATTTTGCTATTTTACAGTTGAAAGCTGCACAAAGATGAGCAAAGATTGGGTTGGCTTTCTAGTGGATATAGGAAGTAAGCATGGAAGGGCTGCAGCAATCAAACTGGAAAAAAGGAAAATGCACATAGAGAAGGAGAAGAGGAAATACAAAACTATCTGGGAATGAGTGACATCAAGGAACAATTATCAGAAAATGTTACTGTCAGAATGCAAATGCTCAAGAAAAAGAACCATGGAGAAAACTTCATTCACTGCCAGAATCTCCAAACAATTCAAAGAAATGGAAACCAGGATACACTTGAAATAGTTTGTTAAGGACATTGGATATGAAAACACATGAATACATTTACCTTAACATATTTATTTGAGACTACATCTGAAATATTGCATTCACCTCTGGAATACCCTGCACAGGAAGGACAGCGACCTGTTGGAGCATGTCCAAAAGGTGGACGACCACCAAGATGATTACAGGGATGGAGCACTTTGCTGGGAGTAAAAACTAAGAGAACTCGCATTGTTCAGCCTGGAAAAGAGAAGACTTTGGGGTGACCTAATTGTGGCCTTCCAGTACCTGAGGGAAGTCTGTAAGAAACATGGAGAGAGACTACTTACAAGGGCATGTAGTGACAAGACAAGGGGGAATGGCTTCAAACTGAGAGCAGGTTTAGATGAGATAGTGGGAAGAAATTCTTTACTGGTAGAGTCATCAGGCACTGGAACAGGTTGCTCAGAGAAGCTGGGGATGTCCCATCCTTGCAAGTGTTCAAGGCCAGGTTGGATGGGGCCCTGAGCAACCTGGTCTAGTGGAAGGTGTCCCTGTCCATGGCAGAGGGGTTGGAATGAGACAATCTCTGAGGTTGCTTCCATTCTGTGATTCCACGATAGTTCCTTTATAACTCATTCATATACATCCAGCAGAATTGGTTTAGGAAGGGAAATGTTTTCAGAGACATATTGAAGCTCTCAAGTGAACTTGTATTTTTCATAAGAGAAAACAGTCTAATTTTCAAAGTTCTGGAATGGATCTCTTAAATTCTTCCTCTCCCTCTTGTATGAGGGGTTATCTTCAACATAATTCACCAGCAAATTTTTCACAACAGAAGAAAAAGGCAGAACCATGGGAAGAAGGAGAAGCAACAAGGTCACAGCATCCAGCCTGCCAGAGCTCAGAAAGTTTCTAGCTAACATTCTCAAGTGATTCTTGGGGCTCTCCTGTGCAGGGCCATGAGCTGCACTTTGATTATACCTGTGGGTGCCTTCTATCTCTGAATATTCTAAGGTTTTATGATCACTTTGATAAGGTAAAACAAATGGCTTAGTACAGTTCATCATTCATCCAATGCCCTAGTTCAGACTTGCTTGTCCTTATGGGGCATTGCCTTGCCTGCACATGAAGGAAAGGGTTCCTCCCTATAAGCCTATTCATGGCACGAAGGGCAGACGGCCCAGGCCCTGTCTGCCATCAGCACGACTGTGCTGGCCTGCAACTGTGCAGCTCTGAAATGCCCATGGCCCTGACTGCTTCAGCAGCCTGATTTTGGAAAGGCCAATGCAAGCAGTGAAGTGTTAAAAGAGTAACACTGTTTTGCCTCTGCCCTTTTCTCTCCTGCCATCAGCTTAGCTGCATGCCGCCCACAAGCAAAAAAAAAACCAAACCAACTGCAATCAAAGTCAATGGGGCAAAAGCTATCAGCAGCCTTCTTCCCAGTGCTGCAACCTAGCAGCTAAAATTATGCCACCTTTGTGAGAAGAAATTTGCAAAGAAAGGGGGAATTACTACAATATTACAAAAAGACGTCTCCTAGTTCTTACTTGGTTTTGCTCTCATTAGGAAGGAAGCAGCCTTCCCAACTGATTAAGCTCTCTTGCTATTATTCTCTCTTCCTCCCCACTCTCACCCTTTGTTTGTGACTGTTCCTTAATGAGCAAAGAAGAGTCTTGAAGAAGGAACAACTATGATTTATGTATTAGATAGATAAATCTTGAATGACTGTCAGTTTGTGTCCTGCCACAGAGCCATTGCCTCCTGGCAGCAATGCTGTAATTAAGTCGATAGCATTGAGTATTCTCAGAATTACTGGGTTAAAGTAGTAGAGCACTGCATTTAAACCTTTCACCCCATTCAGATAATATAAACAATTCTGCTAATGGCTTGTTTAGACTAATCCTCCTCAAAGCATTCCAAATTAAGAGCACCCAAAAGAACTAAAGACACCTGGTTTGGTACTAGTCTTTCCCTGGTCCTGATAAGCTATGGTTCACACAGTCAGAGCAATGCCTTACCCCTCTGCACCTGTCACAAAGCCACTGCTATCTTAAGAAAAACAGCAGTAAAAAAAGCAGCAAACAAATAACCAGATTTATGAAAGGCAATCATGTGTTATGTTTCCAGACAGCCTGAAAACACCTAGGTACCCAAATCCCACAGGAGTGAACTTAATGTCAACCCAAAAGCTATGTAAAGGTTTTGTGCCTAAATGGTGACCCCCGGTGAAGCTGACAGCTACCATGGAGAATTTGAAGAGGAAGAGGATAATTCGCTTCTCTCATTTTATTCTTCCATTAAAGAAAGAAAACTAAGTCAGAAGCCTGCCGACTTTATGTTTTTCCTTTATCACTGTCAATATTTGATCTGGACAGTGTTGCCTCTTCAGGATCCTCGTGCTTGCTTTTATCTCTGTCTTTTAACATAAATGACGTGCACTCTACATTGCAGAGCAGATTCCTCCAATATCTCAGATACTATTGGGGAATAAAGTATAAACAGTTCCTCACTTAACCTCACCCATGGCCTATAATGATAGGAATCTGCAATTCTAAATTACAACATATCCCCAACTAAGGAATTAATTAAAAATAGAATTAACTGTGTTCATTTTTATAAAGGAGACCAATAAACTCAAAAATCAATACACAAATATATAAAACACATTTGATATGATGGTAAAGACATGCTGCAATAAAGAAAATGGAGTTTTGCCCATAATTCAATTTAAATCTGCTGTTTAAGCAACTTCCTTCATATGCACTTTTAAATTCATAGTAGTAACCTCCAAAATGCCCAGAAAGTGGCCATACCACAGCTGGCTGTACAGTAAAGAATGTATAATGAAAAGAGATACTGAATCCAATACACCAAGTGAAAAATTACAGAAAAGTAAAAAATTACAGATAGTTTTCCTGGATACAAACACACAGCTGAATGAAGTCCAAATATGGAAGAAAAGCATAATATCTTGAAGCCAAATTGGGCAAGACTTGTTGCAGATTGCCTGTATCTGCACCTGTTTTATTTCTATACATGGGACAGAGAAAACAGGTTTAAAAAAAATATGGTTTAGGGGAGTGAAAGGAAAGAAGAAATCAAAACTTTATGCCCAATTACTTTCTACATGCTTTTTTAATGTTCAGCCCCAAATTCAGCTTAGCCAATATGCTGAAACAGAAACAGATATATCTTCAGGGTTTTCCTCACACTTCAGGTATGACAGCTTTCCTTCTCTTTCCATGGAGTGTTCATGAGCTCTGCTCCTCACTGCTACTGCTTTCCAAAATGCCCACATACCTGATGGCTGATAAAGATTGCAGGTGCAGTCTGATGAGTACACAAATGTTGAACAGACTGTTCCCTCCTCCCTCAGGGCTCCCAGTTGTCACTGAGGTTGACTACATAAATGCTGAAACCATCACCAAACCTTCCCACAAAGGGAAATGGGAAGTCTCCACTAACATATATGCCTGTTTGGAAGTATATTTAAATACACTATTTACTCTATCATCCCTCTTCCTTTGTTTTCTGGTGTGCAGAGGTAAAACAATCTGCTGCACAAACCTATTTTGAAAGACTACAAATGATGATTGATCCTATTGTACATTATGACCAGAAAAAAAATCTTTGCATAAATCAGTAATTTTCTTTCTCTTTATTTGCCATGAGACAATAATACAGATTATGGCTACTGAGAGAGCAATACCAGAACAATTTGAGGAGAGCAGTATCAATTCTTACAATGCTAAAGGTGCAAGGACTTGGCTGCATACTTTTACTTGATCTTTTGAAGTCAACAATCTGACTGTGGTTGAATTGTAAGGAAGAATGGCATCTGAAAAAAGGTACACATGATCAACCAACCTGAGTTCAAGGAACACCATAAATCCTTTGAGATTAGCAATCAGAAAAGCCTGCAGATTCTCTAGGACACTGGGTTATGATCAGGGAGAGGTGTCAGTACTTACAGATTGACTCATGGAAGCACGACTAAAGCAGCTCTGTGTGGCATTGTTGGAGAGCCACTGACCCAGAAAGGCACTAAACTAAAGCTGTACATAACACTCCCAATGCAGGCAGCACTCAGCTCTGTGCTCTTCTGCTGGAAGGGAAACACTGCATGAAGCTCCACAATTTGATAGTTCACATAAAAAGCTAAAGGAGCTTTTGTGCTTGCAATGAAATGAAAAATTTCTGCCCACCTTCTTAATTTCCTTTCATATCTCAAGTTAAAAGCTCTCTGCTGCCATCCTTCTTTCTCCTCCCCCATCTTATTCCTTTCCCAGTAATTCTGAGTCAATCAGATGAAATTCCCTGCGTTTTCATGCAAACATCTGACTTTCCTGGCTTCACTGGAATCTGAGCAAAGGCCCCCCTCCCACTCCTCTCATCCCAAGACATTGAGGCATGCACAAATTTCCCTGAGCATCATTTCAGAATAAGGCCACGCTTGTGTTTTTAAGAGAGGCATCCAGCCAGCTGGAGGTTTCTTTATGGCTTCACTAAGTGAAAGCCTTTTAGACTCACAGACTGAGCCAAAACCTTGACCTACCATGCCCTTGTGGGGCCAACAACATTCTTCCACTACTTGAGAGAGAAAAGTACATGAACTGTCAGTTTGGACAATGCACTCAGGCACATAGTGGGATTCTTGGGGTGTCCTGCACAGAGACAAGAGTTGGACTTGTTGATCCTGATGGGTCCCCTCCAAGTCAGCATATTCTGCTATTTTATGGTTCTATGATTCTATGCAAAAATCATGTGACATGGTGAGTATTATCACTATATGATACTATCAGTGTTTCAGTAGCTAAAAGACAAGAAGGTCCCACATGCAGGGTAAATATTTTTAAAGGCTTTGAATCAACTCTGCTCCATTTTAAGGCAGTTAGAAAAAACATATTCAAAAGCAGAAGATTCAGTTTGAGTTTTAGAACACATTCAAGTGTCAGTGTGAGAATCTCATCAAATGCTTGCCAGAACCATCAGAAGTATTTCTACTGAATTCAACAAGCACAGGGTCAGGATCTAAATTTATCTTATGTCAGTATTTGTACTTACATTTAAACACCATGCTGTACACTACTATAATAATTTTTTTTTTGCATGTCAATTTCTAAGCACTATGTGTAAATCACAGCAAAAGGCTGGGTTTTGTTTTTTTTAATAATATTAAAAAATTCTTTCTCCTTTGGGACCCAGCTATAACCCATTCTTATCTCTGTAATAAAATAGATTTTTCATCTCACTAATCTTCTCCCATCCTCAATACAAAAAGAGAATTTGCAAAGTGAATGACTAACCAACCCCCTTTCAGTTAAGCATCACTCTGCTTAGGTGTTTTGACACTCCTAAGCTATATTTTTCTACTCAATTTTTTGAAAATGTTCCTTTTGTTTCCCTAGATTTACAATAGACAAAGTCAGAGACAGTGCTCCATTTGATTCACCTCATAAATCAGCAAAAACATCAGGGCAAAATGGCTTTTCATCTTAGCAGTGCATACAGAAGGTCCAGCTTTATTTAACAGACCATCTTGCTGGTGAACTGGAGGTGGCTCACACCCTCACACTGTCCTGAACACATCCACACTCCCATGAACTAAGGCACCTGCAGATTGCAAGGCTTTTCAGGGGAAACAGTCTTTTTCTTTTTCCCTCCCTTCATCTTAACTACCAGTCTAACCTGAACTGTACAAACCAAAGGAAAATGATTTCCCAAATGCCAACACTCAAACCATTTTGATCTTCCAATCACTATTTTCAACAGGCAAAGGCTCTGCCATCTCACCCTCACTCAAGTCTGACACAATGGTTAAAAGAAAAACAGAGCTGTTCAAAGTTCAACAGCATTTAACCCTTTTGTCAACAGAACAGCAGAGCTCTCCCTAAAACAGGTTAAGAAGTTTTTCTGATCACAGGACAGCAAAACTGAGGAAGAGAACACAAGCTTGGACACTTACCATGTCAGCAGCAGAACTGGGTATGTGAGGACACAGGAGCAGAGTTCACAGGCTCTAACCATTGCCTTTTTGCCTCTGGAACACTATTTTGTGTCCAACCAGAGCATTTCCCTAATTTTCTGTCTCACATGGAACACAGTCTGTGCTCACTAAGGTTCCTGGCATAGGCCAGGGCTGCGACTGTGATGCTCTCAGGGTTGTATCTTTCAGGTGTCATCCTATATCACCACAAACATTAAATATCCAACATTTAATATACATCACCTCAAGTGTTTACCAAAGGGAAAAGACAGGTTTTGATGAAAAAAATTCCCACTAAAAATCACAGTTCCTTTTTTTTCCTAGCATCTTCTCTCCTATTCCAGCTCACCCTCACTTTTAATATTTTCCTTACCAAACAACATCCCCCACTGCATCAGAAAATTTAGAAAATTTTTTTTCTGCAACAAGAAGATTGATACCCTCTTACCTAGAGGAGCACTAGCAGTTGTAATAAAATCAGATTTTAGAGGTTATCAGAGCCATCTTGTCCCATTTTCAATGGCAGCTGGATGACAGTTTTCTGTCTCTTTCGCTGCCTTTCTTGTCTCTCTCTGCAGGACTCAAGCTAATAAGCTTCCCATTAATGAAATGGCTATGCCAAGGTACTGGCAGATGGTCCTATGTTCCAAGCACATCTTCCCATTGCCTCCCTCCCAGAAGTCCTAATCTATACACAGTGTAATCGCCACAAAAACATATGCTCCCTGACAGAGAGCTTCCCTCCCATTATCTCTGTACTCTAGGGGACTGCCCCTGAAACCTCGGTGACACAAAGCAACTCCCTACTCAAGTCTCAGTTTCCTAGATGCATGAATCCACATTCAGCAGGTCATGGCCAAAGTACCTGTACAAGGCTTAAAATCCTTACTAATTCTGTCCATGATACTGCCCATACCTAGGCCATTTCTAAGTGAAATGCACATACACAAATCCATACTTATTTTTTTAAAGTAATACATAGCTGATATTTCTTATGTGCAACACTTCGTTACTGCTTTACTTACAGGTTCTTAGTAACAGTGCACGAGCCTTTCTCAAAGATGAAAAGCCATAAAGTGTAATTTATTACATTGGTTACCAGGAAATCTCTTGAGCAACACTTTCACTTAAATGCTGAGTCAGTTACTAATTGGGTATCTCATATATCTTAAAATAATCTGTTTGTTTCATCTGTTTGGCTCCCTCTCTGCCATCAATTTAATCAGATTATTGTGATTGATGAATTCATTAATATGGTCATTGTATCCTGAGAGCAGATCAACTTTTGCAGAGAAAGCTTCAGGAAGGAAGAGCAAATGTCTCCCTTTTGCACGCACAGATAGCTACGAGCAGAGGAATAAATGAATGCTATCAGTTTCTCTGCCGTGGGAAGGGCTGCACAAAGGGTATTTCTAGACACTCAGGATCACTGTGGCTGCCTCTGCTGGAGCTCCTCAGAGAAGACAAGGGATATGATGGGCACTGACAGGTGACCATAATGTGAAGAGTTGTTTTAGCTCTCAAAATTGACTCAAAATCTTCTGAAAAATCACTTTACAGAGGAAGAAAAAAATTTTATTGTCGGTTCTACTATGCATTTAATGCCAACAATACTGAAAAGCTTTTCCACACTACAGACAGGGAAAAACTTCTAACAGAAAGTAGAAAAGCTTCCTTTTCATCTTTCTTACCTCCTTTTCAACTTCAAGTTGAAAGCCTTCAAAGTAAGACCTTATCTCACACCTCCTAACACCTTAAGTCACAGATTGTCATAGGGAACAACTTCAGCTTAGTAACTCCAAAACTATCTACCTTACAAAAGGTGAAAGAGTTAAAAAGCTTGTTCATTTTCAAGTGAAGCAAAAACAAATAGGTGAAATCCAGGCAGTAGTGGACAAGAAAAAAAACCAAAAACTATAGAAAATATAAAAAATATTTGTTAGCCAGCAGTAAAAATAGATAATTTTGCTTTTGTTATCTACTGTCATTCAAAAAACAAGGAAGCCAAAACACTTTGATAGCACATTTCCAAACAATATTTCCAAACACTAAAGGAAAAAGGGTAAAGAATTTGGCACTTACCAGGAAAAACAGTAACTACAGAAATGCACGCAAGAGCACTGCTCAAGTTCCCAGAAGCTGTGACCTCAGGAGCTGAGGAAAATGATATAAATGACCTCTACCTATGCTTACTAGATACCTGAAACTGTATTCACTCTCCCTTGCGCTGTAACTTTATATCCTTCTAAAAACATCATAAACCCGATGAAAAACAAGGATCTTAAAAACAACCTAAGACACCAAATGAGGAAATCTAGACTCTACCTTCCGCTGTCTGTCAGAGCAATAGCCAAGGTGACACTGAGCATTTGAAGATCAAAAAGAGTCTTGGTATTTGCTTAGTGAAGAATTTGGATGAGGATTGGGAGGACAGCCAGTCTGATAAACAGCAGCAAGCAAACAGGAAAAGCTACTTGTTGCAGGCAGAAATGCACAATAGGCTTCCAGAAACTAACTGAAACTAACCACACCATACATAATTAAAGCAATTTATTACAGTTACATGGCTTCACACATTTGGAAATGCATTTTCCCATCTTTAGTCCGGGAGAAGTGTGCTTATTCATGAAAACTGAAAGGAAATACGCAGTAAACAGTTTTGAAAAATTCAAGAACAAAGTGTGAGAATGGAACATTTAATATGGCATTATCTTGCAAATGTCTCCAAATTCCTCTCTGGTCACTGTGTGAGCAGCACATTCCCAGGATAGAGAGCAGGGTGGGCGTAAGGGGAGGAATAAGGGGACTGTAAAGCTATTCATGAACAGAATTTCGTCTTTTCCCGCTGAGGTTGTCCGGAGGAGGGAGGGGAAGGGCTGTCTCCGCCAGGGAGCGGCACACGGAGCGCTGGCAGCCCATTCGTGCCAGCAGAGCTCCCTCGCCACGCCCTGCCCGCAGCGAGCCCGTGACCGCCCTGGCGGGCCCGGCCGGGCTCCTCGGCGAGTGCCATGTGCAATCATTCCAGAGGAGAGTTAATCCATCGCAGTGGAGCTCTTACAAAACAGGCTGCCCTTTCCCCATCCCCCGCACAAATGAAAAATAAAAGTCTCATCGCCTAGACTTCCCCTGACCCCAGCAAAAGCCAGGGATGCAGGGAGCAGCTCCCCGAGCCAGATGAACTGAAGAGGACAGTGGAGACTGCACTCGCTGCTGTGCTGACAAACGAGGCCAACGGGCACCCAGTGCCAGCAGAATCAGGTCTCCACTCCCTTGTTCTCAATGTCATCACCCCCCTTGCTGCTGCAAGACCAGCAACCATCCTACATCTCCATGTTACAGGAAACATCAGAAAATGCCCCAGCACACAGCACATTAATTCTGACCACTTGGAATGCTGGTGGAAATAGACATGCAGATTTTGCACTCTCCAGGGAAGGACTGTGCCCAGTATTTTGTTCTCAAGAATCTTCTGCCAGCAGATCCTCCTTTCCCCCATTGACCAGGACCCTCTGTACTCAGGGCAGCTCTATAACCAAGGCCACATGAGAAAGCAAGGTCTGTCTGGAGCTCTGAACACAAGGACAGATTTTGAAGCTGTGGTATAAAACACCCATGCAATTGCTGACAAGTGGATGATAAGCCCTGAGTATGCTGCAGAGAGCCATAGTACAGGCTGCCTATAGACAGAACAGCACTGAATAGTGCCCACAAGGTCGGGGGCAAAGGAAAAGGGTGGGGGAAATAGCCAGATAACCTTGATAAATGGTTATCTGCACAGCCCATCATTACTCCAGGTATCCCTCAGAGCTGAGGGACATGGAAATCACAGCCAGTGGAACAGCCCTGGCCCCTTCCAAAATGCTCTCCCTGTGAGAGACATAAGAGGCATTCATACATGGTACACTGCAAAAATGGTAAAAATGAGTGTTTGGGGTCTTCTGAGTTCAGGGTTAATTTCTGTCCCATTTTTAGACCAGTAACATCTGGGGCTCAAGAGGCTGATGTAGGATGAAGAATGATATAAAAGAGAGAGAAAATTACTCTGCCATGTAAGAAGAGAACAACCTAACAAGCAGAACTGAAATGTAGTAGAATGACAGAAGTCAACAAGCTGTGATCATGGTGGGCTAGAAACCAGAATACATCACACTAATGAGGTAGGAAAAGATTTGTCATATGCAGAGGATTACAGAGTCTAATAAAAACATTTTCTTTTAGGAGAAAAACAGAATCTAATTCTTTTGAAAACAACTTTCATATCATACAAATCAAGGTACAAAACACAGAACAGAAATTCAGAAAGAATAGCACGCAACACTGATGTAAAACAAGTTGTTTGATAAAATCATAATACCGGTGAACAGAAAATACAACTAGCTGAACTAATCAAACAGAAGAAAAAGATTTCAAAGATCTGAAGTCACAAATGCTGTACTCTAAAGATACAGAAATGATGGTGCAATGAGTTTTTCATTAATAAATCTGAGTTCTGTAGCTTACAAATGAGTTCAAAATGAAGGAGTTGGGCTTTTGTGCTGTATTCAAGGAGCATCCAAAACAGCTAACACCTGACCTGTGGAGGACTCCATGAACTTCGGCAATACAAACAAACTGTAATCCAAACACTAATTTCATATATACATGTATTCCTCTCAGAAGAATTAAATTATGTAGAGTAAACATAAGGACACATACTTAAGCAAAGTACTAAACAGTGAAAATTATAACCACTCATACTTCTAGTTGAACAGGGTCATAAATAACTAATTAAAAAAAAAAAGAGGAAAAACTAGACACCTTAATGAAGGCACACTGTGTGCTTGACAAAAAGTGACAATCAAAATATACATTAACTTATGTTAAGATGCATAAGGAACTAAGAAATGAGTAGTACAAGAACTAACATGTGCACTTCATGTGAAACACTGTTCAGTTCTCACCAGCTGATCCTAAAACAACCGAAGAACATTGAAGTAATGGATTGAAATTGCTAATTGACGAAGAAAAAGAAACCCATCTAAAGACTACTGGGTTTTTATTTGCTCTGTTTTCTAAAATACAACAAGCGGTTTAAGAAGCACATGAAAAAATCCTCAACAGTCAAGAGGAGAGGCTAAGTCAGATTATGAACTATTTGGTTTCCTAAGAAAAGGACAAGAGAATACATAATACAACGCAGGGGCAAAAATGTGGGTAATTTGAGATTATAGAGTTACTCTGCATACACAATTATCCTGTAGTCCTTACTGTGGCATTACATCGATGTTAAGAAAATAATAAAACATTAATATTTGTAAGTAGAATATTTGAATTAGAAAAATAATCACCAATCAAAAAAAAATAACAGAAACACTTCCATTTCAAGGAAAAACATAATGGTAAACATCTAGGAGAAATGTAATATAATAATTTTCTGATTTTTCTTAAACAGAGCTATTGTTGACAAAGGAAAGACTTGGAAACTTGATGGACAGATGCTCTCATCCACTAAAGAAAATGGAAAAGACATACCAGCAGCAGTTTCATTTGAAGAAAAAAAAATATGAATTATATCACTGTAGCTAGTGTGATTAAAAGTCTTATGAAATGTGCCACAGAAAGGCAGAACAAAGAACTTCCAGTTTAAGCTTAAGAAAAGAGACAACAAAAGGACATACAGTCAAGGCTGTAACAGAAGGCAAGAAAACAGTAATCAACAATGCTGGGCCATTTTTTTTTAAAATCAAGGGGATTTTGTAGCATTTCTAGAGATCTTTTAAATATGGTTTAAGGACTGAGACCCTTAAATATGAGGGACAGACTACTGTTGGTCCTGCAGCAAATATGAGGAGAGAGAAAACAGAATTTTTGTTGTGTGCCACATGCTGTTTACCAGTAGTGTGGGTGGCTGGTGTCAGGCAGGCGTATCTTTAAAGAAAAAAAAAAAAAAGCCATTGAAATACAGCCAACAAGAAAAGAAACATTTTAAACCTCTGCTCTCATGTGTCCATCTTTGCAACTATTTCAGTTTCATTAAGACAAAATGATCCTGTAGGTAGTCTGTTCCATCACTTGTGGTTACTTTTCTCATCTAAAATGACTGAGATGGCATCATGTTTAATAATCTCAAGGGCTGGCTGCCCCAACAGAGAAAGAGTGGAGACCCCAGGGCACTCATGGGCCACACTCCCACTGTATCTGAACACGGTGGGCAGAGCTGTGCGTTGGTGACAAGGTCCATGACAATCCCAAGCAAGGAGAGTGACAGATCTAAGTGTTCAGTTCACAGCAAAAGGTATGAACAAGACCATGGGGTCCCATCCAGCAAACAAGGCTGGAGACAGAAGAAGAGACAGGCACACTTACCACTCAGGTCGGGACTAAAGGATGAGGCTTGAGCTGGAGGGCAATCCCTGAACTCCTGGGAAAACAAGGGCACAGGTAGAGGGCCAGAATTAAGTTTTTCAGGACATTGGTGACTTCACAGGGCTGATGCTTAGTTGCTTTCTGTAACCTCTGAGTGCGAGAAAGGACTGAGCACACCTGAAGGAACAGACAGATGATGTGCCAAAGATCAAGGGTGGTTTATATCGCACATTCTACTGTCCCCACGGGATATACACAGAATTACAGATCTCTGAGGGATTTTTTACTCCTGGGAATATATATAAAATTACAGATATTTGAGAGCAGTTTTCTTACAAATTACTTAAACAAATTCCTGCCAAAGAGGGTGGGGGAAGACAGGAGGTGTGGGGAGTTGGAAAATACTTCTTTCCCACTTCACCTGCACTGGAGCGCTCTCCTGTAATTGCTCGTTCAACCCACACTGGCTTCTTTATACCAGTGCAGTCTCCACTCAACTATATCTTAAAAGGTCTGAAGCAGCATTTTGCCTCCAGCAATCACCATCCCAAGTGTTCTAAATGCTCTTGACAATACAGCTGCATGCCCTTCTCCAAGGCTCTGCTAACGTCTCTCACACCCTCTTCAAACACAGCTCAGGGAAGGGGAGCCTCACCTGCAAGAGAAGGCACTCCTGGAAGTTACAGAGAGAAGAGTGAGGAGCTATGACATGAGCAGAGAACAGCAAACCTGAAGAGAAGATAAAATCTTGTGGACTAATTCCTTCCACATGAGCAGCGCTGGGCTTGTCTACATCGATACTCTTCTTTAAAATTTGCTCTGTTTCAGTGCTGCCAGTGCCCGCAGGGGCTGAGGCGCCAAGCGCCGCTCTGTACCAGTTTCCCAGGCACAGCCATTATTACGCCTCTATGCCGCTTCGAATGGGAGATACCCATTCCTCTCTTCCCTGGGATTTCCTTGCTTTAAAACACTTGACAAGCACGGTTTAAAATTTAAAACCATAAATACAGGCTTCTCTGTGTGTTGGAGGAAAAAATTCAGGCCCAAGGGTATCATTTCACACATACAGTTAGGCCATGAAGAAAGGTACTGTGGATGCAGAAAAATAACAGCCTTCTGTGGTTTGTTGGGGTTTGCCACATAAAACTGCAAACATTAAACTTACGATTAAAAGTCATACACCTATTTTTTTTGGTCAAGTAGCTTAAAAATGTAAAAGTACACAAAGACGTTAGCAATGTTCAGCCAACAGTTACAACACACTGACCTCTACCTTAACTCAACATGGCCCCAACTTCAAAGCCTGCTTAAAACTATTTAAATACCAACATTCTTAAGCATAGCAGACATGCTGCATACTCAAATGGAGCCAGCATGCTGCATGTGAAATCCAGTTTCTGCAGTTCCTCCCCCTTATTTCCCAGGCTAAGCTTGCCTCTTCTCCAGAGCAGGACTTCCCTGTTACATTTCTGACTGAGAGCAGTGGTGTTTCCCTGCTCTATCACCCTTGCACTACTGCTTTTTATTCTCCTGCCGTGGGCTGACCTTGGCTGGATGCTGGGTGCCCACCCAAACTGCTCTATCACTCCCCTCTTCAGCTGAACTAGGAGAGGAAATAATGAAAGGCCCATGGGTCAAGATAAGGACAGGGGAAATCACTCACCAATTACTGTCATAGGCAAAACAGACTCGACTTGGGGAAAAAATTCGTTTTGTTTATTACCAATCAAATCAAAGTTGGATAATGAGAAATAAAATCTTATCCCAAAAAACCTTCTTTCCAGGTTTCACTTTATTCGTGATTTTCTCTACATCCCCCCAGCAGCACACAGTAAAGGGGAATGGTTGCAGTCAGTGCATCNGGGAAAACAAGGGCACAGGTAGAGGGCCAGAATTAAGTTTTTCAGGACATTGGTGACTTCACAGGGCTGATGCTTAGTTGCTTTCTGTAACCTCTGAGTGCGAGAAAGGACTGAGCACACCTGAAGGAACAGACAGATGATGGGCCAAAGATCAAGGGTGGTTTATATCGCACATTCTACTGTCCCCACGGGATATACACAGAATTACAGATCTCTGAGGGATTTTTTACTCCTGGGAATATATATAAAATTACAGATATTTGAGAGCAGTTTTCTTACAAATTACTTAAACAAATTCCTGCCAAAGAGGGTGGGGGAAGACAGGAGGTGTGGGGAGTTGGAAAATACTTCTTTCCCACTTCACCTGCACTGGAGCGCTCTCCTGTAATTGCTCGTTCAACCCACACTGGCTTCTTTATACCAGTGCAGTCTCCACTCAACTATATCTTAAAAGGTCTGAAGCAGCATTTTGCCTCCAGCAATCACCATCCCAAGTGTTCTAAATGCTCTTGACAATACAGCTGCATGCCCTTCTCCAAGGCTCTGCTAACGTCTCTCACACCCTCTTCAAACACAGCTCAGGGAAGGGGAGCCTCACCTGCAAGAGAAGGCACTCCTGGAAGTTACAGAGAGAAGAGTGAGGAGCTATGACATGAGCAGAGAACAGCAAACCTGAAGAGAAGATAAAATCTTGTGGACTAATTCCTTCCACATGAGCAGCGCTGGGCTTGTCTACATCGATACTCTTCTTTAAAATTTGCTCTGTTTCAGTGCTGCCAGTGCCCGCAGGGGCTGAGGCGCCAAGCGCCGCTCTGTACCAGTTTCCCAGGCACAGCCATTATTACGCCTCTATGCCGCTTCGAATGGGAGATACCCATTCCTCTCTTCCCTGGGATTTCCTTGCTTTAAAACACTTGACAAGCACGGTTTAAAATTTAAAACCATAAATACAGGCTTCTCTGCGTGTTGGAGGAAAAAATTCAGGCCCAAGGGTATCATTTCACACATACAGTTAGGCCATGAAGAAAGGTACTGTGGATGCAGAAAAATAACAGCCTTCTGTGGTTTGTTGGGGTTTGCCACATAAAACTGCAAACATTAAACTTACGATTAAAAGTCATACACCTATTTTTTTTGGTCAAGTAGCTTAAAAATGTAAAAGTACACAAAGACGTTAGCAATGTTCAGCCAACAGTTACAACACACTGACCTCTACCTTAACTCAACATGGCCCCAACTTCAAAGCCTGCTTAAAACTATTTAAATACCAACATTCTTAAGCATAGCAGACATGCTGCATACTCAAATGGAGCCAGCATGCTGCATGTGAAATCCAGTTTCTGCAGTTCCTCCCCCTTATTTCCCAGGCTAAGCTTGCCTCTTCTCCAGAGCTGGACTTCCCTGTTACATTTCTGACTGAGAGCAGTGGTGTTTCCCTGCTCTATCACCCTTGCACTACTGCTTTTTATTCTCCTGCCGTGGGCTGACCTTGGCTGGATGCTGGGTGCCCACCCAAAGTGCTCTATCACTCCCCTCTTCAGCTGAACTAGGAGAGGAAATAATGAAAGGCCCATGGGTCAAGATAAGGACAGGGGAAATCACTCACCAATTACTGTCATAGGCAAAACAGACTCGACTTGGGGAAAAAATTCGTTTTGTTTATTACCAATCAAATCAAAGTTGGATAATGAGAAATAAAATCTTATCCCAAAAAACCTTCTTTCCAGGTTTCACTTTATTCGTGATTTTCTCTACATCCCCCCAGCAGCACACAGTAAAGGGGAATGGTTGCAGTCAGTGCATCACACATCGTCTCTGCTGCTCCTTCCTCCTCATGGGGAGGACTCCTCACACTCTTCCCCAGCTCCGGCGTGGGGTTCCTTCACTTGACACAGTCCTCTACAGACTTGTCCAAGGTGAATCCTTCCCACAGGCTGCAGGTGATGAACTGCTCCAGCATGGGTCCCTTGCAGAGAGGGCAGTGCTTCAGGAACAGAGGGGCTCCCGATGGGGTCCCGAGTCCTGCCAGCAAAGCTGCTCCAGCATGGGCTCCTCCCCAGGGCTCCACAGGCCCTGTCAGGAGCCTGCTCCAGCACAGGCTGCCCTCCTTTGGACACATCCCCCTGCTCCACTGTGGGGCTCTCCACAGGCTGCAGGTGGCTGTCTGCTCCACCATGGACCTCCAGGGGCTGTGGGGGGACAGCTCCAGAGCCTTCACCTGGGGCTGCCAGGGAATCTCTGCCCCAGTAGCTGGAGCACCTCCTGCCCCTCCTTGTGCATGGACCCTGATGTCTACAGAGTTGTTCCTCTCACATCTCCTCACTCCTCTCACTGGCTGCAACTGCTGCTGCACAGAGCAACTTCTCCCTCTTCTTAACTACATTATTCCAGAGGTGTTACCACCACACAATGGGCATCCATCTTAGTACCAGCTAGTATTAGATCCATTGGACACGAGGAAAGCTTGTAATTACCTTACCACAGAAACCAGCCCTGTAGGCCTCCCAGTACCAGAACCATGCCATGAAACCCCAAGAGACTCCCCCTTTTTGCTAGTGGCAGTGGAGACTAGCACAGCGCTTCTTTGTTTCAAGTGAAGGGTTGGCACCCTTGCCCCAGTGGCTCTGCAGGTGCCCCTTCAATTGTGGCTGGGGAGGAACCAAAGGCTGCACTGAAACTCCAATGTGGCTCTCCTGCTGTACACCTGGCAGGTGTACAGAGACCCTCGATACATCTGACTGAGCAGGAAGGGCCCCAGGGAATCCACCTGCTTGTGCCATTATAGAGGCCTAACATTACAGAGACTTCTTTAAATAAGAAATATACAAGGAATCTGAAAGTATTACCTACAAAAGGACAAAACAACACTGAAATTTTTGCAATCATTCACAAAATTAACTAAGAGCAGAGTTCTTGTAAAAGCTTGTGTCTCATAAGAAGACAGTCAAGCAGTAGGAAAGCCCAGTCTGCTGAAGCCCTTCAACACAGACTTTCTGAAACTTCCAGCATCTTTTCCATTGCGTTTGTTACTGATCCTATGTCTTGAAGGACACTGGAGCAGAAACATCACATCAAGAAAATTATCTGCCATCAACAGTGATTATAAAGAAATGCCATAGTTGAACCACTGTCAAAAAGAGTTTAACTGCTTAACAATCAAATGCTTAACATACTTAGAGCAGAACTTTCAAAACAGTTTCTCAATCATCACTTGAGGGCTGCCATTAGTAATATTTGGACCTCCAGAACATTCTGCTGATATGTGCTGGCAAAAGAAATGTTTAGTAGCCTGAAAATTGTTCAAGGGGTAGAATCGCAAGAGCTCATTTCAGATGCAGCTATGAGGCTGCAAAATCAAGAGCACAATCCCAGAGCAGCAATCATCACAAGAATGTTGTTTTGTTTAAAATCTTCTCCCTTCTGTCTTTTAAGGGTCATGGGTGCAGTTATGATACTCAAACTAGGACTAATAACTGTGTACCCTGAATAATTTTCCCCCTTGGTCCTTACTGCTGTGGCTCAAACATTTCTAGTTTCTCCTGAGAACCAGAGCATAAAGAGACACACTGTTCACAGAGAACTTTTATTCCAGACTGTTGGACTCCAACACACAGTCTCCTAATCAAATTATTTTTAAGACTTACATCAAGTGGCAAATGTATTAAATTCTTGGCTTCAACAAAACCAGAACTACTCTCTCCAGCCTAGAAGACACATACATTGCAAGGTAAAATTTTCAGAACTGACTTTCAACTNGGAAAATCGCTCACCAATTACTGTCATAGGCAAATCAGACTCGACTTGGGGAAAAAATTCGTTTTGTTTATTACCAATCAAATCAAAGTTGGATAATGAGAAATAAAATCTTATCCCAAAAAACCTTCTTTCCAGGTTTCACTTTATTCGTGATTTTCTCTACATCCCCCCAGCAGCACACAGTAAAGGGGAATGGTTGCAGTCAGTGCATCACACATCGTCTCTGCTGCTCCTTCCTCCTCATGGGGAGGACTCCTCACACTCTTCCCCAGCTCCGGCGTGGGGTTCCTTCACTTGACACAGTCCTCTACAGACTTGTCCAAGGTGAATCCTTCCCACAGGCTGCAGGTGATGAACTGCTCCAGCATGGGTCCCTTGCAGAGAGGGCAGTGCTTCAGGAACAGAGGGGCTCCCGATGGGGTCCCGAGTCCTGCCAGCAAAGCTGCTCCAGCATGGGCTCCTCCCCAGGGTGGGACAGGCCCTGTCAGGAGCCTGCTCTCCTTTGGACACATCCCCCTGCTCCACTGTGGGGCTCTCCACAGGCTGCAGGTGGCTGTCTGCTCCACCACGGACCTCCAGGGGCTGTGGGGGGACAGCTGCCTCTCCAGGGTCTTCACCTGGGGCTGCCAGGGAATCTCTGCCCCAGTAGCTGGAGCACCTCCTGCCCCTCCTTGTGCATGGACCCTGATGTCTACAGAGTTGTTCCTCTCACATCTCCTCACTCCTCTCACTGGCTGCAACTGCTGCTGCACAGAGCAACTTCTCCCTCTTCTTAACTACATTATTCCAGAGGTGTTACCACCACACAATGGGCATCCATCTTAGTACCAGCTAGTATTAGATCCATTGGACACGAGGAAAGCTTGTAATTACCTTACCACAGAAACCAGCCCTGTAGGCCTCCCAGTACCAGAACCATGCCATGAAACCCCAAGAGACTCCCCCTTTTTGCTAGTGGCAGTGGAGACTAGCACAGCGCTTCTTTGTTTCAAGTGAAGGGTTGGCACCCTTGCCCCAGTGGCTCTGCAGGTGCCCCTTCAATTGTGGCTGGGGAGGAACCAAAGGCTGCACTGAAATTCCAATGTGGCTCTCCTGCTGTACACCTGGCAGGTGTACAGAGACCCTCGATACGTCTGACTGAGCAGGAAGGGCCCCAGGGAATCCACCTGCTTGTGCCATTATAGAGGCCTAACATTACAGAGACTTCTTTAAATAAGAAATATACAAGGAATCTGAAAGTATTACCTACAAAAGGACAAAACAACACTGAAATTTTTGCAATCATTCACAAAATTAACTAAGAGCAGAGTTCTTGTAAAAGCTTGTGTCTCATAAGAAGACAGTCAAGCAGTAGGAAAGCCCAGTCTGCTGAAGCCCTTCAACACAGACTTTCTGAAACTTCCAGCATCTTTTCCATTGCGTTTGTTACTGATCCTATGTCTTGAAGGACACTGGAGCAGAAACATCACATCAAGAAAATTATCTGCCATCAACAGTGATTATAAAGAAATGCCATAGTTGAACCACTGTCAAAAAGAGTTTAACTGCTTAACAATCAAATGCTTAACATACTTAGAGCAGAACTTTCAAAACAGTTTCTCAATCATCACTTGAGGGCTGCCATTAGTAATATTTGGACCTCCAGAACATTCTGCTGATATGTGCTGGCAAAAGAAATGTTTAGTAGCCTGAAAATTGTTCAAGGGGTAGAATCGCAAGAGCTCATTTCAGATGCAGCTATGAGGCTGCAAAATCAAGAGCACAATCCCAGAGCAGCAATCATCACAAGAATGTTGTTTTGTTTAAAATCTTCTCCCTTCTGTCTTTTAAGGGTCATGGGTGCAGTTATGATACTCAAACTAGGACTAATAACTGTGTACCCTGAATAATTTTCCCCCTTGGTCCTTACTGCTGTGGCTCAAACATTTCTAGTTTCTCCTGAGAACCAGAGCATAAAGAGACACACTGTTCACAGAGAACTTTTATTCCAGACTGTTGGACTCCAACACACAGTCTCCTAATCAAATTATTTTTAAGACTTACATCAAGTGGCAAATGTATTAAATTCTTGGCTTCAACAAAACCAGAACTACTCTCTCCAGCCTAGAAGACACATACATTGCAAGGTAAAATTTTCAGAACTGACTTTCAACTAAAAGCCTGTGACCTTGTGCTTCTAAGTAATAATCTGCTTTCAAAAATTTTACCCTTGAACACAGTTTTCTTTAAGGATGAAAGAAAAAGGAGTAATCTAGATTTAAAGATTGTGTGAGCACCTGGGGAAATAGGTATTCTGTGCTCCTAAGTTAACCAGTGCTTGGCACAAGTATTGCATTTTTTTCATGTGTTATCTTCCCTGCCTCCCAAGTAATATATTTTAGTCCTATCAACAAAAGGTACATGTGAAAATACACATCTTGAAGTTTATGCACCAGCAAAGGACTTCTGTATACTTTCACCTTCTCTACTCGATCCCCAGTGCAACTCAGTCTCTGAGTGAGGTCATCCTCCACTAGTCTGCAACAATCTGTTCTACATTCTGGATGCTTCCTGTGAAACCTCAGAAGAGCTAGGGAATAGCAGGGAGTAAAAGCTGGATACAAGAGACCACTCCAGCACTAATACCCCGGATCAATTACCAATACAGATCCACTGCATTACAAATCTCCTGTTTCTGAGCCCTTTCTAAAAGCCCCCTTGAGCACGCAGTCCTAATGTACATAACGATGGGATAAAAAATGGTAAGAAGGAGAGGAAGAAGAAAAAAAAAATCCTAAATAAAAGCAATTTACCTAAGAAAACGTAAATGTGTTCAAACAAACAATCACAAGCACAGTAAAATCTACAGACTCAAGCCAGAATTCAGATACAAGTTTCTGGTACCTGATCATAGATTCATTGAGAAGTCTTGACTTCTGTCAGCCTTAACACACAGAAGCCTGCTACAACAAATCTTTCCATAACATCATTGGAAATACTTGAGTACTAGTTTATCTTGCAGCTTGAAGTTATATCTTCAAGATATAACTCAGAAGAGGTACTTTGATGAGGAAGGCTAAGGCAGGAAGGGACCTCAGGTCCTGCATATAGGTTCAAGTGGTTTTCTGACTGGTTTATTGCAGAGTACTCCTGCTTGAGCACTTTCTGAGATCAGTTCAGAGCTAAAATCATTTTTTCCCTCTCTCAGACATCCTTCTATCCCCTCAACACAGTAAAAATGATTGTCTTGGCAAGAAACTTAAAATGTTTCACTATAGGGTTAACTTCCTTTTACCTCCTACTACTACACTTGAGTGCAGAGTGCTCAGCTTGGCTAAAAGCTTAAAGGCCATGAATAATATAAGAGAACTCCACTGGGAGAACCCCTAATGCCTCAGAAAGCTTCACTAGATCTCACAGCTCAGTTCTCACTTGCCACATCTTTCATTTCCTTTAAATGCTACAGTACTGGAGCTCCAACATCCAGCACCTCCCCACCAGCAATGCAGCCAGAGATTACAGAGGCTTCAGGGTCAAGGGGGAGCAGGAGGGCTGGCCCTGCAGCCTCCTGGCTATGCCACCTAGCTCCTCCACCTTCTCAGCCTGTCGTTAATTGCTCCTCAGATTTAATTTTTGCCTTGAGCACTGGAATATTAATCCTTCGTTTAAGTAAAACTACTCCATCTGCCTTTGAGTTATAGAGAAACCTTACAAATTCAATAAATCATTTTTATATTTGAAAAATGTACTCTTTGCTTTTGAGGATGGCTGAAATCCAAGTGAAGTGTTCACTTTGTAATCTAACATGGACATCTACCTTACAAGATGGCCCATGTAACATTAAACAGGAAAATCTGACAATAAAATGAGTTGTGGTTACAAGAAAACCCAGACAGGTGCATGCAGAGGGGAAAGGCAAGTCTGAATGCTATCTGATGAGCCACAAACTTGATACATCACACATCTATGAAATTACATATAGTTCATAATTGAATCATTCCAAATCAAATCAGGAAAACAGAACCAGAATTACAGGAAATACTGGGAATCTTAGGCAAATTGCTTTCAGTGTCTGCACTCAGTTATGCTATCTATAAAATACAATCGATAAACACAACCATTAAAGAAATGCAAAACACAGTAAGTCTAATTCTTAAGCAGAAAAAAATCAGGCAGGTGATTGTTAGGTCTCGTGTCCAATATCTGCTTTGCACTACACTGCAACTATAATCCAATTTCCAAATACTGAAAAGACTGGAAAATGGGAATTGGAGCACATTATAGGCAAACAATTTGAACACAGAAAAATCCTTAGATTTGCATATGCACAATTATGATTTGCATTAGCTTTTCCTGCACACATAAACTGAAGTAACAGAATACACAAAAACAAACTGAGAGGACTAAATGATGAGTGTCTTAACTCATAGCTAAGTAACACTGTACACAGAAAAAAAATGTCCTCTGGACTTCAGTGTTTGGTTAAGTCTACATGACAGGAGATCTAAGTGATGCTGTAAGTAGACACCAAAGAATAATTGAAGGTAAGGATGAGAAATAACAAGTATTTTCTGTGGTTATAATTTCAAAAGAAAATGAAAGAAAAGAGGATTGAAGACCACTGATGATTCTAAGACTGGATGAAAAGCATTACTAAAAAAGTGGTTTGAAGTGTGATTTGAAGTACTTTTATATAGAGAGATCTACAGAGGGTTAACTCAGATCTTCTTCTGCAAGCTATGGAGATTGACTTTTGTGTTAGAAATCACTAGCCAACTATATTGTGCTTAGCACTAAAAATTGTAATACCAGACATCTGCTGGGATTATAAAATGTCCTCTAGCTCTTAAAAAAATCTATAAATTTGCTTTGGCCATTCGATTATCTAACACATTTTCCCAATATCATACATGGCTGTGTGAAATGCTTTGAAATGAAAGATGCTATGCAAGTGCCAAACGTTACTGCAATACACTAACTTAATTTGGACATGCTCCAGCATCTCATGTCAAGAGTGAGCTCATGTTAGAGTGAGTTCCTTTATTGAGACATCTGCTAGGAAACCAATTTAGCCAAATCAGAGTGCGTGATAATGAGTGCTGTTTAATCAAGACAGTATTAACATAAATTTTAACTTGTGTCAAGTAGTTTAATAGCAAATTACTGAATGTTAAACAGACATGGAATTTTTTACTCTGGTCTTTTAATAAGCAAATTCTTGAGTAAACTAAAATGTACACTTTCTTCAGTGTGCAGTCAAAAAGAGCTAGATACAACCAAAAAGAATTGAAGCAATGCAAGACCTGCAATCATAAACTCATTTTCAATTTTAAAAAGGTTCAGTACTGGAATGCTCTTCATCTTTGAACTAAATGTAAAATTTTTAACAGGAGAAGTACATCCAGATGTGCGTACAATGAAAAAGTAGTAAAAGGTATTTTTATTCATTTCTGGCTTTTCTATGTATATGACATTTCTGATTTGGACACTTAGACCTGAACAGTTTTTAACACTTCAGATGGATAAGCATTATATGGATAAGTGCATTTCTGGCCTTAGAACTGTAAAGATAGCTATACACAATGTGCCTTTCCAAGATAACCCCAGATCATGTGGTTTCCTACATTAGCTGTTTGTTTTCCCAGTCAACACATTCACTTACTGTTTGTCAGAGAAAAATAACAAAAACTTCTGGCATCCTGACTCAAAACTGTTAGGCACTAAAATGCTGGTGGTAAAGATCCACCACACATATCAAACAGAAGTCTCTACTGCAAAAGCCATAACACAGTGACAGATATTGCTTAAGATATTCACTCTTAAAGGAATGGAGATTCCCAAATCAAATATTATTAATATAATTGACTTGTCTGAATTTTAAATTATTCCATGATGCAGTGGGTTAGTGAGTGTGTTAAAAAACAGAACAGCACTTAGAGCAATGCTCCCTAGAACATGTAGTTCCTACAAAAGGGAAGAAGAGTAAAGGAAGGAAAAAAAAAGTCACAGAGAACAGCTCAGTACCACAAATTGTATGTTCTGCAGGAAAAGATGACAGCTTATTTTTTAGGACAGGGATATTGGCAAAGAGGCAAAATAAAACAATTGAAAAAATAAACCAATTGTTTTTAGGGTTGTGTTAGGCACCCATATAAGAGGAGATGGCTTTCTTAACTGGTGAAAGAAGCCAACCCCAGCAAGAGACTGGTATCAAGCCACATGCTTCTGTTCTCACCCACCCACCTTTAAATGGTAAAAAAAGGGGCTGATCTATGGAACTCTTTCAAAAATTGGAAGCTTCTTAGTGCTCTGCACTGCAGCAGATGCTGAGACAGGCATGAGTACTTGTTTGAAAGGAAGTGTCTCAATACCCACAGCAAGTACCATACCCAAGAGGTGGCATAATATCTACATCCTACTTCAGTGAAGCAATTAAATCTCTTCCTCACAGTGCTAGAACAAATGCTGTGACAGAAGAACAGCATTTTTAATGTGACATACACACACAAAGTATCTATGGGCAGGAGGACAGGAGAATGCACACATGGTTTTGTAGTGCACACGAACACATGCATGAAGTGGATGTGGGTTCTAAATTATTACAAGAGCACATGCAAAGGGCTATGATGACAGTCACTAATGACCCAGACCTTTCATCTGCAGAGCTTAGACAGAGCTGTGACTTTCAAAATAATCATATTATCAACACTAAAGCCACAGTTAAGTAAGACTCATTACCTTCCACTGTCACTTCATAATTACACTGGCTCTGCCAAGAGTCACACTCTTTCCCCATGCTACTCCTTCCACTCTTCACCTGTGTAAACCAAAATCTCAGTAGAGAACAAGAGGGTCAAGCTTTTCCACATGTCTAATTCTCAAGGCAACAGTCACCTTGAGAGGAGAAAAAAAAAAAGGAAAGTGTGCTGTTGCTGTGGAAACAGTATGAGAGCACAGAAATACTCCTATTGGATCAAGTATCTCTTGGAGGACCAGGCACACCACTGAACAGCTACTGGAACTTCCCCCAGCATGTGGGAAGGGTTAGGACAGGGAACCCAGTCAGGCTGGACGTCTCCACCATCACCCAGATTTCAGAGCTGGAGTGGCATTTCAAACATGAGTTCCTTGCTATACTTTGTGAAAACAATTACCACCATCTAAAGGCTCTACACCAGGGAGCGAATAAATTGAACAACCTTCTTAAATTTTTGAGAGATGTATTAATACAGAGTACAGGATATGGTGTTTAACATAGAACTGCAGAAATGACTGGGCCTGATCCAAAGGTTTATAGACTGAATTCAAAAGCAATGCTGACAAATAGTGAGAAGAAAATAAATCTACACACCAGAATTCTTCTGTTCCTTGTTCTCTAAGAAATGAAAGGGAATAAATAGAATGTGATCATGTAATTAAAGATTACATGATAATTAACATACAAAAATGTCTAAACTAAGACCATGTGGGTGAACACAATATCAGACTACTCTGAGCGACTTGAATTAAAAAACCATTCATGTGTATAAACCTACAGTTTTATCCCTCTCTCCATTCCCTTTGAGGTCCCTTTACTGAATTACTACAAGAACAGCAAGACTGCAAGAGTCTAATGCAAATCAGAGAGAGCAATGCAGTTAAAAACAGTGTTAATGAGAACATCATACACAAAAGCCCTCCAGGTTTTCAGGAAGTGAGAAATTGCCAGGTGTCAGCATCCAAACTCCTGGTATTACCAAAGACTGGTGAAATCAGCAATCAGAAGCAATTTGATAGTCCAGATTTTGCGAGGGCATTTTAAACACCAGACAAAGACAGCAGGAGACTGGAACAGGTAAGAAATCTGTTCATAAACACTGCACTACTACCAGACATTAATCCCCAGAACTCCATCTTCTACCTTCCCTTCTCATTCCTGCAAAATATCTCATATTAAAAGAAACTAGACCACCGGCAAGCTAGAATAATAATTTATTTCACAAGGGTGTTGTGAAGCTTAATTCATGTTTGTAAAGCCCTTTGTATTGTGCCTTTCATCTACTGTGGGAACCTCACAGTATTATCAATAAGGTCTTTCCTGCAGTAGAAGAGCTTTGCTAAAATAGCTATACTAGCAAATCTGCCTAGTCAAGATGTGGTTTACACAGGCAAAACAGTTATTTTGACAGAACAGCTAACACCAGTTCCCTGAAAAAAACATGCTAAACTGGCAGAAGCACACTTCTGGTAGTATCTAACTGAATCTAGTATGGAATATTGTATGCCAACTAAGGGTGATTTCTGCACAATCTTAACAAAACAGTAATGCTGAGAAATCCTGAGAGATAGTTCTGACCAACGCATTTTAGAGAGTGCGAATGAAGGGTGTGTATTTGCTACTTTCACACTACCAAGCATCTTTGTTCATTTATTCATGTGAACAAGCTAGAAGCAAAGTCCTCTGTAAACAGATCTCGTCAGCAGCAAACGCACATGACTTTACAATTTTATACAAAATACATGAAGGAATAAAGATAAAGCTTTGGTCAGACATATTCTGCCAAACAGAAAAGAACAGAGTATTAACAGCACTAGAATGAATGCCTAGAAACTACTTACACAACTGCAATGAACAAAGACAAGAAACTAATTCATGCAAAAGCTTATTTGAACTGTGCTGTTATTATTATTTTCCATTCAAACTCCCAGTTTTCTCACTCACGTTTAAAGCAACACTAAATATCCAACTGTTTTTTGTCTCTGAACAAAGGTGGAGAGGCACCATTATGCCAAGTTCCCAAATGACTACTTGCCATTTTTCTAGACATGCTTGGCTTTATTCTGAGCTGCTCAGGGTAGCAGCCTGCAGCTACCAGCAGTAGTGCATCTGCATTTTGCTCTTCAACATTTCCTCTTCTTGCTAGAAGCCTGTAGCAAATCTCATCACCTAAGGGCTGCTTACATACAGAAAGAAAACCGATCTGTTTCACATCTCTAGAAGGTTCTTCTCTGGTAGATACCTGTATGTATTTTAGAAAGGTGTCACTCTGTATCCATGTGCAGTAGCATACAATTTTCCAATATCCAATAGACAAAAGTAATGCACTAAAGTGTAAGACTTCAGCAGAGTCATATTTCAAAACCGTGGTGGGTTACAAACTGGCTAAACATTATTTCACAAACTAACCTGGATCAGACATGCTCAAATCTGGAATGAAAATCAAAATCCAAAGACAGAAATTGCCATATTTGACAATATTTATTTGGCATATGAAAGACAGTTTTATTACCAAAATTTAAGCAGGTATATTCAGCTGCTTTACACTGAAAAGTAAAGCTAAAACTATTTTAAAGCAAAACTAACAATCTTCTGCTATTGAGAAAAATTAGAAAATACTAACTAGTGTAAATTAATCAGTAACCCATTATTTACTGACATAGCACTGTAGAATACATGGCCCACATACCAGGACTACCTGATGTGCTGTTTTATTCCATCTAGGATTCATTTCTGTGACCTCTGAAATGATAAGCATAATAATAAGCAGCAATTTATGACTGTTACATGGCTTTCAGTCACTGATGCAGCTGTCTATATAGCATAAGAACAACACTGACTAAAAAAACAGACTTGGCAACTCTAGACTAGGGTTAAAAAGATCAAGGTTAAATCATTTTGCAGATTGGCTAAGCTATACCCCAAAGCTATAGCACCAAAAAGCTGGGCTCACTCGCTTCTTGTTAAGATGCACTTTCTTGTCATGAAAGCATTAACATGATCTAGCTTTTTTTTTCTTTTTCCATTATCATACATTTTGCATGTAAGCAGCTGATCCTAATCAGTGAGAGTTTGATATTAACACCTGACATGACATAAAAATTTTTGTCACAGACTTGTTTCAAAAACTCTAAAGACATTTTCCTCATCAGCTCTGTGCCATAGGCCAGACTGCTCAATTTGCTGTACCTACAGCAAAACGACCACGCAGCCCTGCATGCTTCAGAAGGTTTGAATGAAGACGAAGAGAGTATAGATGGCCATTAGACAGTAATTACATTTCCATCTGGAAAAGTTCATTCTTGTCTTTGGGATACTCAGCAGGAAAATTTAAGGCTAACCATCTTTCAGGACAAGGCTATCTTGCCCCTCTGTTTCTTCCCATCCAACTCACTTCTCTGTTTCAGCTCTTTCCCATCCATTCTTAAATGTCAGCTCCCTTGAGCCTCTGATCACACTGACTGATCCCTGCATTTCTTCCCAGGAGGAGAAGTCAGGGGAACTTGTAGGTTTCAGTGTGTAATCTTTCTGTAATACCTTGGGTCCTGCCTACACGGCTGCTCCCTTGCTGTGTATGTCCTGGCAGCAAAGTTTAGCTAAAGCATTGGGAGCTAAAACCTAGGAGAAAATATAGAGAGGCTGAGGCTTCCCACTGAAAGGCCACCTACTCTGAAATATCCCTCTACCACTGACAAAGATATCCCACATTTATAAGACTCAAGTTCAAGTACACTTTAAGGTCAGCTTTGTTTCTGTTAAGCAAAAATGGAAGAAATACACTCAGTACACTCAGGCGGAGGCTTTTTCCTTCCTAGTTTTCTGGACTTTGTAAGTGCTGCAAAGTTTCTGCAGGGGTAGAAATTAAATCTGAAGGGTAGAAATAACAGTTAATCAGCATGATCAGCTGTTCTTTCCTACACATGAAGCCACAATCACAAAAGAAATGCAGTTAAACGATGAGGGGCTCACTTCTACTGAGACAGCTAAAGCACCCTGAACAGTATGGGAAGACTGAGGGTATACATTTTCATCAAGCTCACATAAAGAAGCCCAAGTTGTTGCTTTTGACCTTTAATGTCCTTCATGATTTGTGACCTGAACTACTAAGAATGGGAAAAAGTCTAGGACAGGTTAAAGATTTAGCCAGTAAAGAGCATGCTTATATCTCAGTGATGAACTTCCTATTTCTAATAGAATGGAAGTTCAACTGCTTTCAGAGGCTTCTGTACTCGAAGTTTATGGGGATGATGGCAGGAAGGATAACTACAGAGAGAAAAAAGATTTAATTTTTTGATATGTAGATTTTTTTAGCTCACGAATAATCCATATAGAAGAAGTTTAGAATTAGAAATAACAGTACCTAAAGATTTTTATTTTAAAGAATACACAAATTGAAGAACAACAGGCAGAACTGAAGACGTACTAATTTTGCACAAAGGGCTGAAGTACAATCAAAATCCAGAAGTTCTTGCAAAGTAATTATGATTTAAAAAGCCAACCATGAATACATGAGATTTTTTTTTAACAGTAAAGAAAGCAAACAAAAAGCAGAACTCTGGGTAGCCAATCAGCCTGCCTAGGAATCCATTTGTGTACACTATTTCTTTGAATGTAAAACACAGGCTTCAAATGCAGCTGAACTTATTTCATAATTCACATTTCCCTTTAACTATAAAGGCAGGACAACTATCTCTGCTTATGCACAAATAATCTATGACAAACCATCAGTCCCAATTGAGAAAAATACTTTAAGACACAACATTTAGAAAATTAATTGCCTTTTGGCGTCCAAGAAACAGCACAGAATTTCTAACTTGTCCTAATTTTAGCACAACAAACTTGAGTGCTATTCTAGCACTTCTTTCACAAAGGAATAGTCACTTCTCATTTGAAAATGAATCCAAAAAAAGTTATCTTAAGACTGAACATGCAAGACACTAAAATGCAGGTGCTTCCTCCACCAAAATGTTAACACTTTCCACACTGCTCTTCCAAAACATTTTATTTATAAATTCTTTCATAAGAAGTTTTTCTTGGAATAGCTGTAAAACAAACAGTTGAAGATCAAAGTAGCATGATGTGTGTTACATGTCTCCCTGCTTTCCAGAGCATGTCAGAGCTAGTGTCTTGTACAGAAGAGTATTTCTAAACAAGCAAATCTGTGATACCAAAATCTGACCATGATCTAATAATAGCTGATCCTAACTTAATTTTAGAATCCTAAGATTTGAATACGTAAATTAAAAAAAACCAAACAAACCAACACCACACTCCTGGATAAATTTCATATAATGATCTGAATGGTTCTACTGTCTCTTTTGTCACAGTAAAGTTTGCTTTGTTGTTGTTTTCATTTTTCCTTTTAAAAAAGCCTCCTGCAGCTCTAAGCTAAAAATCTTCCTGGAGCTTCTATGTGACAGCTGCAGTATCTTAGCCATCTGTTTAATTTATATTTGCTAATGCAGCTCCTGCTGTTTTCAACTGACAGGTTTTTTCTCTCTTATTACCCCCACACGGGAAATCATTGCACTTGCCAAAGTTTCTCTGTAGTCTCAGATGTCAAATCAAGTCTGGTGACAAAAGGTGATGAATGAGGCTCCTATACACCTTCCTTTTATGTTTTTGGGGGGGTTTTGTTGTTGCTGTTGTTAGGGTAGTTAACTTTGGAAATCGTAAGAGGTTTTCATGTTATTTCTTTAAACAATAATTATAAGCAAAAAGGAAGTATTACAGAAACAAAAAGAGTTAGGGGAAATCACACTCCCTTACTCTCAACATGGTAATTCTGTAGAAAGGCTGAGGGATCTCCAAGATGCTCTCTGAAGCAGATTATCCATTCCATATTCAGTCACTAAAGCCCTGATTCAATCTCTTCAGTCACCTATGGTCACCTATCAAGCTGAGGGTTTGTATGACTATTGACTTTCCCTCACTTGCAACCAACACACCTTCTAACTTTTCTGGAGTGCTCTGGATCTCAAAAGTATTCAAAAGTCAAAGGCAAGTGATGGAGCCCCACAGTCCAGCATTTTGCAGTGCCAGTACTTACTGCCATCCTGTAAAGCCTCCTGCAGGAAACTGCAGGGCCCACATTCCCTTTGCTATTCACAGACACTGGATAAAAAGGAGCAACTGACTCCTGAAACAGCTGTCAGCCTTATGCAGCAAGCACAGATGTTACTGTCCCTGCAACTCCCCTGGGGCATGGTAACACAAAGATTAAAGAGTCTTTCTCTGCTGAAAAGTAACATCAGGTTTAACACAAAACTTTGCAATTTAACATAGACACCCTCACCCTGTGTAAAACTTCATCAGCTGAGTCGCAGCGAGCTCTGTGGTACCTGTCTGAGGTGATGTGACACTCCAATGATACAAGGAGCACATTCCAGGGGCCAGCCCCAGCCCAGAAACAGTCACATTAAACACAAAGAAATCAAACCCAGAAAGTGTGACCACTCTTCCTTTCTAAATTCCCCCTTTCAAAACAACTTTATTAACTAGAGAGACACACAGAAACGTGAAATGAGCACTTGCCAAAGGGCTGGAAGATGTGCCCTTTCTAGTGCCAGGGAGAGCCCTGCAGAGTAGCTGAGAAAGAGTTAGCAGGGATACATATTTGAAGGAATACTTGGGAGACAAGAAGTCATAATCTCTTATTACCACTGTTTCCAGAAGGTGATGATGAGAAAATAAATACATTGTTCTGTTTGGAAGAGTTTGCTCCAGTTCCAAATATCAAAGCAACTGACAGGATGGAACTTGTGACAGCTCTCTATCTTGTGCAGAACCATCCCACTGAGCTCTGGAGGATAAAATCACTTGAAGCGAAATGAACATTTCTGCTCTTTAAAGTACAGCAACCTAGTGCCAAAAATAACTACAGGTGCACTCTGGAGAAGCATAGTGCTTTATCTTCTTATTCCCTGAATATTATCATACTCAGGTACTCCTTGAATAATTGTACTACAAAACTTTGATCTTTTAAGAACATACTGGACAAAACAGAAAAGCTAAAAATGAACTCCCTTAGAGCTAATATACTAATAGCTACAGCATACCAGAAGACATTATATCCTTTCCTACCCAGGAGATTTTCCCCAAGAGCCAGACAAGTAAACTCTTAATTTGCAATCCTATCTCAGTATTTCCATCTAAAAATACATATGTATGTATATGGATATGCTGATGTATGTAAATACTGATGTACTTCACTATAGTACTATTATACAGTACCTAGGCTAGATACCCAGCACAAATTCTAACACTTTTGTAACACAGTGCCAATATCAACAGGGAAAAAATGTTATTTCTAAGAGTATACAGCCCTGAATACCTAAAGAGTCACGACTCGGTTTGATTACTTGTACTTTACAACATTTCAAAAGTAACACAATAAAGAAAGTACAAAGATTAAATTGTAACAAAACACTTGATTCTTACCTTGGTCAGACACCACTTGATAGAGCCTTCAATGCAACACCAGCATACTGTCTTGGCTTTCCACTGTCCAAGAACAGAGGGGATGGGGAACAGCCAGATAACCAGAAAACCTGAATACACAAACCCTGCTGCACAGAGGCCAAAGCCCTGTGCCCTTGCACAATGTTTTGCAGGACTCCATGTTCTGGGACAATTCAGCTGAGGTACACAGGCAGCCCTATAATAAAGTCCATCTGACAAATCTCTCAAAGCAGAAGGGATCACAGACATGGTACTCTTTCAACCCTCCTGAAACTGCTGCTATCATCAGCTCCATGGCTCTCAGTCTTGCAGAGCCAGAGCTTTAAGCTAAATTTGTGAGTTGTGGAGCCAAGCTAGCTCCTGAATGCTCCTTCAGCACCTTCAAAGCCAGCTTCCAAGCATTCCATATTTCAGCAGCACAAAATAGAGACATCAGCAGTAGCTCTGAGCAAAGCTGGCAAGGGCTCAGCAGGTGATCTAGCTCAGGGTCTGAGCCACACATAAACCTATGTACTGCTTCCAGGTGTGAACTTAGGATTTCAGTATAACTTGTTACCTGATAACTTGTTACCTGAATAATGTATCCACAGAAAATACAACATTTGCTGCAAAAAATTTTTCCTTAAAATAGAAGGAAAGCAAATTTGTCTCTAAAGTAATTCTGAGGTCAAAAATTAGCCTATCAAGCTAACAAAGGTTATGTGCAACATCTCCCCTACAGTGTTTAAAATCCTGTCCTCTAAAGTTTTGCTTGAGTATATTCCTCTTCCTTGTCAGCATCCTCAGGCATTCCCCAGGAGCCACTTCTGCCAAGAGTACATAGAGATGATACCCTCAAGGAAATCAGACTTAACTTTCTAGGCTGTCCAATATATGCAAGCAATATACCAGGTTAAGCATGACTGCCCATACATAGACAGCATTTCAAAACCTAACCACTACAGACATTAATACTCATTACCCTGAATGGTAACTCTGAGTTCTAACAAGGGGGTCAGAGCCTTCCCCAAAAATGCTAATGCTGGTTTACTTTAAGCAGAGATGCAGCAGCCTTCAACAAACTCCAACAAATTTTAAAGTTTTACCTTCCAGAAAAACAAGTTTTGTTGTTTATCTGCAATTTAGGTGTCTAGATTTAAAAGGAAAAGGCAAGTGCAGCTGCTCACAGCTGATAAGGCCGCATGCTTCTGGCATTTATTTATATCCATGATCCAGAGTAATAAACCCATGTACTTTAAACAACTGAAGCAACTATTGGAAAAAATATGGAAATTGGAAGATGGGACTAGAAGTAACCTCCATGACTGTATAAATCCACAAATTCACCATAAATCAAGAAAAAACACATTTAGCTGAAGGTAATAGAAGATCCACACTGTCTGTGAAGATCAACTGCCAAAGCAGAGCATCTCAACAACCATTTCCAAGTTAGGGCACGAGAGCAACTCCTGATGACATCTTGCTGGTTCTCATCTGAACATGGGGCCAGCAGCCCTGGTAATGCAGTTAATGTTTTCTGGCTGAGGTCACTAACATCTGGTTTGTGTACAGACAGCTTCTGCTGCTCACTGTTGCACACGAACAGAGGCATCCCAGGATGTCACAGGGGAGCACGGATTTAGTGTTTGTGATTAACCTCAAGCAATGCCTGATTTGAGGGGTTGCAAAACACAAGTTTGAGATACCACTGAATAGGAAGAGGTAGTCAGTCCTATGGGGCAAAGTCTGAGAGAGCAAAAAATGAGAGAAGACAGAAGATGTTAGAACAGAAGTGTGCATCCACCTATTGCCATGCCAGCTTGGCCCAAGGTTGACCTGACTCCTGCAGATGATACTGAGCCCAACTGAGTCTGAAAACTCACACCACAACTGAATACACACAGTTATTACACCACATCAAGATACTGCAGGTTGTCTGTACTCATCTGCAACATAATACTGGGTCAGGGTTAGCTGTACTTGGTTATCCAAGAGTAGAGGGTTAAGAGCTTCTGAGCACAGCTCTGCAAGGAGCATGAAGCAATGCTGGTGGCTGCCAGCAAAAGAGGTGAACCCACATCCCTGGCTATTTGTAGCACATTGATCCAAATAACTAATTCACCAAAAATCTATTATCAATAGTCAGACTTATGAGCTTATCAAATGCACCCTAGAGCCTCCTGACTGCAGGAGCTGAAGACAGGAATGTTGTAACTGTGGCAGATGAGAGCAACATTGAGCCTTCCAGGAGAAGCATAGTCTGAGATCACCTTTTACAAAACTGTATCTTTATCATACAAACTAAAGGGGAAGGCAAGAGATAAAAAAGCTGGCTAAAGAATGTCCTAGTCCATTAGACAATCATTCTTCATGTGTGTATTTTGTCCTGTATCTCAAGAATCACTATGGAACTGAAACTGGTTATTTCCATATTCTAAACTCTAAACTGGCAACTGACTTTGAATGTGTTCTAGGAGTCAAATCCCTGAACAAGACTGCAACACAAACAGCATTTTCAAGAACTCTCCCTAGCATGCCCTCCTGTTTCTCCTACAGTGTCTCTCTGCCGTGACAAATGTTAACTTCCATTTAAAAGAGCAGCCAACACTAGTTTCAGATATCCCTTCCTCTGCTTCTTTCCTACCCCTTTGCTCTACTGATAGAATAACAATCCAGTATCCCAGCCAGGGAAGAGCACTGCAGAGCCAACAGAAGATAACCAGATTGGCTGGGGAGGGATATATTGGAGCTGAGTGTGACAGTCCTGGAACAAGACTAAAGGGGAGGATTTCACAGGGTCAACTGTGAGCAACTGGCTGTGAGGCACACACTGCACAAATCCACTCAAACACAGGGGACATCCCTCATGCTGCATCCAAATTTGACTCCCATCTCACAACAGTTTGCTATTCATGGTCTTCACAGTAAACTGACATCAACACTTATTCAGAAATCCAAGGTCAGAGAAAATAATATTTACATTGAAGAGATCAATCTCACTTCTTGTCATGCCTTCTGTTCTTTATTTTGTTTTGCAGTTTTTCATTTTAAGTTTGTGTTCCAAATTTGGGTTATGGCAAGACAACAGGAACTTGAATTGCTATGCATAATATAAAGTAAATAAAATAAATTAAAAAGTCTCATTTCTGAGAAGCAAACACTCTAATATATCTTTAGATAATGTCAGCACCAATACTATGTGCCTGATGCTTAGGCACAAAAACATGAGGCAGAAAATCAGTCTCAGACACTGACCATGGTAGTTTTAAGTACGAGGCATGCCATATGCAACAAAGTGACTTGGACATGGATTACAGGCAAAAGCAAATAGTCAGTACCTGAAACTGCCCCTTCTTTCCCAGTCAAACCCTCACAACCATTTAGTAATTATTTGAACGTCCCCTTCCTTGATGAGCACTAATAGTGCACATCTGAGTCTTTTAGCTAGCAGCTACATGGTTTACAAAGCAGCTGCTCTGCCAGGTGAGAGGAAATGACAGCTGACCTAGCACAGAAACACAGTTCATCCACCTGGAAATTGTTCTTTTACAACCAGTGCTCTCAATACACTAGAAAATAGTTTAGATACCTGATGATTTAGATTTTAATGTTCTTTCTGTGGATATAGTCATTGAAATTCCCACTGCCTCTCATTCCTCACACACTTAATATGCTGGTTTAATTATATGCCTGTAATTCAGTTTACATTTTACATGAGGCAAAAGGTAAGAAGATTCCAGTAAATGACACTTGAGATAAGAGAATGAGTTGCTAGAGAGCATGATGCTCATTCTTTGCATATGTACCAGTCTATCATAAAGGGCTTAAAAATTCACTCAAACAGAACAGGTAGGAAGCCTTGGCAAAAGCTAAACTAAAATTAATTTTCCAGATTTTAAAGTTATAAAGGTAACTCGCAAAGTAAAAATCAGCGAAGACCTGTCTTTGTAAAGCCATGGACAGACAGCTTCAGTCTGCTGTTTGATCAGGATTTTTTTCCCCAAAACCAAAGATGCCCTGAACAAAGCTTTGCCCATCCTCACTGACTGGGGCACCAGGCAGCAGGGACAGGAGTAGAGTAGAAGCAGATGAGGTCAGTTCCATGCTGCACTGCCTGGGAAAGCTCTGGAGAGAAACCCAGGCACTGACCACTAAGGAAAAGGTGAAATGAAACATCTAGCAAGCAGAAAGAGGGTTACAGATGGATTATTCTCCAGCTGCCCACATCTAAACAGCTAGGAGAAGATAAAAAAAATTACAAGATCTGGCTACCATTCAGATAAAAAAAGGACAGGAAAAAGGAATCAAACAATTCTGAATCTAAAAAGAGTGCGACATGAGAATTTTTCCAAGAATAATTTAACCAAAGAACAGATGGAATGAAGCAGCGATATGTCCTAATTACAAGTTTATTAAGTCAGTCAAATTCTCCTCTGAGAAGACATAAAAATCAAAAAATCCCAAGCAAGCAAAGGTTGATCTAAGTGATAGGAAGAGGACGAATTTCAGACAGTAAAGTGAATTTAAATACATTCATGTTGAAAACTGGAAGATCTTTTTTCAGAGATTGAATCCTGTCAGTAATACTCACAAAAATTTTTGACAGTCTCTAAAATTATTAGCATAACAATCCTCACAGAGTGTGAGATAAAGACTTGGGATTTTAACTCATGCAAACCCATAAGCTGCTAGGAGTATATTTTTTTCCATAAAAAAAGATAATATTGAATCAAAAAACTCCAGCAGGTTAACAGAATAAATGGAAATACACATGTAAGTTTTGATGATGCTGCTGTTGCTGCTCACTCAAAATCACCACGTTAAAACAGCTGCTCACTCCTTCCCTATCCCTCACAAATGGTAACATGAAGCTGAGTTCCCATCAGGAAGCTAATCCCAAACTACATTCTCTGTCCCAATGGACTTCCCCCTTTTTTCCCTCTCTGTAGCACTTTATCTCAACACCAGCTGACATGTGTGATGTATTTATGGTAGAAAAAAGCTCCAGTGGTGTATTTTGGAAAATCTATTCTTTTCTGCAGTAGCTCAGCCAACCAGGAAATCAAAGCCCTACATATTATCATATATTATCTTGTATGACTGAAGGTCACAGGCAGTCAAATCCTCTGTGTGTACATCCCTCTACAAAATCCCAAGCTTTGGGAACAAAAATACTACTACAATCTCTTTAACAAACTATTTAAGGAACTGGATGGTATATTCACATACACATATTTGTTTTGTATATACTGACATATACACACGCCTTTCTGATGCAGGAATTAAAAATTCCCTTCTAACACACCAGTGGCCAAACAGCTAACATACCAGCATTTTGGAAGTGGCTTGCACAACAGGAAAAGCAATTGCACAGTAGGAAAACTCCAGCAGGGAAACAACAATCCAACAACAAACATTACATAAAGCATCAAATGGAAAGTGAACTCTTGAGGAGATAAGACAGATGCAAAAGCTGTTGGTGGTAGTTTGGAGAGATGTATTGGTTTGCAACTTAAGGAATACATAGAAGGCATGGAAATATTTATCAGTGCAAGGTGTTGAAAAAATGTATTGAAAGAAAGTTCACAGTTACTTATCAAACACAGCTGCTCAAAATCACCCACAATGTATTTTCACATATGATCTCAAAATTGAAATGCCACCCACTAAGGTACACCACCAGTATTAATTCCTATGCTGGTACAATCCTGACACTTTAGGTTTGAGAAGACAACTCACAGAAGTATCTTCTCTCAATCATTATATGTTTGTGGAATGCTTCTACTTGGAAACAATGTCAGAATTTAAAGTCATAACATTTACTTTTCCTTCTAGATGCAAAATCCACACATCTATTAAACAATGCCAGGTATTCACTTCTCCCAAACCATCACTACTAAGAGGTCATCAAAACAACCCCTCCTTTAAAAATGACAGGCTTAAGCCTTTCATTTTAAGCTAAAAATTTTTCTGATATCCTCTAAAATTATAGTTATCTTGTATGAAAAGTAATAAATAACAACAAAACTATTATTTTCTGTAGTATTTTACAGAGCTATCATTTTGATTTTTCTGCTTTGCAGCTCTATTTCTTGCACATCAACAGTATCCCCAAACTCATCTTTCAACCTTGGGCCTGTCAATATCCACAATTCCACATATCTGTTATTAAAAGGCACCTTATTCAGAAATCTGTTTTGACACTGCACCACTGATGCCACACATACACAGTCAGTACATACAGGGACTGCTGGAATCCCACTAAACACAGAATCTCCTGATAACTTCAGCATCACAGTCAGGAAATCACCCAACTTGCACCCAAGTCAGACTGCAGCAAAGAAATTCCACTTCTGGTGTGACATGAACTCAGACAATGAAGTATATATGAGAGGAACAGATTGTGCCAGAGCATTTATTGCATTCATTCATTCCTTACCTTTCCCTTTACTTTGCAGAGTATCCCCTTGAAACACAGTCATAAGCAGCAACAGGTTTCACGTATGAATTCTTTTTCCCCTGAGTGCTCTGGGGAAACAAGAACATGCACTCAAGTGAGCATTCATGCCTCAGTCAGCTTGAGGATAAGGCTCTGCACTGAAGCCCCTAAGACCTTCTCACGGCTGCTGATTTCATCCACGAACTGAAAGAGCATCTCAGCAGGACACTGCCAGCCTCCTTTTCAGCTCCCACTCACTGATTGCCAGTCTCTGGCAAGTGAAATGTCAAGAACCAGGCAGGGGCGGTGTTTGGAGAAGGAGGGATAAGAGATTCTCACCATCCATCAACCTCAAAACCTATTCAGCCGACAACTTGAATGGAACAGGCATTTCATTCTCCATGGTAACAAGAGATGGAAGGAGGTTGGAAAAATAAAAGAGAGAGTGTACAGACCCAGGAAAATCCAACGTTGAAGATGCAGGGAAACTTGCAAACTTTGCAATTTCTCTTTGCTGTGCAAGTTGCACACAGAAGAGAGAAAAGCCCTTTCCTTGCCTGCACAGTCTGAGACAAGCTGTCCCGTGGCCATGATGAGGTGTCCTTTCTGCGAGCAGTGTATTGATGTGGGGGGAGCACCAATCCTACCCAGAGGAAAGACAAATGTCTTCTGAACACTGGAAATTCAGGAAAACTGCAGATTATTGCTCCCCAGAAAAAAGAACTGTCTGAAAGGGAAAAGATACTGTCATTCCCTGTGCAGTACTTCTTGTCTACAGATCAAAGCCACTGATGCCGATTCAGTGTGTGTGCCAGTGCTGACCACAAACCGGAGTGGAGGACTGACATCGCTCTCTTTGTCTGCTTTGCATCTTACATGGAAGAAAATGTTCATTACTTCTGTTATGCTGAACCACTTAGATGCACAGATGAAAACAAGGCATTTATTTATTCTTTTCCAAGGCACAACAAAATGAAGCATGGAAGCAGGCAAACTTAAAATTCGGGCAGCACCTTTGCCAGCCTCAAGGGATCTCATGGTAAGTCAGTTCTTATTAACATTTCAGGCCTGGCCATCTTCTGAACTTTTTTTCCTGCTATTTTACATTCATAACTTGAGCTGTCACAGCCAGAATGTGCACAACAGGGAAATTACATTTGGATTCATGCACGTTTGTGTTCCAAGCTGGCCCCATGCAGCTACTGAAAAGAGTCTCTGGCTAAAGCACTTATGCAAGATAACCCAACAAAGGGCTGAAAAGCTCTGCAAATCCTGGCTGCTGCCATCTTATTTTTTGTCAGTTCTTTGCACTGATTCTTTCCTGAAGAACACATTTAAATCTCCCTCCCCCACCCAAATCCACCATCTCTCAATCTGTAGTTTGTTTTCACATTTGTACTGCATACAGGACATGCTGTTGGTGTGATACCCTTTTTATAACTTATATTATTACCTATGCAGAGAGCTTTTGGTTAAAAGTGACCTACAGAGTTGTTTTGAATTCTTCCAGTAGTTCTTATGCATAAACAAATATGTTTAAGATCATAGTTTATTTTTCTTCATTGTACTAATTTGTATTTTGGATAGGCAGCTTTCAATTTCTTACGAAGGTCTTTACCATTCATACACTGCAATCCATGGCGTGTTAATGCACTACCCTGCCCACTGAATTTCAGCCTTTATTCACACCAATCATTTCAAAGCCACATGAATACATTGCTGCTTTTGAAAATCACTTTCCTCCTCTGAAAAAACAACTGCTTTATTTCCTTCTTTATCTTCCAAGACTGACTCTTGGAAAAATTAAAACAGAACCTTAGCAGGAACAATCCTACAGTCCCTTGCTACTTGTTCTCCAACTTGCCTTCCTGAGACAATGTTTTCCTTAGGCAAAGAAGGGCATATTTGCCTTTTGAAATGTACTTCAGCTCCATGGCTTAGAACTATTTTCCTTTTTTCCTGAAGATTTTAACAGGAAAATGAGACTGCTCCACTCTCTCTCTCCCAGCGAAAGCCAACTAAAGTGGGAGTGACACACACCTCAGCTGGAAGATGTCAGCCTCCTACAACTCTACATAAGCAAATAAATGCTGTTAAATGTACCGGCATGATCAGATGAATTCAGTTCTTTTCAGCTAGTTTTGAAGATATTTCAGAATTCCAAGGAAATATTCCCAGCCCGTTTAAAATATATTCTACCCACATCTATTAAGATGAGGGTATTTAACACTGAAAGCTTTTTGTGTCCTTTTCATAGAACAATCTCAGAGTACTTTGTTGTTTTCCTTTGTTATAGGAGCACAAAAAGAAAAGAATGTATTTTTGCCAATCGCCACAAAAGCAGAATCGTCCTCCCTGCACTTGCTGTTCACTGCATTTCACCTTGATCCTCTTGAAGGTTTGAATGCATTGTTGTTTATCTGGAGCTCAGGGAAGGGATTTTCTTTCTCTCTGAAGTTGATTCTAATGTACTTCAAAGAGTTGTCATCTATTAACATTATCCACTTGTCTTCCTATGATTCAAAAACTATACTCTAGGAAGAAAGAAGACACTGACAATGTTACCAATATTCGGAAATGTGACAAAAACCAGCCCAAGAGCATAGAGTCATACCAACCACAGTGCCCACTGTGTGTTCCCTTTCAGCCACCAGAAGGGAAATGTTGATGTGCCTCACCAATGGCATACACAGAGATACACATTTTGGAAACAAATCCACTATGAATTGGCTAAAACTAGTATCTCAAAAGGCACCCCACTGAGAGGTACTGAAGTGAAGGGTGAAGCATGCTCACACAGAATCAAGGCCTTATCCAGCTTCCAAAACAGAAGAATAAACAGTACAGTACAGCCAAGATTCAAAGGACTGCCCACCATGTGTGCCTGCCAGGCAATAATAAAAGCTGAAATGCATCAATAGCTTCAGGCTGGCTGAGAATTAAACTGACTTGAGTTCTGATCAAGTTTGGTGGTCTCCACACAGCTCTTGCATTACAAAAGCCACCATCTCAACTGATGGCAGTTTTACAGAGAACCAGTGGTGAAACCTCACTGGGACAGCACTGGCAGAAGCACATCCCAGCACCCTGAACTGCACCTGCCCAGGTAACAAACAGATCTGCTGCTGCCACAGCTGTGAGCCTAGCACTAAGTTCACCTTTTTCAAGTAGGTGCATGCTCTGAAAACTTTGCCATGCCCACCCAGAAAATTAACATGTCACATGACTTCACTGTAACACAGAATCACAGAACGGGCAAGGTTGGGAAGGGACCACAGTGGGTCATCTGGTCTAACTAAGCTGCACAGGCAGGGTCATTCTAGGCCACATTGCCCAGGATTGCATCCAGATAATTCTGGAATACTTCCAGTGAGGGAGACTCCACAGCCTCTCTGGGCAATCTGTTCTGGTGTGCCATAACCTGCACAGTAAAGAAGTTCTTCCTCACGTTCAGGTGGAACTTCCTATGTATCAATTTCTGTCTGCTGCCTCTCAAATCCATTGCCTGACACCACTGAGCAGAGCCTGGATCCATCCTTTTGACACCCTCCCTTCAGAGACATAGACATGGATAAGGTCCCCTCTCACTCATCTCCTCTAGAGGTTGAACAAGGCACAGCTCCCTCAGCCTTTCCTCACAAAAGACATGCTCCTGTCCCCCTGTCCCCGTATCCTCCTTGTCACCCTCTGCTCCAGGAGCTCCACGTCTCTCTGGTACTGAGGGGCCCAGAATTGGGCACAGCACTCCAGGTGAGGCTTCACTAGGGCTGAGCAGAGGGGCAGGATCACCTCGCTCAACCTGCTGCAATGCTCTTCCCAAGGCACCCCAGGTGCTGTGTCTTAGCTGCAGAATGCTCTCTACAGCTGCTCCCTGAAGTAACACGTTAAAACAGGGAAATGAGCAAGCCTGTTCTACATTTAAAAAGAAAATAGATGCATTAAACCCTACCAAATGTATACATTTTGAGTAAAGTATTTGTCCACTCACCAACACAACCAAGACAGAGTCAGGGAATTCCCAGGGAAGATGACTTTAAAGGCATTTTAAAACACCAGAGATACTCCAGCCCCAGACTGACTTGCCTGACATGAGAGAATGGTGGAGACCAAATTCTTTCCTGTTCCCACTATTCAGAGGACAAAACAATAAAAAAAACTACACACGACTTTTTGAAAACATATATTAAAAAGGTTTCTGGGAATAAAAAAGTCTAAAAAAACATGACTGGAAAGCACACGAAAATCAATCAGACCTCAAAAAATTCTGAGAACGGCACTTGGGAAAGCCAAAGCATCTTGGTTTAAATTGACAATCACAGCTGAAATATCTCTGAGCTATTCTCAATAAGTGATTTCAAAGCAGGAATGACTACTGAGTACACAGAGCTGACCTGATGACTTCTTGTCATCAATAAAAGAACACACCATGCTACTGAATTACCAGTCATTTCCCACTGCAGACACACCACCCCAAAACAGGGGAGACGACCTTCATGCATGCAATTTTATCAGAACATATTGCTGATAAAAAGCAAAATTATATTAAGCCAATAGTTTCCTATTTTCAAGTGTGCCACAAAATTAATCAAAGATTTTAATAAAAAGCTCTTCAAAAGAATCAGCATTACTCACCACAGAGGTGAAGACAGAAATTTTAACCTACCTGAGGTTAATTATTTTAATTTTTTTAATTAGTCAATGTTTTAAGTTTGTTTTTATAAAATAGGAACTCTCCTATCCTTAGAACCTTAGAAACAAAAAGAATAAATGCAAAATCCTTTGCATCACAAGAGTTTCATGTTTCATAAGAGATAAAGAGCAAAATGCCTGCAAGATTCCTGACAATTTGTTTGTCAAATGCCATCTAAACCAGCACACAAAGTCACCTCAATCTGTTATCCAAGAACTTGCAATGGCAGTAAATGTTAATGACACATGGCAAGGTAAAAACTGTCAGCCAGGGAATGAACAGCTTTTAGGAGAGCATTAGAGGCTTATATGTTTTGAATTCTGAAATTTTGTATCTGCAGGAAAGGTTTTCAGTATTTCACATGCAAACATTTTCATGCAAATAAATATATTTTCCTCTAAACTAGAAGAGTTTACAAGGGCACAATTAGCTGTTTTCACTGAGTATAAATCAGACAGCTGCCTGTAATTGGAACCAGGAGCAAAAGACATATAAAAGATGCTTTCTTCCTTACAGATGTTTCCCCAAGATTTAAGGGAAAGCTCTACTTCAAGAAATTAATATAATACTAACTAAATCTACATTGTCTATAGCTTTAATAGGTTTATTTACATGTGAATAGCTAGTTTTGGTTTGGGGTTTTTTTCTTTTCATTCCAAATTTCCTTTTGGATTTCATCTATTTCATATAAGATTAAAACAGCTACAAAGATGTAGCAAGCCAAATTAAGCTCACTGTGATACCTCTGCAAATAAAGCTATCTTTTAGCAAGGGGTCAACACCAATGAATCAGCACTAACTGCCATCACTAGCCCTGCAAAAAATAAAACCACTACCCCTTCATTCTGAGGAGGATCAGAAGAAGCTGTGAACTTTTAATTTTACAGATGAAGAAACTAAATATGTTTCACCTGACAGAGGCATGTCTAAATGTCTATTTCTGTCTACGTTTCATAATGCTACTGAAATACAAGTGATGTCCAATGCTTGCCTGGGACACAGGGCACTGCTTAAGGCAAAGCACTAAGCTATGTTGTAAAACTCCATCAGAGTAAATAATACAAAAACAAGGGCTTGGGGATTTTTTTTTGGGTGGGGAACAGTAGGGGAGGAGAAATAGCACCAACTAACCAATCTTTTTTTCCACTAAGCCAGCACTTGAACAACTTAAGTATCCATAAATGAACCTGTCTCTTAAGAAAAAACTGATTTAAATTTGTACCATTCTGCAAATAAGAGGATATTATTTAAAACAGAGACACAATTTCCTTCAGCCTTTCTGCTACAACTAAATGCTCCCATGATTTCTAAACCACTTCCCTGTTTTACACAGTGATCCCAGTTGTAAAAAAACAGGGAAACTTCCCCTTCCTTCAGGTCAATGGAAAACCAGAATCACTTTTCAACAAGCTGACTGGAGTACTGAAGATAAATATAAAGAACAATGACAAATTACATATTTTTATGCACCCCACTCCCAAGACACCAAAATGATAGAAGAAGCAGCTGAGGTACTAATGCAGATGTGACCTGAGAGGCCTCAGGCACAGATAACCAACTAACCTGTGCAACTTAAAAAGCAACATAAACTCCCAGCTGCTGGCTTCTCTTCCCCAGTGTAATAAGATGTAACACATATTCAGTTTACAGTATGATGCCATATTTTGGCTGGAAGGCATAAGAGAGATGAATTTAACAATGTGTTAAATTGGAGTGTAGCACCTGTGTCTTACTACCAGCCTGCTTTATTTCCCCAGGGCTGGAGGATGTGTCTGCCACCTGGAGATGGGCAGCACAGCCTGACTTATTCTTTCTAAAGCTATCTGGGCACAAGGTCCCCAACCTGACCACAGATCCTAGGCACTGCCATAGGGTGGGCAGGAGAATCATTTGGTTGGAAAAGCCCTCTAAGATACAGCCCACCATTAAACTGGCACTGGCAGGTACACGAAATCAAACCAAGTGGTAGACCTGGCAGTCCCTAAGTGTCTCCCTAAATGCCATATCTACACATCTTTTAAATACCTCCAGTATGGTGACTCAATCAGAATGCTAACCAATGCTCCACAGAAAAGTTAGCCTCTGAATGAAAATATTTGATATAATTTACAAGCAACTCTCACATTATCTCCTCTCACTTGTCTGTGCTGATATAAGAACAGCAGGCATAAATTCTATCTCAGGCTACTGCTTCAAATGATCGCACCACGGGAAGAAGCATCAATGACAAAAGGGAATGTTAGGGAAGCTTGTGTCTCCTACAAAATGCTTTAAAAAAAAATCCTCTCTGTTGCAGCATGGACTCTAAACAAATGCCTATGTTCTCTCAAGTTATCTTACTTTCAAATGCAAATAATATGATGTGTAATGAAAAGGAACAAAGCCTTTCCCACAAAATAAAATAAGACAACTGACTGATTTTACTAAAGGAGAAAAGAAGGTTGAAGCTCTCACTAATGGCTTTATGTCTGATTTTTAATGCTAAAAGCTTCCTGCACTTTGTTTTTGAATTTGGAAGGGAGAAATTATGAAACAAAAGTATGTAACACATTTTCTCACTTTTTTTGACTTCTGCCTTTTCTGTAAAGATACTCTGCACATTTCAGTTTTCTGCATTTCAAAATTTTATCATCTTTTAGAGCAGCAAGAAAGAAGACATTGCTGAAAACATATTATCTAGATTAACCTTGTGCTCACTGCTTCCCCTCACAAATAATGCCAAAATACAAAACCAAATCTTTCCTCTCTGACCTCCAAGTGCTACTGCTTGAAAAAATATATCCTGCTATTGCTTGAAAAAATCGACTGTATTCCCATCCCCTCAAACCATTCCTCTGTAAAACAGTTCATGTTAAAAATACAGTGCTGTCACCTTCCTTTTTCAGGTTTCTGCCATTGCTGTCACTATGGAAACAATCAGAACATCAGATATGCCAGTAAGCATGATTTATAAAATACAAAAGCACCAAAGGTAGATATTCTACATAAAACCCAATCAAGACAAAATTAGCATGTTAGAAAAGAAACATTGGCTTTAAAGAACTTCCAATTTCATATGATTTTCTAGAGCAATGCTGCAGTGAGATACAGCCAAGGAGAGAGCTGCCAGTGCAGCATCATGCATGAAGTCACACAGCCAAAGGCTGCAACAAACTGCCAGCACAAAGGGCTGTTATCAACCCTTTCCCATCCATTTAAAAACACAAAAAATCCAACAGTAAAGACAAGTCAGTATACCCCCAAAACAATGCACCAACATAAGAAATATGGCAAGACAGATATTTGTTTCTCTGAGACTCAGAAGTAAATTAAGGAAGACCTCTTCAGTTTGTTTTGGCTGTATCTCAATAGTGCATTCAGTCATATTCCCCCTCTGTTCATCACCTTTGTTCACATCCGCAGCAGAAGCAAAGGCAAAACCAATTACTCAGAGCTTCCCAAGCAACCAAAGATTTAAAGCAGTTCTTAGAGAAACATCAGTTATAGAGCTTGGTTGGGCAGCTGTTCTGTTGAGTCGTAGTTTCAGCAGTGCAAAAGCAGAGTACTCATTATTGCTGTAAGAAGGGGTTCATCCAAACCCATACATGCAGAAGATGCAGTTTCCCCCTGCTCCCAAAGCTCAGCACATACTTCACTTTGACATGTTGACTCAATTATAGCACTCAGGAGCCTCAAGAGAGCAAACACAGCTTTTCCAGACACCTCCCTCTCTACCACACACACACATTCTCCCTGTGCTTATTTATAAGTTCATTGCCTTTCATCATTGCACTCTTCTCTCATATGTTACACTGATGCACATACCCACTTCACACTGCTGCTTTTCCTCCCCTCTACTGTCTTGGAAAGTAAGCAACTACCATACCTCACATTCAGCTACTGAAGTTACAATACAGACAACAAAAACAAGAGGGACCTCTTTTTATGACAAGATATTTCAGCTCAAGAAAAAAGAGCAAGAAAACAGCTTAAATACAAGAGTCATAGAGCACAAGGAGAAGAGAGAACAGACATGAAGCTGTAAAACGCTTTTAAAACATTGTGGGGCCAAAAGAATAAATGTATACTGTTCTTAATAATGACATGGCAAACAGTTGTCTCCTGGTGCCATTTCAGGTTGGAAAAACAATTTGCCAACTAGTCAGTGCTGCACAGCTGACCCTGAGATTGCTTGCTGCCTTTAGAACTTGGCTGAAGGACTTCTACTTATTTACTGCCTTTGATGCTACATGCACATACAGCAAAGTCCCTTACATTCAGCCCCTCAGGTGGCTCAGGAAAAGAAACATTCTATAGTATTCTTCTCTTGAAAGCTCTGTTTTTGACTGGCTATCTTGATAACATTTGGAAATTTATCAGATTATTCACTTTTTGACACAGGAGGAGCTACTTTGGACAGCAGTTCAGGTACTCCGAGATGGAGATAGTCCCTTCCTCACTTGAAACATATGCTTTTGATTCCTAATTTCCAAAACATGAGATTACATGCTTTGTCTAAGATTTCCTCTATTAGGACTACAAAGTCAGATAGAATGAATTCAGACAGCAGTTGCAAGGAGAGAAAGACAGAAGGATTTGGAATTCTGAACTATCAGGAGGGCAAGGAAGAATGAAAGTTATAAATTACATAACTGAGTGAAAAGGTAGAGCAGAGGACAAAGTAAGATAAATTGAGTAAGTCTCTTGTGGGAGATACCCTTCTACAAAAAGCTTCTTCTAGAGACAGAGTAAATTTTGATGCAGGTTCCCTGCAGTTAATTATATTAGTTCACAAAATCAGGAAACTGTATGATAATACAGAGGACAACTCAGAGCTGGAGTTTATGTTGCTCAAATATTGGACAATTGTGCAAGCTCATATCTGTTTTCTATCTGGGTCTTTCTTCCTCTTTTCTGTCAGTCGTGCATGCCTGATGGGTTCTAAATACCCTCTGCTAAAGTATTCAGTACTTAAAAGAAGTTAGAATTATATTTATCTGGTACTGTGGTACATCATTTGTGTATGTAGCTCTCTGCCCCTGCTTCCCTTCTATCCTTTCCTAAGCTTTAAAGTGACTAGAAAATGCTCCATGTTGAAGTCAGGCAACAAACAGTAGCTACACAATATATTCAGTATTATCACCTATTCTACATTTCTCAGCACAATTTCTAGTACATTTCTAAGACCATAAATAGTCCAATCAGTCTGATATTAATTATAACACATCCTCTAGCAAAGACTGCTCTTTGGACTCTGAACAACCACCCAGAGCCACAACACCAACGTAAAAAATCCAAGTGATAAACATAAAGAACTTCTGCATGTACTGTATGACTTCTGTAGAATTGAGTATGTCACTGAGATCAGTAGGGGAGATCATTACAAAATCCCTTACCATACACAGAAAGAGCTTTTATTCTTCAGGTATTTGGAAAGAAAGCTATAGACATAGCAAGTATATTTTCTGAATAAGAAGTCTACACCACACTTTAAGGTACTTGAGTTTACTACATACTGACTTCCTAGCTGTAAAAAGTTGATTTTATCTTTTCTCAATGCATGCATGCAAACAAGTCTTCAGCAGTCAACACGTGAAACTCTTGCCCTCCACATGTCTTGAGAAAAAGGCTGGGGCAGGAAAACTATTTCAGTATTTCCCTGTGACAGCAGAGGTAACAAAAATAAAAACTGTTTTTGCCAGACAGTAAAACAAATATTTTGTATCAATGGAGAAAAATACCCCAAAAGGGTCCTTAACCTCACTACAAGTACCACGCCCTATAAACTCAATGTGGCAAACCGGTGCTACACAGAAACAGAAGAGTTTCACTATCTGTGATTCCACTGAAAAAGACAGGATTATTGCTAATAAAAGGGTAGACAAAGGAAGCAAATACAGAGGTGGAGAGGTGAAGGCAATTCTGCTTAATGGAAAAATGCACCTGAAGTCTGAAATACATACACATTTAATCTTCTTGGGATGTTCTTGCTTAGTATAACCAAAAAAATAAAACTGTATCTATTACTTCTTCCCTTCTTTGCTTATTGAATATCATCTTACTCTGGGTTCTTAGAGCTTCTTTCTAATAGATTAATGACAATAGAAAAGCTACAACATTGAATAGCAAACATCTGCTATTTTCTTGGACTTTCCTACATTTTCTAACAGCATCCTGTTACTAACTAGAAAATACCCTTCATACACACACCCAAGGTTCACATGCAGAATAATGGAGCTACAAGAATTCAGACTGAATTTGCTTCTAATATTCTGATACTTGTTAACAGAGCAACAAGAAGGCAAATAAGTTTCAGAAGACCTATTTATTTTGGAAATTGGCAGCAATTCTCAGTCACCTAATAGCTGTCTTCAAAGAAAATAAAATTCAAAGGTTCTTACTGATTCTCAAGAATCAGTGCTGTTGAGGAGCCAGCACTTAATAGTGCCTACATCCAAATAATACTACATCCAAACACAGCTCTATTAGAGTCCAGCAGGCTCTCTAGAGGAATCACACACTACCAAAACAACTGTCAAAATTAACTTTGTAAAACCAGCCCACATTGTATGTGGTACACCCCAGTTATTTCAAATATCCTTTCATATTACCTTAAGATAACTTGCTTGGTAAAAACAAGTAGCAAAAAAGACAGGATAAAATGTAACTTTTCACTCAGTACATAAACTAATTCTGTGAATGAATTGCATTGACGACATTTGTGCCCTTTATCTTTGGCATCAATACAGTAGTTACCCTGTTGGGAAAACAGAACCTGTAAATCCAAATGAAGTTTGCCATCCAGAGATTCTCTCTCTTATTCAGAGAAAGAATAAGATGACAATCATGTGGCATATATTTATCATATATTTAATGCAGAAATTTGAGATTGTTGGCAAGAAGTAGAGTGTAAGAAGCTAGACAAAACAAAAGGAAACAGCTGAAAGCATGACTGTTGGCAAGGAGTTATTCCCAAGGAAGAGCTGAGGAAGTATGGACAGCACTTTTCAGCAATTTTTCAGACCCAACACATATTCAAAGCTACTACTTCATGGAATCTCCCTCCTGCTCTTCCTAGTTCATGGGAAATTTCATCTCTGCCAAACAAATCAAGGAAAACTGAACTGCAGATTCCATTGACTTGAACTCTGAGACAGCAACTCGGCTACTGTGAGTCACTGACAGCTGGGAACAATCCTGCCAACTTGGGAGAGACACCAAATTCAATGCAGTATCCACCCTCATACACTCGAGTCCACAATGGCCAGCACATCTGAAAGGAATCACAAGGATACTACTGCTTACTGGAGAGGGAGACGTCTGGATGAAAAAGATTCCTCAGTAGGAAGGGTCTCCTTCAGGCAGTTGCTGATAAAACAGCCCTACATGCCCAGAGCTCTCAGCAGAACAGAACTCCATGTTCAAATCTGGTGTTTCCACCATAGAGGTCCAGAACTTTGTCCTGCACCTGAATTTCTGGTGTGAGTGAGGATCTCAAAAGGGATCTTAGAACATTTTCCTGCAGTAAACCTATGTACTTACAACCACTTCCAAATCATCAGTTGCCTTGGTATGGAAAAGGAAGCAAAAATGCATAATGCTAATTCAGGACTCCAAAGATCCCGCTACAAATTCTATATGTATCAAAAAAAATATCCAAGCCTTCCTGTGTCACAAATCAAAGCACAAAGAAGCAGCTACCACCACCAAACAGGAGCTATGAGCAATCAGCTTCTTTCAACACCTAGAACTACGTCATTAAATCCAGCAATGTTTGTATCTCTGGTCTCATCAGGCTGGCTGATTAAAAAACCTGGTGTGTGCAGTATATGCTGCTTCTGTAGCTGCACAGTCACTGCACTTCTACAGTTCAGCCAGTAACACAGATGTGGCAGAGGGCAAAGAATAACTCATTTAGAAGGGTGGGAGAAACGACAAGAGGAAAGAAGCAACTTGATTCAGATTCCTTAGACTACGTATTTTATAAAAGCATCACATTGGGAAATAAAGTCAATAGAGTTTGCCAGGGATGGGGAAAGGGGGGAGGTTTGCCTCTTTTTAAGGAATTCATGTTTTCTAGAGGACAAGAACAAAAACACATGGCTCATCTGTAACTGCCCTTACAGCTTTCAACATAGATGATTTACTTGCTTTTAAGGCCTTGTCTCCAACAGCAAGTTTTAGAAGAAAAAACTCAAAATGCTATTTCCAACTCAGCTCAGTTGTATCACTATGTCTCACATGACTTAGCTGCTAATGGCAGAAAGATCAAAAATTCTTAGCCTCAAGAGTACCATGGTAATTGCTGAACTCAGCCTTATTAGAAACAATTATTCTCTACAACCCCCCAGGTACAGAGAATTATTCTTTATGATTATTTAATAAAATTATAATTTCATAACTAGCTTCTTCCAGGACAGATCCTTACATCTACCTGCCACCTCTTAAGTTAAACTTATTCCTTGCTTGCTTGCTAATTTTTCTTCACATTGTATTCCTCATGATTGCACCTCACTACTTCCCAGCAGAGGAAATCTGCCAAACCAAATGGAATTTTAAATTCAATGCATACTGTTGCATCAAATGTCAGCCAGGGATACATTTCTGACACACAGAACTGCTTCTGGAGCTGTTTGCAGTAGACTACTGATTTTAGTATCCTTCAGTTACGAGACCGTAAGAGTCCTTGGTCAGATAGATTCTCCTCACTGATATGACAGAGCAAGGGAAACTCAGAACAAGACCTTGGCTTTACCAGACTAATTTATCTATACACAAAACGAGGAGGAGAATCTTGCCTTGCTTTTCATGGTTTCAAAGATAAACCCATAAATTTAGCAGGCTGATGGGTAATGCAGACTCATGGAAAACAGATGAATATAGGCATTACAATATTACATATTTATTTTCATCTACCCTTCTTTAGAATACTAATAACTTCCTATTAACTAAGTTTTACTTATATCCTACAAACGAAGTTGGACAATCCCCTTAGTCACTGCACTTTTACATGCCTGGCATACTCAGTATTTCACTGACTGAAGGGGAAGATTTTGAAAAACTCCTGATAAGTACTCACTGCAGAGCAATGGCATTAAATTTATTCTCCATCTTATAAACAGTTTTGTCCATTTGATGAAAGCCTGTTGAGTTAATGCTCAGGTACCTCAGCTACCTTCAGAAGACAGCTGATATGGTAAACAAAATTCTATGAGAAATTTCACACAACTACGCAGGAACAGGTAGTCATGCACACTCCTCAGCCATCCCTTCGCACGTAGATTACAGGCTGGGTGTTGTACTTTTATCACTTATTTTCTGGGTCTCCGAGATTTCTCTAAATTCAGATCTGTTCAAGAGATGAAACATGCCTACCTTTCAGCTTCTCTGGTCTCCAGTGCTGCAGAATACCACACAATTTACACTAAACCAGAGTCTCACAGTGTTTACATGGCTGACGCTCACAATTTTATGCACTGGTAAATTAGACTTTCTCCATTGCAAGCCTAGATACAGTTTAAGGTGACAGGTTTGGCAAGTCTGAATTTATCAGTTCCTCTCAACATAAGCCTGCATCAAAGAGGATGGAAGTTAAGCACTCACCTTTTCAGCAGCGCCTTTGTTCAGAAGCCAACACACAGAGCAAAGTCAACAATGCCTGGCTCACAAGCACACCCTCCAGCTGGGGAAAAAAAAACCAAAATGGGTCTAGATTAGAGATACACAGGAAAGAAAGATCAAAGAGTACTTTATTTTATACACATATGAAGAGCATTGCACACAGGCTGTGCAACCAACTGCTTAGTTCTAACTAGAAAATATTCAACAACACAGTGCACACACTGTTGTGTCCCCCTGAAAACAAGTCAAGTGAAAAAACGCAGTATTTCTCAATCATTGAAACCAATCCCCAAGTATACAGAAGGAAAAGCAGGAAGAGAAAGAATATGCTAAGAACCCCTTGGTTTAAGAGCTGACAGTCCACCAGGCAAGAGAGTTCTAACTTCCTTGACTATAACTGCCAGAGAACTTGGCTTTAAATTTCTCATTTCAAAGGAATGTATTTAAGCGAAAGTTAAAACGTGCCCCCATAGGAAGTCCTCAATACCAGAGCTCAGACAACTACTGAAATTCTTGTGCAGACTGCATAATAGCAGAACCACAGAGTATTCTGAGTTGGAAGACATCCACAAGGATGGTCGAGTCCAACTCAAGTGAATGGCCCAGGGATCAAACTCTCAGCCTTGGTGTTATCAGCACCATGTTCTGACCAACTGAGCTGATCTTGGGGATAGGTAGAGACCATGTATAGAAATTAAATGGAGCAATATAAATTGCTATCTCATAGTCGTGTTTGAAAACAAAGATTCAGGGTTTTATTGATTTGCAAAGGGACATCCCCAGACTGGTACATGTTCCAAATTCTTCAAATAATCTCTACAAATTAATTCCAGGGCTGCCTTCCAGCCTACAGGAATCGCCCAGCAAAAGCCAAGCATGGCAAGTCCTTTTTCTCCTCAAGTTGGAGTCTGAGGCAGTGGCTCCATGTGATGACTTCTCATTGTCCATCTCTACCACACTAGAGCCCAGCAGGCATCTGGCACCTACCCAGAGAAGTTGTTACTGAGGGGAGGAGAACCTGAACACATTTCACTATTTACCCTATGGCACCAGCCAAAGACAGCAGCTTAGGCTGCTCCCCACCCGTTCAGATGCAACCAAACTGACTTTCTGAATGGAGTTTTAAGATGCACTTTATTTAATTAATAAAAAATTCTCTGCTGCCTTCCCCTTCATTAAAAAGGTTTCAATCCTGTTCATACCACCCCATCACTGCAGGCTGGCACATGTAACACAGAGTAATCCATGCTCTGAGAGCTCCCTTAACCTTCCCCACTGATGCAAACAGGAACAAGCCAGTGCAATTAGACTTCTCTGTCTGGTGTTAGTTTGTTCCTATTTATCTGCAGCTACAGCTTTTAAGCAGAATGTAGCAAGACACCATTCTTGAAAAATCATCCCCAAAGCTTACTCACCTTTCTTCTCCCCTTACATCTTTTCATACTGTTTGCCCAACTGTTTCTTTTTAAAACACCTTTTCCTGAAGAAAGGCAGTACCTAAGACTGGTATGCAATAATGTAGATTTGAATCAGCAGGAAGCATTAGGGAGGCAATATTAAAGAATTAAGAAAGACTGCCAACTTGCCCTAATACCTCAAAAGCAAACATAAATTAAATGGGTAAAGGAGATTTCTAAATTATTTAATCTATTTTCATTAGAAAACTGACTCTTTGATGTTAGATTATTTCCTGAATACTTCTACTAGTCTTCTGTATTATATATTTGTTTTTATATATTTGTTCTTCCAATCTTCCCTTTGGGCAGACTATTCCATACTTTAATATATTTTATAACCTCGTTCCCTTGTTTCTAGTTATGCCCCTGTTCACTTTACTCAATTAGTTTCTATCTTTCAAGTATGCGCCTTTCAAATATTTGTAGACTCTTATCACATCTCTCAGCTACACTTCTGGTTATCATATAGCCCAAGAAGGCATTTGTGCCTGTGGGTCCCTTGGTCCTTTGCCATTTGTCCCTCCAATCTCTTCAGTTCATTCATATCTATCTAAAAACAAGAACTTTGGGCCTGGTACAACTTGCAAGTTAACTTCCACAGTTGTTCAAGAAGGAACTTCTCTTTCATTTTTGTGACACAAAGCCATGTTAATTTACCTCTTGCTACCATGACACGTCTGATAAACTGATTTATCTGCTACACAGCTATTCACTCCAAATGTGCCTGGTGCTTGAAAACACTAGTGTTTTTCCAGTTTCACACCTTCCCTGGAGCACACACAAACACATTTCTGATGAAATCTTTTTGACTGAATTCTCCCCAGTGCCTCCCTACAATTGGGAAGTACTTTATTTTGATATTCTTTGATTAATTCTACCATCTCTAGTCACTCTGTTAGTGTCTTCACTTCTAACATTTGGCATCTTACAAGTTTAGAAGGACCCCAGCCTCTAATAAAGGTGTAAAACCATACATTTTTTGGTAAGATACAGCAATACAAGGACTCCACATGGCTGAATTGAGTATTTTTCAGTACTACTAAGTTTACATTTCTGTGCCCTCCTGTTGAGAACTTCCTACTCTCAGCCTAAATGGCCTAATGCAGAAGACCAAAACACACAATGTGATGTCTCTTAAGCCAGTTATGATACACAGTTACACCAGCAGTGCTGTTAGGAGGCAGCAGCTGTCTCCCTTCCCCACATGTCAACCAGCTGCACGCTGCCTTTGTCATGCCCCCACTGCCCTGTGGTGAGCCAGGTTCATTTTCTGTATTAGATTCAGTGCATTGTGCATCTGCACAAACACTGGTAATGGCACTTTGCACAGATTATGCAGGGACAGAAGAGTAGAGCTGTGTGAGAACTTATACCACAGAAAATGTCCATGGGGTCCTGTACTGAATTCCCACTTGTAAGGATCACCTTAAAGTAAGCCTGAAATCCTGTATCTGGGAATTCTGCAAAAACCCAGAGATTTCTCAGAAACAAACAGAAGAAGAATCCTTAAGACCTTGTGAATGAATGCTGAAGATTTCTGCATAGCTGAGGGGACAAGATGAATTGAACACAAGGTAGATCTGTTAAGGAGTTGAATTCTTTCAAGGATTAGAAAAAAACTTGATGGAATAAAGGAATACAAGAACACATTGTTTACTGGAACTTTCTCAAAAAATTTGGTCAAGTCCTTCACAAAGGGCTACTCAAGTCACTGTGCAGGCAAGAACAAAACAATGTCACAAACAGGAAACTGGCAAAAAAATGAAAGAAGAATCACTGATCAGTTGTGAGTGTGGAAGAAGGGTTTTTGTGGAGTTTTCAAGGATTAGCTTTTTTTTTTTCAGGTTGTTATTAAATAATTGCAAAAGAAAGCAAAAACTGAAATAAAATTTAATCTGGACACAACTTGGAGTGAGGTGTATTGAATATACAGAATAATGTGTATTATTTTAGGAAATTCTAACAGAGAGAACTCTTGGGCAGTCTGGGACCATGGCAACAAAGAGAATGAGAAAGAAATAAAAACCATAAAGAGAGGTCTTTAATTATGAGCTATAAATTTCCTGTCGTTACTCTGTAAGAATTTATGTTGTCTGTCAGTGAAAACAGTCATGTGATCAGTACTGTAAAAAAAGTAAACAAGATATTTAGGAAAAAAAAATAACATTAGCATTTTCTAGCATACACTTTCTAAACCTATACCTTCACCTTTAATGTATTTAAGTCCAGCTTGACTTAAGCAATATTTAGCAGAAAGAAAATCCCTCAAGAAAATTCAATAAAATTATCAGGGCAAAGAATACATCTAAAATTAAAGGGAATTTCTATACAGAAACAATTTCAGCACCCTTGAAATCACAGACAACAGGCTTGGAATCAGTGACATCTAGCATTTCCAACACATTTGCCTGTTATCTCTGCTAGTACCCTCCAGGACAGAGCATGCCTGGTTTCTAGGCAATCCAGTCTACTGCTTAACTGCTTGTGCTGTTGGAAAGCTTTTCCTGAATTCTAATTATACAAATTTCACCCTTTAATGCTGAGCTGTGTGAACATAGAAGAGAATTTTTTTTTTCTCTTTGCAACACACTTAAACTTTTTAAAATTATTGTAACTTCTCCAGCCTGAATAATCCAGATGGTTCCATTCTCTTCTGGCAGGTCATGTGTTCTTAGCTATTACTTTCTCCTGAGCTACTTTCAGTTGACCCTCATCTTTCCTCAAATATGGTGTGCAAAAATATCTGCAGCAGTCCATTGTTCCAGAACACAGTAGACAGAAAGACTACAACAGTCCTACATGATCTGAGTTCAGACTGGAGCAATCCAGGTCGGTTTCTTCCACTGATCAATTTTCTGTAATACAAAAAAATAAAGATTCCATCGCTTCCTCCAAAACAACTGATTAGCTACTCAGAACAGAACATTGTATCACACATATCACTTCTATGACTGGATACAGCATTCTCTTCTCCTTTCTTATTTCTCATCAGTGCCTTCTTTGCCTCAAAGTAAGCCAGAAAGAAGACTGGCTGTTAAAACGATGATATCAAAGAAACAAAGTAATGAAATGACAGACAGCAATCTTTCTTTAACATGTTTGTGCACAGATATATGACATCTGAAAGCCATCACACAGAAATTATGACAACACATAAAAATGTCACCTACTGTAAAAAACAGGAAATAGTATTTTGTGACCCAATTGTTGAGAAAACTTTGTATCATTTGTTTCAACTATATTCTCACTTCTATTTACATTACAGCACACACCAAAAGGCTTCAGCCAAGGTTAGAATTGTTGCATATTATGTATCCACCCAAACACACAGCTGCCCTTTAGACAAGGGCAAGCAGTAATAGGACTTGGAGGAATGGCTTTAAACTAACTGATGAGGGCAGGTTTCATTTAGGAAGGAATTCTTTACTAAGAGGGCACAGCAACATGTCAACCAGAGAAGCTGCAGATGCCCCATCCTGGAAATGTTTAAACCAGGTTGGACTGGCTTTGAGCAACCTGGGCTAGTGGAAAGGCATCCCTGGTCATGGCAGGAGGGCTAGGAACTAGATAAGGTCTCTTCCAACCACAACCATTCCAGGATTCTGACAGTATCTGTATATGTAATCAGACTTCTGCATGCCTAACAAAGGACAGATGCTGTACCACATCCTTTTCAAAAGAAATGGATACAGCACACAAGTAGAACAGAAGTGTCTGAATTTTACACAAACAGAACTGAGACAGCAATGAACTACCAAAGTTCAGTGAAAAGCAGAGCAAGAGGCCTAGATCCAATTTTCTCATCGTAGTTACATGAACATTAACCACAAAGCAATCCTGTCCTCTCCCTTATCACCAAATTACACACACACATGATGCCTACGCCTAATGCTCATTCATAGTAATGCTGGTGGTTGAACAACATGCAACAATTCTCCAAAAGAAAGCAGCAAATATTTTCTTTCTTTACCATCTGGCATTCAGGAAGCTGATATCACTATTTTCATTCTTCCTTCTCCTCCTAAGTTCATGCCAGTTCATACCTAAGGCCTACACAAGCAGAGCTTATGCGAACAGCTCATTTCACAACTCAAGGAAACTAGGAACACTGTCACTGCAGTCCACCTCCAGCAGCTGGTTGTTAAATCAGGAGGACTTAAAAATTGCTTTAGTTTCTTCATTCTTAAAACTACAGCATGGAGTGCTATACTAGAACAGTGGGAAAGAGAAAAATCACACCTTAAGTTAGAGTGCAGACTTTAAGAAATAAAGGAGTAACTAAAAAAGAAGCAAGTCAGCCACAGACATTTTTACCTACACTTGAAAAAAGCATGCAAAACCAGCTAAGAATGGTATCAAAAGTGAGTATAAGTTTTTATGAAGAGAATCATGCTGCAGAAAATAATGGAAAAGCAAAGAGCTAAACCAGAAGCTAAGTTAGAAAGGGACATCTCCCCAGAGCCCTAATAAATCAATCATAAGACCCTAGGAAAATGTTAAAAAAACCAAGGGCCTTTTGTCATGTTTTTAACACTTCTTTATGTGACACAGTGCATATTTTTACCAAGAAGAGTAATGCAGCATGCAGAAACTGAAAATACAATTGCATACTGGAAAAAGTTCAGGAGACAAAGCAGCACTTTATCAGACACACAAAGGTAACAAAGCACAGAAGGGTAAAAATGGTGTGAGAAAAACTGGTAAGGGTATATTTCAAAGAACAGGGAAGAAATCACAGAGAAAGAGCTGGCAGAAAATATCACCCAGGTTACACTTGCAGCTTAGTGAAAAGCCTAACGCAGCATTACAGCAAAGCACAATCTGCAACAAGCAAGCAAAGGAGTGAAGTACCAATATGCATGGTGGGCACATAGGAAAAACATATAACTGGGTAATTTTATGATGTATTTTGTTCACTTCATATTAATGATATCTTTCTAATCACTTTATGTCTGTATCCAGGCAACAAGACCAACCATGCATGTAAGAGATCAGGATACTATTAATATATCTTTAAGCTGGGGTAGATGACAAATTTTTACAGAGGCAGTGAAGAATTCCAGGCCTTGTTTCCCCACTGACTGGAAAAAATGCACCCCCAAATCCAAAAACCATCCCACTCATCCCCCATATTATATGCGATACAGCTGCAAACTACACTCATCATGCAAATTATCATGCAATAAGCACCAGTTCCACTTCTATTATGGGATATAATCACTTGCAGAGGATGGAAAAGTATCAGTAAAAGTTAGCAGGAAATGGGTAATTGAGACAATTCATAAACTCTTCAACCTGCTCTCCAGCACATCTGCAGAATCCTGAAAAAAGGAGGAGGACTGTGGGTCAGATGAGCTTTGTTGCTGCCATGAACATGATTTGCTGTCCAGCCTTCTCACCTATAAGTGAAATGTTGCAGTTCTCATCCTCATCCTGTATCTCTTACAGAGCTTTCAAACTTGCAACATCAGAATCATTTACAGAAGACTCCTCTCAGTAAAGACAAAAATGCATGCAAACAGTTAAAGGCAATGGGATTTTCTGGCTCATTGCAGAAAGAGTAGCACACCAGCTTCCACTAAATACAGTATCCATCCACTGTCTCCAAAAGACATGCCTGTCTGCTATTAATATCACAAGATGAAACTCAGCTGTATAAATAAAACCCCCCATTTCAGCTAAGCCTTCGTCATCCCTCTGGCATCCACCACCGTCTCTTCACAACAAAACTCTCCGGAGGACCTGCACTGCAGGGTTTTTTTGCTCAAGTACACTGGACAGGAATGCAAGCCTGGTTTTATTATCTCCTGTTGGCAACTTAACATTTATGAACAATTAGGTTGGAATTAAGGAAAAAAATAACACATCAAAGCCCAAAGTTTGGTAGGAAGTACTTGGGTAAGTATTTGCAAGTCAGCACGGTTTAAAATGGAAACATACTGTCTGGAAGTCAAGGGGACTCTGCATGCTCTTTGAAGAGACTCTCTGACATGCTGGGTGACCTCAAGTACATCACTTATCTTCCCCACATTAAAAAAAAATATCTCCTTAAATGACCTTGCTAGGTAGCTCACTTTGCGAATTAAAAAATAAATACACTGTAAATCCTCCTATTATTATTACTGCTGTTACTATGGGGGCTGGAACTGTAGTCAGTGAACAGGCAGGACATAATTTAATTTTCTTCAAATATTTATTATGCGACAACATAGCCATCTGTTTAACATTCACTATATTTAGTTTCTGTCTTAAAAAACAGAAGGAAAGAAAATACCAGCTTTTGACTTCAACATATCTTTCCAGCCACACATGCACTAATACATGGCCAACATCCTCTCAACAGTACTATCCAAGAAATTGCAGGAAAGCAGAAAGAATTTCAGCTTGGATAAAAACAATTCCAATCACAAATTTATTCTCCAAGATACAAAAAAAGAGACTCGTTAGTTTTAGCAGTATATATTTTGACTTCAGCATTGAGAAGGAAAAACAGGCTATATAAGAAAACAGTTGGACAAGAAGACATAGATGGCAATAAAGCACTGTGCAGAATGACCATATGCTAAAAGAGAAGAGACATTAAAATATGACATATCTATACAAAATAGTAACTTTACAATAGCGTTAGCTTCTCTCCAGTGGATTATAATAAAAAAACGTCATTCTTAAGTAACAGCTGTTACACAAAGGTGCCTTTGGCATCTTTGTATTCTGTTTGGACCCTTCTATGAAAAGGCTTCTCTTTTCCCTGTTTGCACTGTGTACATCCAGCAGTCTGTATACAAAAACCTTTTAACATGTCAAACCACTGGGACTTTGAAATAATACAAATCAAGGAGGCAGCAAAGAACTTAAATTAATCAACACATGCTGAGTGAATTTTTAAGTAAGGAAAACTAAAAAGCAGAAAACATCAGTTCAAATGCACTCATTCAATTTTATCCTTTCCCATTCCCTTATCTACTGTTCCAAGCCTGAGACCACGACCCCCTCCCAACACACCTCAGGTCCTGGCAGCAGCATCCCTTAACCAGCCCTGGTCCACCACTGCAATTCCAACATAAAGAGCCCAGCCCTAACTGGGAGCATGCCCTAATTTTCTAGGGCTATTTATAAACTGTGATAGCACATCAGGTCAGTCATGCCTGTCTGAGAGGCCAGTATCTGACACCACAACAAGAAAGGGCACAGAGCTCAAGCCAAGGAACCAAGCACAGAGGAGAAAAAGCATAAGCCAGACACAGAAATGCAAAAGGATGCTCAAAACTATAATGCTCATATTGTTTTAAACAGCTTCTTTTCAGACCTTCTATTGCTGACAAGTCTTGCTGTTTTTATACAGCCAAAAGATAACATGCTGTAACAGTGGTACACTGGTGTCATTAATTTACTGGCACTTGATGATTGAATGGATGGCAATCAGCAACTCCCATATACAGTATCAGTAATTTGACCTTCAACTACAGATCTGACCTTCAGTTCACAAACTGCAGTTTCCAAATACATGAAGAAAATAAATTGTTTAAATACTGTGACTAATAAACCAATAAGGATCTGAATATTACATTTTTACCCCCCTAAAAAACCACAAAAAGAGAAGCCTAATCATTTAGGAGAGGTAGCAACTGCTTTGGAAGTACTTCTGTGTTTGTGACCGGCTCAGAAACTGCCCACTCAGAAGTCACACCTCCTGTGGAGCAAGGGTTGAGCACTGGCACAGGCCTGTAACCTCTCCTCAGTTTCTCAACAAGGACAAAGGTTTAGACAAACACAACAGCACACAGCCTTCTGTCCAAAATCAGCTAACACTTGGTTTAAACTGAACACGGTGGGAGAACAAGTTAAAAGTGTGCCATTGCCTGATCCATCCAAATAACAACTAGGTGTATTCTGTTATAGCTCTATGTACACTCTATGTTCTAGCTCTTGAGCATATCACAAGAAAAGGGGGGAACCCGCCCCCCTGAACACGTTGTTCCTTCAATTCTGTCAAAACTGCATTTATTTTTAGTGTTTATCTGCAATGCAGAATACATTTCTACCAAATATTTATCACCAGTGTAATAATCTGAATTCAACACTTTGTTTTTAATGGGATATTTGTAATTGCTTTATGATCTGACAAGAATCATAGCTATTTAAAACACTTCAAAATGCAGGACATAAGAAACTCATTCTGAATTTGGCCTAAAACTCATTCACATCAGTTCCTACACTCTATACTGTCCAGATCCAGGTATTTTAAAGACTAGCAGAAGAAAGCCTTGAAGAAAAATTTGCAAAACAGGAATAAGGAAGAGTAGTCCTTCTAATTATTGTTTACACTTATGGATACCTTGAGCGCAAGGAAGCTGTCCAGAAGACCTTAAAAGGTTTGTTTTCATTTGCAGGATTTGTCTATATAACTGACACATAAATACCATATTACTTTTGACCCCACACATTTTTAACCTCAATGATGTACTGTAGCAATACATTCCACACACTAATTTGTGTACTGAGTGAAATACATTTCCTTTTGCCAGAACTGAATGTTACTTTCCAGTAACATTGACAGTTCCCCTTTCTGATGACAGCAAGGTATCTCTAACAAAGCCACTACTTCAAACAAAAACTCATCAATATCCTTTTTTACAAGATCTTTTTTACAGAGAAGCAGTTTCACAAATAGAAACGACTCTGCAATCACAGTAATTCATAAAGGTGCTGCAATCAGGATGAAAGATCCTGACAATGCATGTACTGCACATTCTCTGCCTAGGCTTCTCTCTACAGCAGGATTATTCTTTATGTGCCCCTGCACTAAGGCTTGAAGGGCAGAGCTCAGAGCACCTTCCCCACAGCTCAACAGGAACAACAGGACCAGCAATACCATCATCACAAGGAATGATAAATATGAAGCTTTCTGAGCATGTCAGCACAGCTGTGGTATACCAGAAAGATTCATGCCTCTCTTGATGGTTGGAACATGTATGAATTAGCCATTCACTGGAGTGCTGTCCTTTTGAACTTGCCTTTATATATGATTCCTACCTGCAGAATGTCAAGTTTAAAGCAGCTGGTGTCCTCATTATGTCATTTTACAAAAATCTGAGGTGGCATATACAAAAAACAGCCAAACAATACATAAAAATTACTCAATTAATTGATAGAAAAAAAGAAATACAATGAACAACCCACTTAAGATTCCAGTACAGTAATTTCGTCTCTTCATCCACCACAAACTGTTAGAACTGTTGGAGTAAAGCATTTTCTTATACTTTTCACTGTCATTAACTGGATCCTCTGTCCTGATCTGGCCAGAACTACTTAAAGCAGCAAAAGCCAAACCGTGTGCTGGCTGGCTTCCTCTCCATCATCTAAAAACCCAGACAGGAAATCTGTGGCCTCCCTCTCTCCCATTAAAAAGCCTCACACAGCCATTAATTCATCTCTTGCAATTAATGGTGTCCCTGAAATAGATTAAATATCTTGCCATCCATCTTCCAAGGTACTCTTACTTGATTTCAGCTTTTCTCGTACTGGCAATTCAAAAACATGGATGGACATCTAAGTACTGCTATAGAGATCTAATATTATCTCCCTGATGTTAGCCATCAGGGTTTTACTTGGGTCAAGTAATCTTTCCATGTATTAGAAGAACAATTCCAGATGATTCAACAGTTTTCAAAATATTAAAGGATGTCTCTGATAGGCCTAATGATGAGATCATCACTAATTCTGAAATGACAAAAGCTTATGCAATGGTTTCAAGTCATTTGATGCTGGCAATAACCAGATGACATTGTAGAGATGACATTGTGTTTTTAAGTAATACAAAAAAAGGTCACTTGGCATTTTGAAGAGAGGTTATGACGAAGAATGTTCAGTCTGGATGAGCCAGAGACATTCAAAGTGTCCATACAACAAAATGTCAGTGAAACAGCATTTTTGGCATGTTAATCTAATACTAAGATGCTAAATATGATATTCAGTGAGTTCCTTCTTGCCAACACAGGTGTAAGCGAAGATGCTTGACTCTATTCCCTCTCTGGTGCAGCAGACACAGACACCACATCTACTGCCACCCCTTTCACTGCACACATGCTTCCAGTCAATCTGTGACACAATTCAGAGGCACCTACTTGGGGAATCACCATTTCAGCAAGTCTTGTGAAAAACAAACAACAATACATGATTTACCCACAAATACTGAAAGGATAAAGATCTGTTGTGCAGATAAGCTAGTGCTCTCCTGTTTCTCTCCTTCCATCATGTTTAACTATTTCCAGAGTAATCTGAATCCACCTGTTTTTACCTTTCCTTGAAATAGTACTGACAAATAAATAAAAACACTTCTTGCAAATGAAGAGTCAAGGAGCAGGGTAGTATAGTAGACACCACAGGCACCTCCCAACAATGTATGTTATGCAGATGAAATGAAAGGCAAGAACACTCCACAAAAAGTCCTCAAGCACATGCCATTCTTCATTTGATCCCAAATAATTACTTCTAGCACAAACTACACAGAACTTCAAAACAGCTGAATTCAACATAGGGTGCAAAATAAAAATGTCAATCACAAATCAAGATCTCCTTTTAAAAATATTTTAAAAAGTACTTTTCTGCATTTATTTTCCCTTTTTTGCCCAAGTTTCTCTTCCAATTCTCAACACCTTGCACAGTGAGTTTGTCCTCTAATATAGAAAATGTGGGCAGCACCATTGTCATTTTGAGTGCTGCTGAAGAGGTAGAGGAAGGTGACTGACTTGCTGTTTGTTTTTTTTAAATCCATCAGCAAAATCTGCCCCAGCTTTCTGCTCTGGGAGATCTAATGCCCACTCCAGCACCTGCACTGCTCCCACCCCTAAGGGCAGGTGGCTCACAGGCAGCCCTGCAGAGCCCTCACAAATGAGGGCCACACCAGCCACGGGCAAGGAGGCAGTAACACCAGTGCTTGCTGCATCCCATACTTGTTCAATCTCTAGGCTGACAACTCCAAATAAACAATTTCAACAACGTTACCAAAGAGGCAGACACTTCAAAATTTGTGCGCAGGTTGTCAGCAGCAGTGTTACAATAAGGTGGCCTTGTAACAGGCACAGAGATGAAGCTTTTTTGTTTGTTTAAACATAGTGATCAACTTACTGTTAACTTCTCTAGTCTCTTCAATGTGAAGATGTGGATTTTAACTAGGTAATATTGGAAAATGAGTCTGCTTTAGTTATAGTACCTAGAACCACTGATCACACAGGTATTTTTGTTCAGAACAGTTTAAGAATGAAGTACCAGACCACAAGACTGCTCAGCTACATCAAATGCAAAACAAATAGGATTAATGTAACCAGATATTCAGGTCTACATAAAATACAGTAACTCCACTAACAGTATCCAGATTTAAATATCTACAAATATAAATTACAAATAAAGCAATTCTCCTGGGGAATAACATTATATTCTTGATGTAGAAAACATAATAAAGCAGTAGCCTTTACCCCTCTAAAGGAAAGTTTAAATCATGTAACCAGTGAAATGACTTTCTGATAATTTGGTACAAGGATGGAAAGGGAGCCATACCTCTCTGAACGACTGCTTCAGTCTGGAGTCTAAAAGGATTTCCTCTCATTCACTAACTTGTTTTGTCTAATGACTTGGCATGCTGGTCATCGAGTCAGAATATACTTTGGAGCTGCACACTTCTTCACAGGCAACACAAATGGAAGGTGGTCAGAGATTTGGGCTGTTAGGAAGTGGAGATGGATGAGGAGAGGGATGCAACCCTCACTTATCCTACCATCTGTGGGATCTGCTTTCCCACGGTGGAGTCCTGTCTGTCACCTGGCTCTGAGCTCCATGGCCTAAAGAAACTACCTGTGCCACTGCTTGTTATTCTTGCAGCCTGTTTTTCCTACAGAAACAGGATGCAAAAAGGGGCTGGCTTGATAAGGTAAAAGAAATTACCCCATCTGGACAAGATGACTGCAAAAGGAAATTGCTGACTCACAGCTCTATATAAAGTGATTCACAGAATCATCCACCCTCAACCCCTCCACTTCCTTTTTCCCTAAAAGTTCTTACTTTATTCTTCTTCCCATACACTAACAAAGCCTCACTATCATTTAGACCAAAACACTAATGCAGTTGTTACATAAGAGAAGACCAAAGGACAAAATACAGGAAGTAATTCAAGGCACAATTTTTTTCTCCCAACTCATTATTCCCCTAAGAGAGAGAAAAAAGTCTGAGCAAGCTCAGCTCCCAAGATTGAGCATTCAAAGCTGCAAACTGCACATATCACTCAAACACCAGCAAGAAGTAATACATAAACAATGCTTACTCACACTGCTGGGTTCCAAAAGGTCAATTAATACCAGGAGATAGAAAATAACCTTCAATCTGTATCATGCTTTCTTCCTTACAGTAATTACAATAAAGCACATATAGATGGTAGAATTAAATGAACATGTTTTGAAAAACTATATTTTTCTATTGTATTTTTATTATTTGTCCCTCTTAAATAAAAAAAGTTAGAACTTGTTTTATTTAAGAGGGACATATCAAAGTCGCTCAAACAAAATTAATTCTGATATGTTCTGAGTGTTTGTCCTCAGCATCTTCTGAATGTACATCCATATACATGCCTCCATGTGTGTTACTCCTCCTGCCTGTAATTCCCACACTAAAGCAAAATCCTAAATGGCTAACTCCACTACACAAGCATCCCAATTATATCACATGGGCTGAGCAATCATCTGATAAGCCACAGGGGCATCTTGAGCTAACTGTAAGTTATAGCAGCTATAGGTGGTTGTTCTCAGGGCGGAAGAACTACAGAATGAAGCAGCATTGCCAAAAGGTTTTAGGTATTCTCTAACAGCCAGGTCTTCAGATTCAGAGACCTAGATTCCATCCAAGGCACAGGAAGATGCTACTTCTGCTATCTGTATCTTAGCTATTTCACTTTCCTTTCTCCTCCAAAACCCATCTTTTCCATCTAACCTTCTCACATTCCTCACACCACACTTGCCCATCCTCGCTGGTCATCTGTTGATTCCCTGTCTAATACTTCTCTTTTGGCAACCCAAGCTAACAGATGCAGTACCCTCCTGGTGCAGTATTTTCCATTTCACTAGCACTCAAAAACCTGGTAGCACCTCAGCACACCTGCCATTTCTATAAACCCCAATAACATCCTCAAATCAGACTGAGATTAGCTCAGTTGGTTGAAGCATGACACTAATAACAAGGTTGTGATCCCCGTACAGGTCATTCACTTCAGAGTTGGATGCAATGATCCTTTGTGGGTCCCTTCCAACTCAGTATTTTGTGGTTCTGCAATCCTTTTTCAACAGCAATAGTTCTCAAAACTTAGAAGCTTCAGCTTCCCTCTCCTTCCATCAGTCTGTATGCTGGCCTGCTCCAGCTCACAACTCTGGGATGTCCCAGTACAGGAACTCCCTCCTCTCCCCTCTCTACAAAAACTGCAGCGTTCAGGCTACAGTACAGCTCCTCAGTTCTGGCACAGCTCCAGCGCTGACCATATCCGACAGGCATGGATCAGCAGTCCAGGGAGACATCAGGCCCAGGCTCACACATGCCCAGCAGTGCTGGCATCTCCACATTTCTAGCCGGCCCTACCAAGTCTTAAGCATTCCAAAGACAAAGATACTCCCTTGACACTGAATCTCTAAGTTAATTCTCATGCAAATACGAAAGAGTATTCAAGGTGTAATGCAAATATTAGCAACCACATACTACATCTATTTTATATATATACTTCTATTCTTTTTGCTAGTCAAAATCATAGTAACAGATATCCATGTTCACTATAGTTTATATACACTACCTATATTAAAAAAGACCCCAGCCTCCATACCAAGATTCTCTAGAGAAAAGACAAACCTGCTACCCTGCTCAGTTAAGTAACCAATTATATAATACAATCCATCTACTAAAAAAAAAAAAAAAAGTGTGAGAATATTTTTTCCCTGGAAAGCTAATTAAGGAATGGTGGTAAAGATTAAAACTAAATTAAAGAAAGGCTGCAAACATTGCATGTACTAGCCCCCCCAAAAGACTCCATGCTTCCACCATCTTCCGATAAAAATTTATGTGACAAAGTGGTGAAGCTGACTCGCTCTATTTACAAACACTTTAAATACTGTTACCTTTTGCTGAAAAGAAAGCTAAAGTTTTCCAAGGCAAAGGTAATGTGTGCTACATACTTTGAAAACACACAGTTTAATAAATGTTTATCATTATTTCTTCTGGAAAGAAGAAATAAAATGAAGCAAAATACAAAAGCCAAAGAGAATCTCATTTTCTCTTTTTCCAATTTGCATATCTGTCTTGGGAGAGTCTTTTGATAAAGCCAGTGGCCAACCAGCACAGTTTATTTAATTGTGATGAGCAACATGATGTGGTGTGATAACAACAGCTCAGAAGGCTGGGAATCGGACTTGGTGAAAATCAATAGAAGCTGTTAAGAGCAGAATCTTCACAGGTATACAGACATCACAGACCTCTATGCAATGAACTTTCCCAAGATAAAGATTCTCTTTGGAAGAGGTAAGCCCCACTGCGCAAAGCACTGCCCAGGCAAAGACACACAACAAACAGCTCTTCTACCCAGAAATAAACTCCTTTAGAAATGTAGCTTTTTCCTAAAACTCACTTTTGGGTCTCCTTCTGACAGCTGACATCTTTCCCCAAAGCCACACAGCAGAATGTCCAATATCTGTAAACTACCTTAGATCTCGTAGTAACAGAAGAAAAACATTATACTTGACTCTTTAAACAGTGCAATCAGGAAGCACTCTCACAAATTGCCACGTCAGACATCACAACTGGGTGGCAACTGGTTTGTGATCTCTGGCACAGAGCCCCAGAATCATTCAGAAAAATAGCAGCTGGCACACAAAGATCAGAAATGTCAATATTGATTAAAATTACATTCCAAGTCAAAATTTTAAAGCCATATGAAATTTTCAGACTGCAGGACCTTGGGGGAAAAGAAGCAAAGCTGACTTTCCAAAAAGGTTTCTGATCTCCTGGAAAATACAAATTGGTAATGCTGTAAAAGTCAACATTGCAGCAAGAACAAAGTCTGCCTATTGCAGGCACTCTCAACTTCACCACACACAGCCCCTCCTTTCCTTACAAACCATCTGAGTGCAAATGCTCAGGAAGGACAGGGCTTACCTCAAATTCTTAACAGAGTGACACACTTCACTGGAGTTAGAAGCAGACAAATATGGTAGAGGTAATCTTATGACTGCCTGGCTCTTGGAAGGGCCAGGGGGCTCTGATGAATGTATTTGTTGCTGTAATCTTGAGCCAAATGCCTAAGGGTGACTGCTATTTCAAATCCTCTAAAGCCTGAGAAAACAGATAATCCATTGTTTAAAGATTTTAACTAAAAAAGACCAAGGTTGCAAAGCCTCAGGCAGAAAGAACAATGAAACACTAGACAGGAGAACACTTTGCATTAGTTTGCTGCCCACATACTGCTATGCTTTGCACACTATACAAGAAATAGCAGCAACTGGACCTTTATATTAAGAAAGAGCTTTTACTGAAGAAGGAAAAGAAAGGAGATTCCTCTGCCGAGTCTCAGAGCTACCTGTTCCCAGATGCACTATATACCAGAGGTTTTAAGCCTTAGAAGTGATTAGTTATGCCCAATATGAGATACATTAAGTAGGCACAGAATTTTTACAGCACTTGGCACTGCCAATGAGGCCCTTTAATAACAGGCCTCAAGCTGAATACTTAATATTGTACCAGTCAAAGAAGCCATCAGTCATGTACAACCTCTGCAGTTAGCCATTTAAAGCATGGCTGTGCTGTGCTAGCAGTGCAGTGGCAATGCTGACCTCCTGCAAGAAGCCTGCCAAGCCAAAAAAATGCACTGTATGACTTGCTCCCCAGGAGAGAGACATTATATCTGAGCAACTGTAACAGGGGAAGAATGATTGCACTCATTGTTCTCAAGTAATGGTTCCTAGAACCCAAACCCAATAATAATTAACCAATATTTCTAAGAATTTTTGTGCAACACTTTCTTATCAGAAAGACGAGAAACTCTTTAAGATGCTCTTGGGAGACAGTGTTAGGACAAAGAATCTTCTGCACCAGTACTACCAACTCAAAGCTAGATTCAGATCAGTATTAGTCGAAACTAATTTTTACTTTTTTCCTGTATTCCCGACTGATTTCTGCAGTCTCAGTGAATTCAGCCTTACAAGAAGAAAAAAGGAATAAGAAGTCTCCTCACATTCACAGGATGAATTTCACTGCAGTAGCCAGCTTGTCCCCATAACTTTACATGAAAAAAAAACCCCAACCTGCATTTCTTGCTGCATCTCCTTTCCTTTCTTTCAAGACAGATGGAATCAAGCTAGGTAAGATTTTCTTGAAAGTATTACCTAAGGAAAATTAATTTTAGGAAATTTAAATTTTAAGACTTGAGTGTTACATCTTTACGTCTGTGCATACAAGGTCAACCCTTTTTCATTTGGCTGAGAGCTCTCTCTCACGTTATTCTGGCTATCATGACAGTCCTGGCATTTGTGCTCACAGGCGTTGCAACCACTTCCCCAGCTCTGTCAGCTGTTTCATAGCTACATTGGAAGACACTGTGGTAAAAGGTCATGACTGCAAATGAGGATGAACTTCAGAGAGCCCCAGGAAAAGTTACAGTATCCCAGCAGAGACTGTGTAACATCAGTGTGAAAGAGTTGCAAAGACAGGACAAAGACAGCAGCGCTCTCAACACTCATTTTCAAGCTTGGTGTTGCCCATCCCATCCTGGTAGATCAAGCATGAGGTTTATAAATCACTAACCCATGAAGACCAAATAACATCTGTATTCCCACCAAATGCTCTCTCCAGATAAAGCCTAATGACAGGGAAAACCAGAACCTTGCATTTGTGGTTTACACCCTAGAGCTGTATAAAGATGTTTGGCTATATTTTTATTCTTTCTTAAGTTGGCTCATTTTTAGAAGCACTCAGTACACTTTAAGATCAAAGCATTTACAGACATACCCTTCAAAAACAGCCCAGTGCAGACACTGTATCAATTTCTACTGCCCTGTCTCCCAGAACTGCCTGGAGCTGATCTTCACCCTTGCACAGGATGCATTTCAGGAAGATATAATTGGAGGAAGGGGCAGGGGCCTGAGCACTCCCAACAACTTCAGTCCTCAAAGAATAGTATAATGGGACAGACTGTCTGTGCAAGGGTGCTAGGAAAAATTGTTGAGGAAAACAGAAACATTGCTTTCGTTTGGTTGGTTTTTTCTTTGTTTTGTTTTTTTTTTAATACAAGATATGGAAAAAACCAAGTCCAAGAAGAATTCCATAGGAAGATAACTAGTTTTCTGACATAACATGTCATGTCTCTCTGGTAAATCGCACAGGGCCATAAAGATAATGCAGCATTGCTCCTCAGAGAAGCTGGGAAGTCTTGGAGTAGATGCAAAAAAAAAAAAAAGAAAAAAGTGCAGAACCTGTGAACTCAGGGCTGTTCTGCACCTTGATCAAAATGACTACTTTGCTCTTCCCTAGGACTCATTTTTTTCAGAAACTACTATTGCTATTACTTCTTCAGTCTTACCCCTTACAAGAAATCAGCAATATAAAGGTTAATCCAGTGTCCAATTAGAAGTGGAAAAGAACAGGCAGCAATGAAGGACTGCAGTTACTGGCTCTCACTCTGCTGGACATGCAGCTTGGCTCTTACCACGCTGCTTGTTTCAGAGTTTCTCATCGCCACTGTTCGTTAAGGATAACGTAGATTAAAAAACTTTAAAGGACTGATGCAGAGAGAAGTAGCACAAGACTCCACTGCAGCTCACCATGTGAAACTGTACTGAGGTGACCATCTGGCATGTCTTTAGGTGGTCACTCCTCTCCTCCAAAGACAGCTGCCCTGGTATGCCATCAATTCATCTTATCCTCAAGATACTCTGTGCTGTGCCACTACAAGAGCATTTGTGCCTGACCATGTTTCTTAGTGATAAGTAACATTTTCCCTTCTGGAGGATGATAAAACAGCAAGAAAGGAGGTTTGTTTTGTTCTGTTATTTTCATTTTCACATGAGTTTCCTGATCTTCCTTGCTGAGTTCTTGGGCCAACACTGAGAAGTGCCACTGTAGGACTGGCCTGCTTTCCTCAGTGGCAGTATCAGTTTAAATGCAAACCAAGAGGAATATGTTCAAAGGGCATCTTCACCCTTTCCATTTAGCAATAGTAAAATGCTAGGACTAACATAAAAATAATTATACCATACCTCTACTACATGCAAGAGTTAACAACCTCAGAGAAACATAATGTTCAACAGCAACTGCAATTATGACAACCCCTGAACACCAGTTTGCTCTTAACTTGCCCACATACACAAGACCAAGGAGAACTTTTGAGCTCTGCCTGCCACCACAGGCACTGTAGCATCACGTGTGGTTAGCGAGGAATTTGTATTTATAAGTAATGCTGGGAAAGGCAAACATCAATATTTTGTTTGAGGCAAAGCAAGTTTCCCTGCAGAAAGCTTTGTGTTTATATGTTTATGTGGACTTGGGCCATGGAAACACACCCTGTTCCAAGCACAGTTACAGGATACTAAAATATAGATGCGAGCACACGATAACAGCACATTTTTGTGGTAGCCTTGACTCAGGAAAGCAGGCTTATTCACATCACACTTTGAGACAAGTGATCAGATCAGAAAAAGGAACATAAAGGAAGGATATGGACAGAAGTCTCTAGACAAAACTAAATCAGGAGACAGTGACAGATCTCTGCTTCTGAGGAAGATGATTATGACTCAGCCATAAGTAACGCACATCAATTTTGAGCTTCAGTATCACTGAGTGAAACTAGAATATTTAATTAAAAATAAAAACAGTGACATTTCAAGTAACAAATACATGATTTGTAACCAAAATGGGGAGTAGAGGAAAGCTGAATGTTTAAGAGCTGTTCTGGACAACAGATCAGACATGGAGACTAGCAATTTATGCCAGGTTTCAATGCTGAAATGAATCTGCCTCTTCACAACTGCTGGACTGGGCCAGGATCCCACTTCATCCCACTGAAAATGCAGGTTTAACACTACAGTAGCTCCCATCGTTCTCCTGAAAGTGGATTCACTGAGCTGATGAAACAGAGAGCTGCAGCAGTCCTCACACAGGCACTATGTTGATCAATGCAGTATCTACACTATTTTCTGTCTGCTTTTTTTTAATACCTCTGCAGTCCTCAATAACTGGAGGACAAGCAGTTTTCCAGCAGTTAGGTGATGATGATTTCAGTTCTGTAGCTCCATTGCTGAGAAAAAGGATGCCAATTCAAAGACATCTCCATACTTGAAACAGACCTACACACAGGTGATGTCCAGAAAAGAAACACAAACAAAACATGGGTGGTGACAGATTAAAGAGGATGACATTTCAAGGGGTCAGGCAACACACCAAACTTTTCTCCATTGGAATTTCTCCCTTTTATTAGATTGCACAAGAGTTCCAGTCTTGCTGTGCTCCTTGTTCACCTTGGGCTGTTAAATATTAAGAGGTATTCAAATTGCTGTGAAATTATTATTCATCTCAGTCACGCAATGTGACACTGTGTTGGGCCACTCCAAACCTGACAATACCATTTGTTCAAAGTTAAGCTTCCAGCAGTGCAAAACCCAGACTGTGCAGGAGAGAAACCAGTATCTTTACAAAAAAAAAAATCATAGGCCAGCACCTGACATTTTAACATTCTCCTTGCATAGAGTCAACTACAATCCCTGAAGCTAGATTTTGAATCAAAGATCCACCTGTGATTTGGTCTGACTTCTCTGGGACAGGAATGGCTGTCCAGGACCACAGTAAGGTCCTGGTTACCACTTAAAATGGAACCCTGGCTGTCAAACAACCACAGAGGCAAGGGCAAAGACAGCCAAGAGCTGCAGAACAAGCCAAAACAGTCAGCACTTGTCAATGCTTTCAGCATGAAGGGTGAGTGGCACAGAACCCTCACATCAGCATTAGATTAGAGAAAAAATGTACAGAAAAATGTTCTAAATATGGGAAAGGTAGTTAAGATCAGAAGAGACAATTTACATAATTAATAGTGAAGATATTAAAAATGCTACAATTAAAGCATTCCAGGATTAGGAGCAAGTTAGTTACTCTGGAAGGTGTTCAACTCAGCTTCTGCACAGACACTTATCCTGCTGACGTTCTCTACATCTGGAGTGACATTCTCAGTTTTTAACATATTCAATGGAAAAACAAAGAAGAACTTCCAGCAGTGATTCACCTCAACAAATGTGAATATGTACTTTAGGGCAGATTTATTAATGAACAGTGCCCTAACATACCCTTAACATAAAGGGAACTTAAAGTGCCCAGCCCAGATGTGGACACTTGAGCTTTAGTTACATAATATATCTTCACATGCAACCAGATGAGTCCAACTCTCATCATCCAAGAGAAGCCAGATCTGACTGTTTTAAAAGCCCTTTGTGATACAAAATTTTCCATTCATTCTAAAGCACCAGTAAGGGCAGGAGTGCAAACGCAAAGTCATTCAGTAAGAGGTTCTTAAAACAAAAATAGACATTTGTAAATGTTCTGTGGTTCTTCTGACCTTCCTGAAGTAAATCTCAAGTTTCTCTACTTTTCTAAATTGAGCTCTACTACACATAATGTAGCATAGGAAAGGCCTATCATTCCACTGTTTCCTTTGAGGAATTAATACCAAAGTGATTGAAAATGTAAGAGTTAAGATCTGCTGAAGAGGTCTAAAAATCCACGTGCAAGCTCTGATTTTACTTCAGAAGTACTGCCAAGCAAATTAGCATTAATTAGAGACAAGCCTAAAGACCAATAAAATATTAGGCTAATGGAATCATCTGGAACCGTAAAACTGAACATGATCAAAGGAAAACAAGTTGCTCCATCACCTAATCTAATGGTCCTGAGCCTCCCAATACAATCCACTCAGAGGACTGTAATATTCTTGCAGAGTTCCTAAAGCAGAACTGAAGGATGGAAGAGACTGCAGAAACAAAGAGTAAGGACAGAGTGCTGGGGTTGTATGCTTTCAAAGAGACTGACCAGATGGCAGACCAGAACTGCAAAAAGAGATTAAGAAGGGATAAAATTGTCATTTTGCTGTCCCTCTTTCCTCCTTCCCTCTTGCATCAGTTATGCCAACCCAGCTCCCAATCCAACAATCGAATACAGAGAAAAAACATACATCAGTAAATAAAACCAGCAGTGATCCCTGACTCTGGAGAGGCTTATGACTTGTTGGTCTGCCATCTTACACATGCAGCTTTATGACCTACTGTCTCCCCCACTGTGGAAACCCTCCCTGAGGAGGCATCCTCCTCTTGTGAGCTACTGTATGGGATAGGAAGGTAGGAGAGGAGGGGACAGACTCTGCTGTCTCTTGCTTTACAGAGGATGCCCTGGACAATCTTTTCTACTAATGGAGATCTTTCTAAAGGGGAAAAAATGGATTCAGAAGCACTGCAGTGTTGAGAGAAAACAGATCAGGCTAGCACAGTATAACTGTATCCCACATTCCCTCACATCCATTCCACACTCAAAACATGTGACAAAATGCTGTAGATGTTAAGTGCAGTATGAGACACCCAAAGCACAGGGACTATCAGCACTAGGATCTGCACAAGCCCTGTACACTGTGCAGAGGCCAAAACATATTTCTCCTTTTTCAATCTCCTTTGATTTTGGAGAAAAAAATACAAGCGTTGGTATCTGATCACTGTTACTTTAAATGCATAACTGCATAATTTGTATTTAATGGCAAATATAAAATTCACTTAAAGGAAAGAAGAGGGCACTAACTAGACTCAGTTAAGGTGGTAACATTTCAGCCTGACAAGAGCTGCAAGCACTGTTGATATTCCACATCTGCAACCCCAGCAGGAAGAACAGTTGAGTTACACACAGCTACAAACACATTTAGAAGGGACAGGTATTTTCAAACACCTTCTTGGTGTTGCTAGTATGTAAGCAAGTGCTGCATGAAACTGTCCTTTCTTATTTTGCACTATTCACTTTACTTGACAAATTTTAAAGCAGGCTGAGTCTATATAGAGAGAGTGTGTGCCCATCCCTCTCCCTGTTTGAAGAGTTTGGGCAGCTTTAAAAAACAAGCAAACATCAAATCCCACTTCTGTGAAAACAGATCATGTTACACTGCCCAGCATAAGTCACAAATATTTTGAGAAAGTCCAAACTTCACTTACAATCTTACCAAAACTCTCACATTCACTGCTAAATCAGTTAGCTTACTAAAAAATACTAGAGCAGGCAAGAATGTGATGGAGGGTATCTTCCTGGTGCAGAAGATTAATTTATCACTCACGTCTAGAGAGTTCTACTGCATTTTTAACAGAGCACATATGGATAGAGTCTAGTGATCTATATAATTTCCTTTCAGGATATGGGTCTATATCAAAAAACAGTCCCCAAACAGTAACTGCCAGAGGACAAAGGCCTTCAGATATCACTGTGCAGGAAGAACAGGTAGGGCTCTCATCTGCACACTCCACTAAATCTTTCAGTGGTGATTTAAGACATAACTGTGCTCCACTGCTCTACTGGAGATTTCCTGTTTCTAGAGCAGGATCAGCAAAGCAAAAGGTCTGTCTGTACCTTTGCTGCTGCACATAGCCTGCCATCTCCAGCAGCTGAAGCAGAGGCACATGGTCCCTTCTGATTTTACTGTAGTGGGAAAATTGCCAGTGTAAAGGCAGAGGGCACAGCTAGAAAAAAAGTAAAACAAACTCCAGACTTTGAGACTTTCAGAGCTGATGCCAGAGCACCCAGAGATCAGACAGGAGCTGTGCCAGTGCATGGTGCCTGCAGACTGTGCTGTTACAGACCAGAGGTGAGACACCTCAGCACAGGCATAATGAAATGCAGAGTTTCACCTCTTTGCATTACGTTCAATTAACCAAAGCAATTGTGTTCAGCAAAGTCACAGGGAATTTTCTAAAGACAGCTAATGTTGCTTTGGGCCTTCTAAAAATACACTCCCAGTATTTGCCTTCCACCACTCCTGTGCTGCTCAAAGCCTGTCATCAGAAAACGGCAGCAACTTGGATGTATTTGCCTTGAAACAGAGAGGCTGGAAAGACAGCTGGAAAGGAAAAAATTGAACTGCAAGACCCCTGCATCAGCAAAGCAAGAATAAGACTAGAGAAGCAGAGAGAGCAAACAGGAGCATTCACCCCCATTATCTCCAGAATCCAGGACAAACCCTGCACTCATGCTCAGTGCCGCCACCACTGCCTGCCTGTGTGCTGCTGCTGCAGCATCACTGCCTTACACCCACAAACTCTACTGCAGCTGCCTGTTGAGCTGGAAATCTGATACACTGCAAAGGCTGCTGGCAGCCAAAGGCTGCTCCCTTGTCTATAAAATATCCTGTAATAAATTGCACTACAGATTGGGGAAAAGGATTCAGAAGAGCAAGAATTAAAATGCAACCTTATGAGAGCTAAATGAGACCAATTAAAGGAGATTTGCTACAAGTGCTGAGGGATTTTGACCTGAGCTGTAATCAGGGATAGATATGCATTCCTTTAAAAGAGGAAAATGAGCAAGAGATCATGTGTAAACAACTCTGCCAATTAAAATGAAATGGATTATCTTATCTGTGCAGCTCTGCTCAGAGAATCACCACATATTCCAGATATACCACAGAGAGACCTGAAACAGTCATTCAATCCTCTGAAACAAGGCTCAGTGATGGGGAGACAGGCTGTGGTTCAGGACACATCGAAATCTCAGCTGCATTGGGTCATTGTCCTTTCCCCCGTTTTAAAAAAAAAAAAAAAACAACAAATAAACATGGAATTATAAATGTAAATACAAAAGTAGGCTCAAGCTATTTTTACCAGGCCCCTACATGAATTCTGATGCAGATCAGGTTGAAGGTTAGGCACAGTGAAACATGCTTTATGCAAAATTCATGCAGCAGATCCCACCATCACTGCACTGCTAGATGCTGCTGGGAGACACAGCTTGCCTGGGCACACATTCCCATCCTGAAAAACAATCACACGTGTTATACCATACCTCAAAACACTAACTCTCAATATTTCTGTATGACAATCTCATTTGCTGCCAGATTGGCCCCCACTCTCCATTCTGACACCCAGTCTGAGAACCCATACCCACAAGCAAAAGTCATTTCAGCAACTGGAGCAAAAAATTTGACATGGACAGCTGTACCACTACTCCTGCAATGTGTCCTTGCTCTCAGCTCATCCTGAGCTGCACCTTTTTTGCAAATTCCAGTTCTTCATAGTTCACATATACATGCCAAAAAAACAGTTTTACAAAGGCTGAAATACCGAAACAGAGGAAGAGAAGATCAACAAGGAAACCATGTTCAAGAAGCAACAAGGAAACCAGTACCATGTGCTTAGAGGAGAACGAAAACTAAAAGGGAAGAACAAACAAAAGGTGCAATTTGGGACAAGGAAGAAAAATTTAAGAAGAAATCAGCAACTGAACAAGATAATAACTGTAAGAGATATGTACTTGTTCACAGCTGCTGACAGCAGAAAGTTTTTAGACCATTTTATGCTGGTTGCCAGATTTAAACAGAGATTTTCCACTGGCTCAAAACTGGTCTACTGGAGTCAGGCTGTTTTTGAAACCAACAATCTCAACACACCACAATCACTTCTGTGCATGGTGAAGAACAAACTAAAATGCCTTTCTATGTCCATTCTGTCAGCAGATCAGTGACCTCAGTGCCATGAAAATAGATGCACTGAGAAGCCCGATGCAGAAACACTGCACAACCCACTGTGGACAGAGTGCCTCAGGTGTCTTTGTGCAGCAACTCTACAGGGTTTGGCTTTGGGATCACTGAGTGGGTGCAGAGCCAGCTCATATGGGCAATGTCAGCACGTGTGGGCACCCAGGCCGATAAACTCTTGGGGCTGATGCTAATCTAAATTCTTCTGGCTCCTTGGGTGTTTTCATCCACTACATGTCCCTCTATACTGCCATCATCCAAAATTTCCCAGCCCAATTACCACAGATAACCACAGTCTGCACATAACCTGAACAATTCATCAGAAGTTTCTAATTTTCCTCTGCTACAATGGACAAACTCACATTTCCTAATGAGAAATGCACATACAATTAACAACTCTGAATACTTCTTTGGCAAAACTGGTCACAAAGGATCCCAGTGTGGAGCAGCATAACTTGTGGCTGAATTCAGATGTGTGACATTTGCTCACTTTTAATTCAGGCAACATAGTTTACTCACTCTTGCATAAGCAAACAGGGAGGTCTCGTGCTTTTATTTATCACTTTACCTCTGCAAAAATGTTTCAATAACTAAAATATGCTGGGAAATACCACAGGAATGATCCATCACGTTCCATCAGCTTTCTCTATGTAATTTTTGTTGTGTCTTCATAGTACCACAGCTGTACCCACGGCTGGCCCGCCCTGAGCGCAGCCCCCAGACAGCGGCGTGTGCAGCACGGGCAGTGCAGCCGCAGCCTCGCCACGGCGACAGGAGCATCCCCTGCCCCGGTGCACGCCGACTACTTCGGCGCCGGTCCGGCCGTACTCAGCAGCCCCGCCGCCCGCAACACGACGCCGTGGGGTAAACAAAGCTGGAGCGAGGCCGGGAGCGCAGCCCCGGCCCAGGACCGCGCTCCCGCCGGCGGCCGGAGCACGGGGGGCTCCGAGGGGCGGCAGCCGCGATGGGGCAGGAGCTGCCGCCCCCAGCCGCGTGTCGGGGGCCCGGCGTCCGACTAAAGGAGCCGGGCAGGGCTGCGACACCTCGGCGCCGGGCACGGCCGGCAAAGGAGCACCGTGCTGGGCACGGGCCCCCCGGAGTGGGCTCCCGGAGGGATCTCCCGGCCGCACAGGTGGCTCCGGGGCGGGGGGCACCGCTCTCCGCACCGCCCGCCCCGGCCCGGCTCCCCCGCCTCCTCCCACTCTCCGGCCGCCCCTCACAGACC